>JACYXH010000349.1:20000-57500 GCA_026745465.1 Lota lota | reverse complement strand
TTTCTCTGTCTTATCTGTTCTCTGTTCTGTTCTCTCTCTCTCTCTGCCTCTCTCTCTGCTTCTCTCTCTCTCTGCCTCACTCTCTCTCTGCTCCTCTCTCTCTCTCTCTCTCTCTCTCTCACTCTCTCTCTCTCTCTCTCTCTCTCTCTCTCTCTCTCTCTCTCTCTCTCTCTGCTTCACTCTCTCTCTGCTCCTCTCTCTCTCTCTCTGCCTCACTCTCTCTCTGCTCCTCTCTCTCTCTCTCTCTCTCTCTCTCTCTCTCTCTCTCTCTCTCTCTCTCTCTCTCTCTCTCTCTCTCTCTCTCTCTCTCTCTCTCTCTCTCTCTCTCTCTCTCTCTCTCTCTCTCTCTCTCTCTCTCTCTCTCTCTCTGCCTCTCTCATGGCAACTGATCCGGTCTCCCTCATGTGCCCTGGAGGGCTTCTCTGTGTGTGTGTGTCTTATTTAATAAATGAGACCCAGAGGACAGGGTCTCCTCTGGAAGATGGACTGATGGTGATCCTGCCAGTCTCTCAGCACCCTGCCATCCACCTCTCTCTACCTGTCTCTTTCCCCCTCCCCCTCTCTACCTCTCTCTCTACCTGTCTCTCTCCCTCTCTCCCTCTCTCTACCTGTCTCTCTCCCCCCTCTCTCTCTACCTCTCTCTTTCCCCCCTCTCTCCCCCTCTCTCCCCCTAGCTCTACCTCTCTCTCCCCCTCTTTCTACCTCACATTCTCTCCCCCCCTCTCTCCCCTCTCCCTCTTTCTCTACCTCTCTCCCCCCTCTCTCTCTCTACCTCTCTTTTTCTGGCTGTCTTTTAAGGATCATGGGCTGAAAAAAAGAAAAAAGAAAATCATGCGCAAGCAGCATAGTCTTGATGCATTTGGATGTAGAGATGTGTGTGTATGGTTTTGTGAGTATGTATGGAGGTGACTATCTGTGTGTAAGTGGACCGTATTTGTACTTTTCCGACCAGGGGCCACTCAAAGCACCTGACGACTATTTAGTACCTAGGAGTAGCCGGGGATCGAAACGGCAGCCAGACAACCCGCTTTACCTCCTGAGCCACCTTGGCCCCCCCCCCCCCCCACCCTGCGGACAGTCTACGGCGTTTTACCTGGACAGGTCCCCTAATGAATGAATTCCAGGAGAAATAATAAACACTAACTAACAATACGTCCTGACCTTTGTCCAGCGTTACTCCTGCGTTCATTCTTTGTTTAGCTGACATTCAGATGGTCTGCTCCTGAACAGATCTACAGGGGAACTGTGGAGTGGCTCTCTTGGTTGGGGCCGTGCTGCTGTGATTCACATTAGGAGTGCTGGGAGGGAGTGTGTGTGTGTGTGTGTGTGTGTGTGTGTGTGTGTGTGTCTGCGTGTGTGTGCATGTGTACATACTTGTCTTTGTGTGTGTGTACTTATCTTTGAGTGTGTGTCTGTGTGCACGTGTCTTTGTGTGTGTGTGTGTGTGTGTGTGTTTGTGAGAGTGTGTGTGTATGGGTTTTGTTTTTGTGTTTACACGTCTTTGTGTCTGTGTATTTACGTATATGTATTTATGTGTGTCTGTCTGTGTGTGTATCTCTGACGGTGCCACGCTGACATGCTGATATAAAATAATAAAAAATGTGATTTAATTGGCCCCTCTGTAACCTGCATTATAAGAACTGGTCTTCTGCGGCCCACTTAAAACCCAGCTCCAGTCTGTTCTTTTATGAAGCCCATTTCCAAAAAAAGCCATCACCTGTTTTAAGTAGTAATTGCAGTTCTCCCCGAAAATGCTCCCTTTCCCAGTAGGTGGCTGTACTGTTGTTTAAATAGATAGTTATTTTCTCACTCTCGTCCTCTCTTGTTGCCTCTCCCTCTCTGCGGCGGTCTCTTTTTCCCTCCCACCGTCTACTATTCACACTGACTGACTGCAAGTTGTGAGTCGGTGCTCATGGTCATTTGGCGTCTCACAGCGAATTCAGATGCAGGCCACAAGGGGCTTATCGGACACAGAACCCGGAAGCCTTCTAAGATGCCGATCATTTGAGTTGGGCGGCGCTCAGCCTCGGGAAATACGAGGTAAGATTCAAATCTGACGTCTGACGGCGGCGGACGAGCTCAAATCTCTTTCCTTTGGTATTTTGATTCAACCCCAACGTTGTCAACGCCGGCATATCTCCGTAACGAAACAGGAAACCAGGTCTAACTCCGCCCCCTCGCAGTTGTTGTTGTTGTTGTCGTTGTTCTCTTCCTGCCCAGGCTCCGTGCCGTCCCCCCCCCCCCCCCCCCCGCCCCCCCTGCCCCCCCCCCCCCCCGCCCCCCGCCCCCCGCCTCCCACCCCCCCCCCACCCTCAGCATTTGTGGAAGAGCAGAGTAGGACCGCTGGATCCGAGACCAGACAGCGATGAGCCGAACACAGCGGGTGTTCTCCACGGAACGGACCCCGCAATCCCGGGGCCCCCCCCCCCGTTTGGCAGAGACCGTCGGATACATCCGTGAAAACCGCGTGAAACCGGGAAGAGAGAACGCGCGGCGGTCCAAACGTTTGCCCGTCACGGTTCCCCGGCCGCCCGTGTGTGTGTGTGTGTGTGTGTGTGTGTGTGTGTGTGTGTGTGTGTGTGTACGACCGGCCTTGTGAGAAGCGCAACGCGGGGGCAGTTATAGGACTGTGTTGTTGGCTGTCAGGAGGAGGGTGGGGGGGGGTGGGGGGTGGGGGGGGGGGGGGGGGGGGGGCGCTCCGTTCGACCAATGACCCGGGACCGGAGCCAGCCGGCCCGATCGGCTCGTCAGGCTGTCAGAGCCAGTGGGGGGAAGGGGGGGGGGGGGGGGGGGGGGGGGGGGGGGGGGGGGGGGGGGGGGGGGCAGATGGAGAGGCAGGCAGGAGGCATCGCCGTAAGGCTCTGGTCGTAAGCGGGGGCTCCTCCGCAGGACTCACTAACGGGCAGGCCAGCTGTCCGGACACAGCGGGCCTCCAGAGGGTCACCCGGCCGCCAGGCCATCGCCGGCGACCACCCCTTCCCCCCAAACCCCAGAGGCAGGCAGGAGGCATCGCCGTAAGGCTCTGGTCGTAAGCGGGGGCTCCTCCGCAGGACTCACTAACGGGCAGGCCAGCTGTCCGGACACAGCGGGCCTCCAGAGGGTCACCCGGCCGCCAGGCCATCGCCGGCGACCACCCCTTCCCCCCAAACCGTGCGTTCTCTCTTCCCGGTTTCACGCGGTTTTCTCGGATGTATCCGACGGTCTCTGCCAAACGGGGGGGGGGGGGGGGGGCCCCGGGATTGCGGGGTCCGTTCCGTGGAGAACACCGTCTTCTTCACGCAGCCTCGCTTCGTGTGTTTCTTTTATTTTTTACTTTGTAGTCGTTTCGCTTTCGTCCGCGGGTGGGGGGGGGGGGGGGGGGGGGGGGGAGTTGTGGACAGTACTCCTTGCTGCCAGATCAGAGCAGATCGGCTGGGTTAACGGGGACTCCCGGGGGTTCGGTCGCTCTTCGAACGAGGCCATGCCTTGGCCAGCTGTGCGGCGCGGAGATGACATCTATGGTACAGAGTTCGTGGCCACGCCCCCGAGCCACGCAAAGCCAAAGACCGCTGTGGATTCACGAGGCAGCGGGCCTGGCAACGAAAGAATGTCTGTGTCCGCTTTGCCAAATGGCCGATTTCTCACCGTAGGAACATCGCAGACATGTAATATGCAGTGAGTTGTTGTGTCACATGGGAATGGAACTACCCGTCTGATACGGCGGATGCTACAGCAGATTGAAAGACACACTCTGCTATCAAACCCCTGAGTTTAAACGGAGTCTTTAGCCGAAGCGAAATGCTACACAAAACGGTGTAGACCTGGGGTTTGTTGTACATCACCAATAGACGTTTGGTAACGATGTCAACGTGTTTTAGGCTGTATTACTCATTGAAGGAGCAGGTGGGGGTTAGACGTTTTGAAGGATTTTTCATTTGAGGATGCCTTCCACGCAGACTGTGGACGTTGGGAATCGAACCCAAACCGTTTCAGCTGGGGAAGTGAAAGAAAGAAAAGTCAGGTGGAAAACGCTGCCTTCAAAAGGATCCATCCTGGTTTTGGCGGTTTTCCGTACGCGCTACACGCAAGATCCATATCACAGCTGGATATGACACATGTTGACTGTATCTTCTGCAGGGTTCCATGTGAACGCACGCACGCACGCAGCCACTTGTCCTGTATTCATCCGTGATGCATGGCTGTGTGATTAATGTCTGACAGTATTTGGAGATGAGTGCCAGAATGCCTCCATGATCCTCTTTGAGTTTGCCTCAACCAAGTGTCCCTGTACTGAAGAGTCCAGCGCCGTCTAGTCATACTTCTGAGTGTCAGTACTTTATATATAAATGTTACATACACATATATATATATCTATATATATATATATTGTTTGAGTTTTCTTCTTTTGTAAATATCTTTTGAATTACAAAACCAGTATTTTCCACCAGGACCGGCGATCTTCGCTCCCTCTCTTGAAGGTCCAATCAGTGTCTGTTTGCATGAAATCAAAAATTCCACGACAGGCGGACACACACACCGTCCACGTTTCCATGGTGACGGGCGCGCGTGTGCACGGGCTGAGATGCAGCGGGTTTAGCGGGCGCTGCTTGGGACGCGGCGAACAGCTATCACCACCCATGTGGAAACGCACACGACAACTGGTTTACCAGCGTCTCAGATGAGAGGCCACCGGGAACCAGACGGCCACACACACACACAGGCACACATACACACACAGACACACACACACACAGACCCACACACACACACCCACACACACACACACACAGGCACACACACACACACACACACACAGGCACACATACACACACAGACACACACACACACACACACAGACCCACACACACACACACACACACAGGCACACACACACACACACACACACAGAGGGACCCACACACATAAGGACACACACACACACAGACAGACCCGCACACACACACACACATAAGGACACACACACACACACACAGACCCACACACACACACACACACAAGGACACACACACACAGACGGACCCACACACACACACACACACAGACGGACCCACACACACACACACATGCACACACACAGAATGACACCCACACAAACACAAACAAACACACGCGCGCACACACACACACACACACACAGAAACATGCACGCAAACACACACACATAGAATGCTGGTGGTGTGCGGTGGTGGGTGGATGGGGGTGGGGGGGGTCCTGGCAGCCGAGGAAGCAGTGGGCCCATAGGCAGTGATAAATCTCTGTGATGGGCCGGCATGAGGGTCCGTCTAATCTTGGCGGGGGCCGCGGCGGGCGGTGCAGCTCCATCACTCTCCCGTTATTTGACAACAAAAACGTCGGCGGGAACGTCGGCGGGAACGTCGGTGGGAACGCCGGGGGCCGGGTTCATTCCACTCCGATACACTCCCCTCGCGCACACAGCGCACACACACACACACACACACACAGAACACACACACTGCACAGACACTGAACACATTAAACACACATCTCACACACACAGTGCACACACACTGCGCACACACATAATGCAAACACACACACACCGCACAGACACAGCGCACACGCACCTCACAGACATTAAACACACGCACACACACACTCGCATTGCGCAGACACTACACACACACACACACACACACACACACACACACACACACACACACCACGGACACCACAAACACACACACACACACACACCACGTGAACACACACACAGACACCCCACACTGAAGACAAAGGGACACACCATACTTGACACCACCAGAACACACACACACACACACACACACACACACACACACACACACACCGGTCCCCATAGTCTGAGAGGCGGGTGATAAAGTGGTCTTGTAGCCGGAGATTTAAAGGGGTTTTGTTGGCCAAAACACAACCCACCACCACCACCACCACCACCTACCCTGGCCCACCCCACCCCCCACCCTAACAACTTAACTCCGACCCTCCGAGTGCTTCAATAAACACAAACAACAAAGCCGCGTCGATAGCCGCTCATTTTCACCGGAGAGAGCAAATAAAATTCAGGGCTCGGTAATGGCCCTCGTTTTTCTTTCGTCTCCCCCACGCGACTCCTGGAATTGATTCGATGGCTTCATCTGACTGTGGCAGGTGGGCTGCGCCTGCCGCCCTGTATACGGCCGCGGACCCCCGGGCTGACTCGATAAACATCGCTCGCCGGCGGGTTGACGCGCACACACACACACACCCCACACACACACACACAGGCACCCGCCACACCGATCCGCATGCACACACAAACACACACACACACACACACGCAGGCATACACCCACACACATGCAAACGCACACATACACACACACCTACACACACAAACACACACACATACAGTACATACACACACAGGCAGGCATACACCCACACACATGCAAACGCACGTATATACACACACCTACACACACATACACACACATGCAGGCATATACCCACACACTTGCAAACACACGCGTGCACACATACACATGCAAACGCACGCTTTACACACACACACCTACACACACACATGCAAACACACGTATACACACCTACACACACATGCAAACGTACGCATACACACACACTTACACACACACATGCAAACGCACTTATACTCACCTACACACACATGCAAACGCACGTATACACACACCTACACACACAAACACACACACACACACACACACACATGCAATCGCACACATACGCACACACCTACACACACACACACACCCCCCGTGGTGCGCCTCCCGCCATATGGTTGTTCTGGCGTTGGAGAGCAGTGTGTTCCTGCCGCTCAAATGTTGTTTTGGGATATTTTATCGACGGCGAGATAATGTCTCATAACACGCAGTCGTTTACGAATTAGCCCATCTGTCCCTTTGACATGATTGGTGGAGGTGTGTGTGTGTGTGTGTGTGTGTGTGTGTGTGTAAGGGGGGTTGTGTGTGTGTGTGTGTGTGTGTGTGTGTGTGTGTGTGTGTGTGTGTAAGGGGGGTTGTGTGTGTGTGTGTATTGACCACAGTGCATGTGAGTCCTCTCTTCCAGGACTAGCTGTCAGTTTGGTGAGCTGAACGTTCACACTGTGCTAAGAACACTCTCTCACTCTCACTTTCTCTCTCTCACTCTCTTTCCCTCACCCTCTCTTCTTCCTCTCGCTCACGTACGCAGAGGTAGGCATTTAAATAATCTTTCATCTTCTCCTTGTTGCAAAGCAGACGCACACACACACACACACACACACACACGCACACACACACAAACACACACACCACGCACGCACGCACACACACGCACACACACACATAACCACAAAGACTCCTTTATCTTATGCCATCACTTTCCCTTTCATCCTCTTTGTTGCAAAAAAACACAAATAAATATTAGAGCACATATTATGCACAAAAAGACAGACACTTAAACACACACAAAAACATAGACATGTAAACACACACAGAAACATGGCCATTTACACACACACACACACACACATGCACACAGAAACAGACATTTAAACAATACACACATACTCACAAACACATAGATGTTTAAACAATACACCTGCACACATAACCACACACACAAAACATACGCGCCACATAAATAAATATAGCATTCTTTGTTGCGTGTATTTTGTTCGTATTCTGTTGTTATCTCTTGTGTTTTGTGCTGGAAAAGTCCAACAGAAAGAAAAGAAGCTTGTGTTAAAAAAAGAAAGAAGCATATGTATGTGTCGTGACACTAAGACGACGCAATTCCCGTACAACTCGAAGAGAGGCAGGGTGCGCGGTGGGGGTCTGCTAATGTAGCCTTTAAGCGCCGCAACGCTAACCCGCGCTACAAAGCACCAAACGACTACCGTACTTATTTCATCTATGCAGAACCTGACTCACTCTTTCTGCGCACGCTATGCAAGCACCTGTTCATGTCGCTTCCAAGGTTGTGCGGTTATTTGTTGTACACGTTTAAATGTATCATCTTATTCTAGTCTTGGATTTCCCCCCCCAAGCCTTTGGCGGAATTGTATTTCTGTACGTGTTTTCGAAAGCGTCGTCGATAACTTGGTTGAGTCAGCGCTTTGCTTTGCTGCTAGTTAGATAGCGTCGCGTATCGCTATTTGTTAGCATCTTGGCTAATTAAGATGCTGGCGTTAGCACTTCTTTTTCCCACCGCTCCCCCCCCCCCCCAGCTCTTAATCCCCCAGATGCGAACATTAGCATAGCACACAGCCACGTATTAGCCCTGTTGCTCTGTAATCTTTATCGGTCTAAGCCCATCAACACAAAAAAACCACTGACTACGCAAAAATAAAAGAATGAATAAATAATTATAGGAGAATGCTATCAACTCAACGCAGCGTTTCATAAACACACACAAAAGAAACAGCGACGCTTTGACATCGCAGCGCCACGATTTACATGACTGATTAGATTGCAATTTCACACTTATTTGCATGGATATCCTCCCTCTTCTCACATACATAATGGTGTGCGAACCGCAGCCAGTGAGAGGAGGGGGAAATGAGAGAGAGAGAGAGAGAGAGAGAGAGAGAGAGAGAGAGGGAGAGAGGGAGAGAGAGTCAGGCATTCACGATGGGCGTTATTAAGCGCGGGAGGATCTACTGAATAAAACCCCGCTCAGAGATCTGTGGCGCTCTGCTGGATTAGTTTATTAAATTAGTGCTAGCGTTAGCACAGCTATCAGATGCGAGGGCTCTGTGACAGACAAGTTTCCAGTTTTTCAACTTTAATTGAAAGTTTCATTGAAAGTTTTGTGAATGGAATGCAAGTGTATAATAATAGTTAAGAAGGTATATAATAATAGACTGTATAGCTACAGGTCAAGGTTCTTCAGCCATATCATTTGAGATTTTCAGTTATGCTCTTACTTCGTCTATAATTAATGTTGTTTTTTTCTAGTGTTTTTGTTGTCTTTTCCATCTTTTTCCATTATCTTTTCATACCTGTTTGACCAATAACACATACTGCATATTGTGTTAAAGTATATTCTCCGTGAAGTTATAACTATATATTATATTTATCATCGATTTTAGATGGTTAGAGCATTGCAAAAACAATTAATTGATTCGAACAATAATTTATCCTATACTGCTAAATATTGGTAACGAGTGAATGGAGTAAGCGTCTGTCTGGAAAATGTATTATGATACTGGATGATAAAGATATTATAGCTGTTTATCTTTCTAGTATTATTTCTTTAGAAAATATTTCAACCGTTAAATACCCCAGCTACAAACGACTAAAAACAAAGCATGTGGCATATTGTTACAGATTGCTAGCTCAATATTGCTTGTTGGCATCAGTATCTTTCTGATACACGTACAGCTGTTGTATTACTGTGATATTAATACTTTAATGTTTCCCGACACCATTTTAATCATATCTCCCAGGATTCACAGCGAGGAATTATTTTCCATTTGTATTCCGGTCCCTTTAACCAGTTAAAGTGGCATCAGGAGCATGCTACTGCATACAAATAGTGATTAACCAACAGGGATGTTGCTCATCTGCACGGGAGGAGACCATCCATTCATTTCATCTGGACGCTCTCAGGGTTCAGGGAAGAGCTAGATCAACCAGGAGAGAATGGCTTCATCACAACCAGGGTTAGGGGTTCGACTCCCACTGGTAGAGAATGGCTTCATCACAACCAGGGTTAGGGGTTCGACTCCCACTGGTAGAGAATGGCTTCATCACAACCAGGGTTAGGGGTTCGACTCCCACTGGTAGAGAATGGCTTCATCACAACCAGGGTTAGGGGTTCGACTCCCACTGGTAGAGAATGGCTTCATCGCAACCAGGGTTAGGGGTTCGACTCCCACTGTTAGAGAATGGCTTCAACGCAACCAGGGTTAGGGGTTCGACTCCCACTGGTAGAGAATGGCTTCATCGCAACCAGGGTTAGGGGTTCGACTCCCACTGGTAGAGAATGGCTTCATCGCAACCAGGGTTAGGGGTTCGACTCCCACTGGTAGAGAATGGCTTCATCGCAACCAGGGTTAGGGGTTCGATTCCCACTGGTAGAGAATGGCTTCTTCGCAACCAGGGTTAGGGGTTCGATTCCCACTGGTAGAGAATGGCTTCATCTCAACCAGGGTTAGGGGTTCGACTCCCACTGGTAGAGAATGGCTTCAACGCAACCAGGGTTAGGGGTTCGACTCCCACTGGTAGAGAATGGATTCATCACAACCAGGGTTAGGGGTTCGACTCCCACTGGTAGAGAATGGCTTCATCACAACCAGGGTTAGGGGTTTGAGTCCCACTGGCAGAGAATGGCTTCAACGCAACCAGGGTTAGGGGTTCGACTCCCACTGGTAGAGAATGGCTTCAACGCAACCAGGGTTAGGGGTTCGACTCCCACTGGTAGAGAATGGCTTCATCACAACCAGGGTTAGGGGTTTGAGTCCCACTGGTAGAGACAGGACCGGAGGTTGTATTTATGGTTGTATTTATGCTATGCTCTACCAATAGGGAATCAAACATGAGCAGGGTTAGGGGTTCGATTCCCCACTGGGGGTCCATCCAATGATAATATCCCACTCAAGGTATTGTAAATCACTTTATATAAAAGTGAGAATATGAATATCTATACAGAGACTTGATGAGAGAGAGAGAGAGAGAGAGAGAGAGAGAGGGAGAGGGAGAGGGAGAGAGAGAGAGAGAGAGAGAGAGAGAGAGAGATTGAAAGTAGAGCTAGAGAAGACTGAGGAATTATGGCGAGATGAGAGATGACCTGGGATAAAGAGTAGTATTGGAAGAGCTTCAGTGATGGACCTGCAGCACGGCTACAGGACCAGAAACAGAGGCCAGCTGTTGTGATGAGATTATGGGGTGTAACCAGATCAGGGTCGCTGCTGTCACAGAAGTACAAGCCGCAACGCAGGGAAGACAATACTTCTCAGGTCCGTGCGTACAACCACTTGCTTACACACACAATGGGTCCTAGATACAAAGAGATATCAAATAAAACGTAATCAACCGACTGCTACTGTTGCGTAAACTAATTAATGGATTTATAATGCATTATTAGTAGAGTAAAAGCTTGTAACTTCCATGTGCAGTCAAGTAATTCCACCGTATCTATGTCAATCCCGTGCTGGCAAGGATGACGTATTGCAGAGCGGTACTTGGACAAGAGTTGTCCCTCGAACGAAGACGTGCCGGATCGCCTCCCGTGTTTCCGTTTCCGTGATCCTCTGACCAGCCGCCAAACGCACGGCCACAGCGATCGCCACGGCAACGCGTCAGCCTGTGCTCAGGCCCGTTCGCTCTCGAGGCCGTCTCACGGTCCGTCGCGCGCGGCGGACGTTCGACGTTGTCCGACGCTCCCCGCTGTTGAATAGCGCAGAGGACGGCGGATCAGGCGTTGGCGATCTGTAAATGTTTCCAGCAGGTAGGACAGCGGGGACAAATTAAATCGCAGGCGACCCCATATCGTATTCACTGACCCCCCCCCCCCCCGAAGAGCACGAATTGACCCGTTCACCGAATGAATGCTTCGGGTCGGCTTTTTAAAGTCCTACGGTGTTCTGTAATGGCTGAATGTGACCTGGCAGAGGGCCAGCTAGCATAACTCTTTCTCTCGCTCTCTCGCTCTCTCGCTCTCCGTCTCTCTCGCTCTCCGTCTCTCGCCGTGCCCTGCTGCCTGCTTATATACCTTTACTTTGGTTTATCTCGCTCGCTGTCTGTCTCGCTCGCCCCATTCCTCACTTTTTCGTGTGTCACTCTCGTTCTCACTCCCTCCAGTTTTCTTTCTATCTCTTTTTGCCCCCATCTCTCTCTCTCTTGCTCTCTCTCTCTCTCTCTCTCTCTCACTCTGTCTGTCTGTCTGTCTGTCTGTCTGTCTGTCGTTCTGTTTGTGTCTCTCTCTGTCTCTGAGAGGAGTGACAGATGGTGACCATTAGGACTAGATTCCATGCATCTGTTGCAAGGCGCTAATTTATCTCATTAGAGTGATGTGTGTGTTTTTCTGTTTGTGCGTGAGTGTGTGTGTGTGTGTGTGTGTGTGTGTGTGTGTTGGGGGTGGTAGCACAAGCTTCTGCATTTCATTACGAGTGTGAAACATGCTAAAATAAGCACAGCGTTGGCTGAGAATGAGAGAGAGAGAGAGAGAGCGAGAGAGAGAGAGAGAGAGAGAGAGAGAGAGAGAGAGAGAGAGAGAGAGAGAGAGAGAGAGAGAGAGCAAGAGAGAGAGAGAGAGAGAGAGAGCGAGAGAGAGAGCGAGAGAGAGAGAGAGAGAGAGAGAGAGAGAGAGAGAGAGAGAGAGAGAGAGAGAGCGAGAGAGAGAGAGAGAGAGCGAGGGAGGGGGTGTAAAGAGAGAAGATAGTGATGGAGAGAGTGAGTGTGTGGGTGGTGGTGAGCGGACCTATCGGGCCCACTCTGTTTTCCCGCACTTCGTGTCAAAGGTCATTGTCACCCACCTTCATACAATCTCTCATGTGTGTGTGTATGCATATGCACTTTTCAGTGTGTGCATATATGAGTGTGTTGAATACGTGTGTGTGAGTGTGTGTATGTGTGTTTGTTGTTTATGTGTGTGTGTGTATTGTATATGTGTGTTGTCTATGTGTGTGTGTTTCTGCGTGTGTGTGTGTGTGTGTGTGTTGGCTATGTGTGTGTGTGTGTTTGTGGTTTTCTGCATGCGGGTGTGGGTGTGTGTGTGTTGTCTATGTGTGTGTGTGTATGTGTGTGTGTGTTTCTGCACATGGGTGTCGGTGTGTGTGTTGTCTAATATATGTGGATGTGTGTTGGCTATGTGTGTGTGTTTGTGGTTTTCTGCATGCGGGTGTGGATGTGTGTGTGTTGTCTATGTGTGTCTGTGTATGTGTGTGTGTGTTTCTGCACATGGGTGTCGGTGTGTGTGTTGTCTAATATATGTGGATGTGTGTTGTCTGTGTGTGTGTGTGTGTGTGTGTGTGTGTGTGTGTGTGTGTGTGTGTGTGTGTGTGTGTGTGTGTGTGTGTGTGTGTGTGTGTGTGTGTGTGTGTGGAGAGAAGAGGTTGTGCAGGTCACATGTGCAGGTTGCTGAAAGCAAATCTCAAGCAAATATAGAAAAATATGTATATATATATATAATCTTACATACACACACACACACACACACACACACACACACACACACACACACACACACACACACTCCACTCAGATGTATCATCGTCCAAAGCTCAGACTTAATTAGTGTTCCATACTGCTGCTAATTCTGTTTTGTGTAGACACATATGTGCATGGCTGTGTGTGTTTAGTGGAGTGTGTGTGTGTGTGTGAGTGTGTGTGTGTCTTTCTCTCTCCCTCTCTCTCTTAATGAACAGCAGAGAAGCAAGCTGGTCCGAACATTCATTTAAAGCGGGTTATTTCCAACCCTCTCGCAAACACACACGACATTTCTAATGATGGCTGTACTATAAATATCACACCATACAGTTCAAGAATAGACGTGAGAGATGAGAGACTTGTGATTTGAGCGAACACACACTCCTTCGCTCACCTATAGACGCCTACACACACAGAAACACACTCACAGACACACAGACACACACTCACACACACACACACACACACACAGACACACTCACACACATAGAGAGACACAAACAACACAGAGGCTTGAAGGGAGGGGGGGGGGTCAGGAGAGGTCACAGCCTCCAAGACTGATGCCTATCACCCTGACGCCTTTCTGAATATGTGATCGGATGTGATTGAGAGGGAGAGAGAAAGAGTGTGTGTGTGTACGTGTATGTGGGCCAGCTGTGTGTATTTAGGATACTGTGTATATGTATATCAGGAGACTGTGTGTGTGTGTGTGTGTGTGTGTGTGTGTGTGTGTGTGTGTGTGACTGACTGTGTGCGTGACTGTATATGTGTGTGCATGCGACTTTGTTTGTGACAGCACTTTTGTGTGTGTGTGTGTGTGTGTGTGTGTGTGTGTGTGTGTGTGTGTGTGTGTGTGTGTGTGTGTGTGTGTGTGTGTGCGTGCGTGCGCGCATCATCCAGCCCCGGCTTTGATCAAATTAGACCCTCTCATGGATTTCAATGTTCATTTAAATGTCACGCCCGATATCGACGGGCCGCCGTGACATTCGGAGAATTCGCCGGAATCATTGAGATGTCGGAACAACTTTCTCCCGTTGCGTTTTGGTGATGAATGAAACCAAACCGCCTGTCGCCGTCCTCGACGTCAAATCAATATTTAAAGGAGCGCCGGGGAAGATTGAGACTTGAGGGGGAATAAAAATGGTGTGTAGAGTTAGTTGATTTTTGTTGTTCATGTTTTCTTTTTGCCATGCCCTTCACTGTGAATGCACCTGTCGCCCACTTACGCACCGCGCAATGAAATCGTTGCGGTGACGCCGTTTAGCTTGACAAAACTGTACATTTGTATTCATTTGACTCTTTTGTTAGCCGCCCGCGCTAGCAGGGCAGATTTCAATTTAGACCGTCTGCACTAAGCTTGGTAATAGCGAGTGGCGCCTAGCTAGGATCGGATAGATGCGGAGAGATCAGGGTGGCTGGGGCTGATCACAACTGCAGCAGCACAAATGCTAAGCTTCCCGTAGCGGTTGATGATACAACATGAGCTGCAATCTTTGCTATCCAATTTTCTGGTCCTGTGTTATTTTGTTTTGTTATCTACGTTTAAAGCGTCCTTGGGTGCAATGAAAGTAACTATACGAATGCAAATTAGTATTAACATGATGATAAAAGAATCCCAATAAAAATGCTAACAGAAAGTATTAATCACATTCATTTAAAAGAAATTCTCATTATTCTGCTGTGGCAACCAAATTTCCTGTTTTTATGAATTCCTGGGGATTTATAAAATATTTTTTCTTAAATTTGGTTGATCATTAAAGCAATTAGTTTCCAACATCAGCATTGGATTGTTTTGTGTGTGTGTATGTGTGTGTGTGCGCGTGTACAAATGACTTGGCAGCTAAATGGATCCGATTTTGTGATGCCTTTGTGTTTTTGACCCAGAGTACCTGAAAGAACACACATGTCATAAACACATATGGTACACAATATAGCCATCATTGCTGCTATTGGACTTACATATGCACCTTTCCTACTTGTTCATGAGACTATGAGCTACTTATTGATGTGTATATTGTATGTATATGCACAACCGAGATTTTTGGATTTATTTATATTCTGTTTTTTTTTTGTTGCATTGATGCACGTTCCTTACATACATTTTGTAAAATGCTCTATATTTGTATTTCCTCGTTTTGTGCAGTCTTTTTAAAATATTTGGTGTATTTACATGTATTCTAGTTACTAGTCAATCATTCATTGGCAGGCTCTATGGCGCATGACTTTGTGGAGAGCGTGTCACTTAATCCTCGTCTGTGTTCGGTGTCACGTTGAACCTTTTACAGCAAAAACAGACAGGTTGTGTGTGTGTATGCGTATTTGTGAATGTCTATGTAGATATGTGTGTATCTGTATATGTGAGTATGTGGTTTTGTGTGTATGTAGACGAGTGTAGGTTTTGTTTGTGTGTTTGGGTGTGTGTCTTGGTGTGTGTGTGTTTGGATGTGGATATGTGTGTGTGTGTGTGTGTGTGCATGTTTAGATGTGTATGTGTGTGTGTGTGTGTGTGTGTGTGTGTGTGTGTGTGTGTGTGTGTGTGTGTGTGTACTGGCCTATTGAGATGTATATATGTGTGGGCGAGGTGTTTGGGTGTGTGTGATGTGTGTGCACATGTGTGAATTTTAGATGTGTGTGTGTGTGTGTGAACGTGCACTACAAAATGCATGTGCGCTGGCGTGTGCATGAGCCGACGGCCTTCTCCTCTGTCAGGCCGCTAATTGGGAACAATTAGTTAAACATGACAGAACCTGCTAAACATCAATTACTGCTCGCTTTCCATGGCCCCAAGCTGGCTGCTGATTGGCTGTCAGTCACAGGGAGCGAGGTACATAGACGTGGCTCTCAAAAGTTGAGGTACATACAACTTTATAATCAACAACTAATATGCAGTTGGATTTATTTCTGAAAAGATCTTTCTTGAGTAAAACTCTTTGAACACAGAATTATTATTGTTATTATTATCTCAAGCTAGACTAGGTCAAAGTGGACCCTAAATGACGGGCGTGCTCCATTGTTACCAGAGGAGTGTGTTCGGTTCTTCCTGCCCTTGCTGGTGGTGTGGGGGGTAGCCGGTCAGGGGTGATGTCACCCACGAAAACATGGCTGCTGAAGGGGTCGTCTGAGCGTGCGTTGTCTTGCACGCTGCGGTTCGGTCAGTGCGGACGGATGCGTGTGCGTGTTTGTGTGCGTGTGTGAACCGTCGTGGAGTGAAGCAGGCGACGCTGGTCCTCATAACGACCGGTGACACGTTGCTCGCTGATTGTCCCTCTCCCTCCACGTGCACACTGGTGCACGGTAGTGCACGGTGGTGCACGTTGGTGCACGTTGGTGCACGTTGGTGCACGGTGGTGCACGGTGGTGCACGGTGGTGCACGGTGGTGCACGTTGGTGCACGGTGGTGCACGGTGGTGCACGTTGGTGCACGGTGGTGCACGGTGGTGCACGCTGGTTCCCGGCGGCGCGGCCCGACGCCAAATGAGGCATCGCTGCCCGACGGGCCGCGCCAACACCGGCATCCTATGGGTCTGGAGGGGAAGCACACGCACGCACGCAGACACACGCGCACACACGCACACACACACACACACACACACACATGTGCACGCACACACATAAACACACACGCGCACGTGCATGCACACACACACACGCGCGCACATACATAAACACACACACACGCACACACACTCTGTCACCCCGCAGGAGGTGGCTCTTAGGAACCGTGTGTGTGTGTGTTTATGTGTGTGCGTGTGTGTGTGTGTCTGTGAGAGAGAGAGCTTAAGGAAACATTTGGGTTTGTTCTTTTGGACAGAACACAAATAATTACTGTGTTTGTGAACTTGCACATTGAACGTGCACATTGTTTGTGTGTGTGTTTGTGTGTGTTTGTGTTTGTCTGGGAGTGTGTGTCATGTACTCCATTTGTACACGTTTCTATGCGTGCCTCGGTGTGAGCATGCTGCTATTCTGGCAGCTAGCACAATGTCTATTCTTGTTCTGTGTGTGTGTGTGTGTGTGTGTCTGTGTGTGTGTGTGTGCGGTTCACTGTGTTTCTCTGCGTGTGTGTGTGTGTGTGTGTCTTTGTTTGTTTCTACGAGGGAATTTCAGTGGTCCGTTCCCACGTGTGAGTTCCTCAGCGTCCACGTGCGCTGTGTTGTGTTGAATTGTGTTGTGTTGCGTTGTGTTGTCATGCGCTCCGTCCTGCCGAGGGCAGCTTGTATCTCAGTGTGATGGTGTATTCCTGTCCCTCCACCTCCTCCTGCTCCTCCTCCTCCACCTGCTCCACCTGCTGCCAAGGAATGTCCTCTCCCACCAACATTCCTTGCACCTCCCGACCGCGCTCCTCGGCACGGGGGGGGCCCGGGCTCAGCTGTTTGGCCCGGGAGGGGGCCGGGGTCACGGCCTGGCCAAGGTCAGCTGGGAGGGGTGGGGGCAGGACTGTGTTCGAGAGAGAGAGAGAGAGAGAGAGAGAGAGAGAGAGAGAGAGAGAGAGAGAGAGAGAGAGAGAGAGAGAGAGAGAGAGAGAGAGAGAGAGAGAGAGAGAGAGAGAGAGAGAGAGAGAGAGAGAGAGAGAGAGTGTGTGTGGAGGGAGAGAGACAGAGCCCTCTCTCGGTCTGCTGTTGAGCCAGTGTGTTGTAGCTACAGGATTTGTGCTACATTCAGAGTGCTATCCGTGATAGCTTCCCTCCCATGGTGTTTTGTATGAGGACGAGAATCTCACACACACTCCTTATTGGCTGCTTCATCCTTGGCGCTGATGTGCTGCGTGAGACCCTGGCCTCTGCGCAGGGCCAGCACGACGCCCATGGTACTCCCTTGATGTTTCTCATCCGACACAAATGAACGCTGGGAGAAGAGACAGTTTATTTTAATTGATGCACCAAAATACATCCCTCTCCCTCGCTCTTTCCCTCTCTTTTCTAGCTCTCCCTCGCTCTATCTCTCTTTTCTATCTCTCCCTCACTCTATCTCTCTTTTATATCTCTCCCTCACTCTATCTCTTTACTGTCTCTCCCTCGCTCTATCTCTCTTTTCTATCAGTCCTTCACTTTATCTCTCTCTTTTATATCTCTCCCTTGCTCTATCTCTCTTTTCTATCTCTCCCTCACTGTATCTCTCTTTTCTATCTCTCCCTCACTCAATCTCTTTTCTATCTCACCCTCTCTCTATCAGTCTCTTCTCTCTTCCTTCTCTCTGTCCTATAATGTTCTCTATTCCTTGTCTTGTCTTCTTCTAGTCTTTTTTATCTTTCTGTTTGTCTCTTATCTCTGTTCTCTCTCTCTCTCCCTCTCTCCCCCTATGTATCTCCACATCTCACTCCCTCTCTCTCACACCCCAGGCGTCCGCGCCTGTGTGTGTGTGTGTGTGTGTGTGTCTGTGTGTGTGTGTGTGTGTGTGTGTGTGTCTGTGTGTGGTTTATTTTATGGCCGTCGTTAAAGTGGACCTCCATGCCACGCGACAAGCGTTTTTTATAGTCCTTGAAGTTATTAAACATGTATAATTACTTTCAGTCCTTCCTGCCTTTGGGAAATCCAGAGAGAGAGAGAGAGAGAGAGAGAGAGAGAGAGAGAGAGAGAGAGAGAGAGAGAGAGAGAGAGAGAGAGAGAGAGAGAGAGAGAGAGAGGAGAGAGAGAGAGAGAGAGAGAGAGAGAGAGAGAGAGAGAGAGAGAGAGAGAGAGAGAGAGAGAGAGAGAGAGAGAGAGAGAGAGAGAGAGAGAGATTCATATGTGTGTTTATCTCTGTGGGCCATGTTATCCCCCCTCCGTGTGTATGTACATGTGTGTGTGTTGTGTGTGTGTGTTCTATCCTCTCCATACCCTTTCCTTATATTTCATTCAAAGCTAGTTCTGTGTTCACGTCGTTGGGCCCCTGGGCTATAGGCATGAGAAGGAGGATTTGTGTGTGTGTATCTGTATCGATGTGTGTCTGTGGCTACATGTGTATGTGTGTGTGTGTCTGTGGTTGCGTGTGTGTGTGTGTCTGTGTATGGATGTGTGTGCACACACTGTATTAAAGGGTACAAAGACCCAGCCTACCCAGGGGTGAAGTGCATGCTGGGAGCGATCGTAACCGCTGCAGAATACTTATTGTTTCCGATGCTGTTTATCTCCTGTTCATTTTTGTCTGGCTGGCTGTGTTCGGAGGCAACTGTAATCTCATTTAGTTTATTCCGGGGTGTTCAGTTGTCGTGGCGAGGGCCTTGTGAACAGGTGCTGGAGCGTTAAGGTCACCCTCCCAGCAGGGGGCGTTATCCCCGCGGCGCGGGGGCCTGACGACTGAATCAGGTCACTTGGTGAAGGACGTGGGAAGTGGTTCGGGGTTCGGCTGACATTTAGAACATGGCGTCCCGCAGGCCGGGCCGGCCTTTCTAGCATGGGCTAGCGCCGCTGTAGCGGGGACTAGCGCGCCTTACTGCCAAAACGAGACCTAGCAAGACGGTTTAGCCGCTTAGAAACCCCAACGGACAAGCAGAAACAGTAATGTGTTGGTCATGAAGTGTTCGCTCAATTCCACGGCATAAAACCACCTGGTTTATTTTTGTTGCGGCGGTGACTTTGAATGGTCCTCCATTAACAGTGTGATGGCTGATAGGTGGCGGCAGGGGCTGGTCGGGTGGGGTGGGTCCGTGGGTGGATGGGAGTAGAGAGCAGGTGGGGCATGCTGGGTAGTGTTGCAGCTTGGCCGGAGGTTGTCTGAGGACAGTGGAACCGTGGAGACCATGCGTGAGCATTTCTGTTGGCACAGAGACATCTAGTGGCCACATACTGGTATTGCAGGCATTGTTTTTCTTTTTCAACGCCGCAAAGATAATGGAGCATCTTCTGGGGTCTCTATCGAGCTTGGCGCGTTCAGACAAACGCCTTCTTTTTTTTTCAGCACTTTACCATCACATTAGACAATAGGAATAGATGTGTGAATGTGTCACACATTTAAATTGGTCCAGAGGTGCAAACATGAACATTGTGTTGTACTTATCTACAATTCTCTATGAAAATAATATACTCAAATAGACGCAAGTCATTTTTTGTCGGGTAGTTTGAAGTAAAGAGCTGCCTGATGGCAGTTCTCTCCGTGTAGTTATTTCTCCATTTGTGTCCAGTAGATGGCAGCAGAGGCCTGGGTTTGATCACCATGAGAACCAATACCTCTGTACTTCTAACGGTACGCTGCACATATAGGAGGAATACTGGGTGGATGCTGCTGACTACTGGGTGGAAATACACAGGTTTAATATTTGCTCAGGATGGCGGTTGGATAAATATGACTATTTATGCCTAACATGTATACACACACATATTACATTAGCGGGGTTATTGTGGTTCGCAACATACTAAACGACCATGGTGTAGGTACAGTCGTACAGCATTTACTCTTGTCTGACATGTGAACGCTTAACATTAAGGAACCTCTCTGGAAGCGTTTGCTTCATAGTGTTTTTGTTAGTTTTCTTCATTTTCCAACCTGGTTAAGTGCGGATGTATGTATATATATATATATATAGCACATTGGCGCATTAAACCCAAACCACAACGTTCCTTGCCAGGCTTATCTTCTGGAAACTTCCGTCTCCCAGATGGGCTCGCTGGCCTCTGATAAACCTAGCGCAGGTAGCTGTCAGCCGCTTGAATGAGGTCAAATGTTTATTCATACACAAAGCTCATTCATATCCATCATTTATTCATACACGCTGTTTATTCATTTATTATGTGTGTTGCTGCTGTACAGCGTTTATTATATTCCTTACCGGGATGTATATACTGTATGTGTATATACGCGTCTCAATTATGAAATAAAATTCATCAATTTAGGAAAATTAGGCGTACATAATGAGTGATGTATGACAAAAAAAGAAAAAAAAATCAAACACGCACCAATTGAATATGCAGGATTTTCCAAATACTGGGAATGATCGATAGAATATAAATACATATCTATCAATGATATAACTGCTTTAATGCAGTCAATGGGCCAGGTTTGTGAGACAGAGGACGTAAACCCCGAACACTTCAGCGACACTCGGCCTGGACCACACAAGCAGGGCCCTTAGTCGTTAGTCAGTGGAAATGTTCCTAGTCCTGACCGCATCCAAAGGATATTTTATACATAGAATAAACACAACAATATAATAAAACGCCTGTTCTAATCTATAGAAGAGCACACGTTGCCCTCAGATGAAAAGGGAAATGAATGAATGGTTAATTGTCGCGTCTCACAACGCACGCTCAGAAGAGCATAACGGAGTGGCTCCCCCCCCCCCCCCCCCCCCCCCCCCTCCCCCGTACATTTTAGTAGCAGTGTTACTAATATCGCTGTGGGTATTTCCTTGGTATTAATTGTTGAGTTGTGGTGATCCTCCTCTTTACCCTGGCTGTCTGGCTGAGCGAGTTGTTTGTGTATGAAAGTGTTTGTTTATTACCAAACAACGTTCGGTGTGTGTGTGTGTGTGTGTGTGTGTGCGTGTGTGTGTGCGTGTGTGTGTGCATGTGTGCGTGCGTGCGTGTGTGTGTGTGTGTGTGTGTGTGTGCGTGCGCCTCCCCCGTCTCCTTAGTGCCAGGCTCTGCACTTCAACCCGCGGTAGCAGAGATGCTGCACCTGGAGCAAATAGCAGACACATGCAAATCAGTAAACACGCACACACACACACACACACACACACACACACACACACACACACACGGGAGGAAGTCAGCGCGTTGTGTTTGCTATTATGGGATGGTGGAAGCAGTACGGCCCTCGTCCTTACTGAGTGGAATGATGAATGAGGCTGGTGTGAGTCAGAGTTGATGCTCCCGGTACAGCAGGAGCAGGATGGGAGGACTGGGGAGTTGAGGCCTTTTTGTGCGTCAAGTCGACATTGTGTGAGGGTTTCCAAACCCCTGGGTGATGCGTTACATTTTTCTTTTGATATATATATATATATATATATATATATATAACTCTGACTCACACCAGCCTCGTTCATCATTCCACTCAGTAAGGATGAGGGCCGTATTGCTTCCACCATCCCATAATAGCAATATATATACATATATATATATATATTGCTGAGTTTGGAATGGAAGTGTTTACAAATGGTCCACATTCTGGCACTGTTACACGAGATGTTATGAGCCAGGGGGTTACAGCCCAACCGGGTGCAGATTTGCAGCGGTGAGACCAGCGGTGAGACCAGCGGTGAGACCAGCGGTGAGAGCAGTGGTGAGACCAGCGGGAACGACGTGGGCGACCCGGCACGTGCGAAAAGGCAGAGTAGGGAGGTCGCGACATGATCGCATGTCCTCGCGTTCCCACTCCCCACGGCCCGCGTCGCCCAAGTCACCGCGAGGCGGTCTCTGTGTGGTCCTCTATGTGTCGTCCTCTGTGTTGTGGGTCTCCTCCGTGTGGTCTCTCTCCGTGTGGTCTCTCTGTGTGGTCTCTCTCTGTGTGGTCTCTCTCCGTGTTGTCTCTCTGTGTGGTCTCTCTGTGTGGTCTCTCTGTGTGGTCTCTCTGTGTGGTCTCTCTCTGTGTGGTCTCTCTGTGTTGTCTCTCTCCGTGTTGTCTCTCTGTGTGGTCTCTCTCCGTGTTGTCTCTCTGTGTGGTCTCTCTCCATGTGGTCTCTCTGTGTGGTCTCTCTCCGTGTTGTCTCTCTGTGTGGTCTCTCCATGTGGTCTCTCTGTGTGGTCTCTCCGTGTGGTCTCTCCGTGTGGTCTCTCTCCCTGTCATCTCTCTATGTGTGGTCTCTCTGTGTGGTCTCTCTGTGTGGTCTCTCTCCATGTCGTCGCTTTCCGTGTGGTCTCTCTGTGTGGTCTCTCTCTGTGTGGTCTCTCTCAGTGTGGTCTCTGTGTGGTCTCTCTCTGTGTGGTCTCTCTCCGTGTTGTCTCTCCGTGTGGTCTCTCCGTGTGGTCTCTCTGTGTGGTCTCTCTGTGTGGTCTCTCTCTGTGTGGTCTCTCTCTGTGTTGTCTCTCTCCGTGTTGTCTCTCTGTGTGGTCTCTCTCCGTGTTGTCTCTCTGTGTGGTCTCTCCGTGTGGTCTCTCCCTGTGGTCTCTCTCAGTGTGGTCTCTCCGTGTGGTCTCTCCGTGTGGTCTCTCTCCGTGTGGTCTCTCCGTGTTCTTTTGTGGTCTACGTGTGGTATCTCTCCGTGTTGTCTCTCTTTGTGGTCTCCTCTCAGTGTTGTCTCCTGTGTGGTCTCTGTGTGGTCTCTCCGTGTGGGTCTCTCGTTTGTGGTCTCTCCTCGTTCTATTGTGGGTCTCTCTGTGTGTTCTACTCTCCCTGTGTGGTCTCTTCTGTGGTATCTCCGTTGTGGTCTCTCTTCCGTTGTGGTTTGTGTCTCTCTCTAGTGTGTCTCTCTGTGTGGTCTCTCCCTGTGGTCTCTCTCCGTGTGGTCTCTCCGTGTGGTCTCTCTCCGTGTGGTCTCTCTCTCCCACACCGCCGCGGGGCTCTGATTCTGAACGAGGATTAGCCGGGCGGCGCTGAACGGCAGATCACTGGAGGATCCCAAAAAGACGGGAGATGATTGGATTAGGGCGAGGCGGGAAGGGGCCTGGATCCTTCGTGCTATTAGAGCGATTTGGTTGGTTTCTGACATGTGCGCGTGATTAATTTCGGGGATGTCTGGGAGGGAGCTGTCCCCTTCTGAGGGGCCGACACCAGGCAGAGAGGACAGGGGCCCTAGTGCTGATCTCCGTTTGAAGGGGGGGTGGATGGGTTTGTGAGAGAGAGAGGAGAGGGTGAGAGTGAGAGTGAGAGGAGAGATAATTTGCTAGGTTGGTGATGGGGACGGGGAGAAGATGCTTTAAATGTCTTGTGTTTTGCTAGCACACACACACACACACTGGTACTCACGTGCAGGCACACTCATTCACACTGACACACACACACATTATAACACATCTCGACTCCGTCCTCTCACAATGATATGTCTGTTTCATTTATTTTCTGTTGCGCTGTCAACTATGAATTTGATTTGTTTTGCTCGTGTGTCGCGCGGTGTCTTGGTACGTGTGCGCGTGTCTATACGCTTCTATCATGGCGTCTGTTCAGTCGGATCTCTTCTCATCTCTCTCTCATTCTCTTCGGACTCTCTATCTCTCTCTCTCTCCCCTCTCTCTCTATCTCTCTCACACACACACAAACACAAACACACAGACTTCGTTAAACATGTCCCAAATATTATCCAAATCACCTACGCACATTTTTTGGAGGGGGTGATAGATTGCGTTGGATTAGACGGTGCGGTTAATAAAAGGATTAACCAGTTTACTTAGTGATCACCGAGCCGTTCCCTCTCGTTCTAACCCTGTAGGACGACTGATGAGGCCCTCTCGGCACATTAAGGACATATTGATTGGGATGCATTGCACATTCGCACACCGTCTGCGTTGTGTTGCGTTAACCATTAGCAATCATGTTCCATGTTGTAACATACAAGGACGTGTTATTATCATTAATAATGGCATCTTTCATTGGAGGTCGAGCAACGCAATCCAATTCCACGTCGATTCCCTCGTTTAGCGATCCCCTAAACGTAGTTTCTGTCTGACTGTGGCGCGAGCAGTGTGAGGTCAGACATTCATTTCATCAGACGTTCCACGATCCAGGGTTACAGCTGACTGTGTGTGTGTGTGTGGTGCGTGTGTTCTCTTAGTGTTGTGTCTTGTGTATGTGTGTGTGTGCGTGCGTGCGTGTGTGTTTGTGGTGTATGTGTGTTGTGGTTTGTGTTGCGTGCGTGTGTGTACGGTGTTTTCTGTGTGTGTGCATGTGCGTGTTTGCGTGTGTCTTTTTGTGGTTGTTTATGTGTTGTGTTGTGTTGTGTGTGTGTGTGTCCGTGTGTCCCGTATTGCGCGTGTTACACCTCGGCATGTCTACACCACCTTCCATTTGGTTGGACAGGTGAGGAATAAAATTCGTACCCCCCTGCATCGGAGTGTGCCTCCAAGTCCAATTCCCACGACACGAGTGCTCCGGGCTCCTGCGTTGTTTCAAATATCGCGTGAATAGCGAACAGCCCGCCGTAAGAACCCAGAAACGTGAAGGAGGGTAGCAGCCACTGCGGTGTTAATGTATGCTCCGTCATGCACCTCGGCCTGCTGCCACTTCACCGCCGCTGGGCGCTGAAATTCAGATGGGGGATTAGGGATCCCTTTGTCGCAGGACCCGTTGACATTTCAGCGGGCATTAGAGACGGCGTCTGAGGCGACGTCCCGCTAGCCTGATCCTGCAGGAGACACAGAGGGGATTCTCTCTGGTGTTGCGGCTTCTGGTGGGTGTGCGGCTCTGTCGGCCTGTGTGTGTGTGTGTGTGTGTGTGTGTGTGTGTGTGTGCGTGTGTGTGGGTTGTGCCTCTGTTTTGTGTGTGTGGTGTGTGTGTGTGTGTGTGGTGTGTGTGTGTGTGTGGGTGGTTTTTGTGTGTGTGTGCGTGTCGGCCTGTATGTGTTGTGTGTGTGTGTGTGTGTTGTGTTTTTCTGTGTGTGTGTGTGTGTGTGGTGTGTTAGTGTGGTTTGTGTTGTGGGTGTGTGTCAGGTGTTATAAACGTAAAACGCCAGTGTTTTTCGTCACGAAACAGAGGTCCGTGTTTTTATACCACACGTCTGTCCGTGACGCCTCGGAAGGCGCTGCCGAATCCCGCCTGTCGCGTTCTGCGTTGTCGTGCACCACTCTTGTTGGTTCTATACGTTCAGGCTGTGTGGTGTGTGGTTGTGTTTTGTGTGTGTTTTGTGGGGTGTAGTGGGGGGGGTGGGGTATGCTGCCTGTGGAAGTGGAGTTCTGCCTGTGTTTTTTGTTCCCTGGTCCTTTTCTGCTTGGTGTGGGAGGTGTGTGTCGTGTGGGGTCTGCGAGGTCTCGAGAGGCTTTTGGCTCTCGTGTGTAGGTGGAGGCTTTACTGTGTGTCTTATTTGGGTCACCGTTCACACTCCGGTTCTATTAACTTCTATGGTTTTGTGGTGTTTGGTGTTTGTCCTCTTCCCTCATTTATGTTATTAGACTGTAGAACTCGTTCGTCTCTCGTATGCTGTTCTTTTTTGTCGAGATCTCTTCTAGTGCTCTCTATCGTCACTCATCCTCTCTTCTCTCAGATCTCTTCTCTCTCTTGTTCTCTCTCTCTCTCTCTCTCTTATTCTCTCTCTCTCTCTCTCTCTCTCTCTCTCTCTCTCTCTCTCTCTCTCTCTCTTGTTCTCTCTCTCTCTCGCTCTTGTTCTCTCTCTCTCTCTCTCTCTCTCTCTCTCTCTCTCTCTCTCTCTCTCTCTCTCTCTCTCTCTCTCTCTCTCTCTCTCTCTCTTGTTCTCTCTCTCTCTCTCTCTCTCTCTCTCTCTCTCTCTCTCTCTCCTCTCTCTCTCTCTCTCTCTCTCTCTCTCTCTTGTTCTCTCTCTCTCTCGCTCTTGTTCTCTCTCTCTCTCTCTCTCTCTCTCTTGTTCTCTCTCTCTCTCTCTCTCTCTCTCTCTCTCTCTCTCTCTCTCTCTCTCTCTTGTTCTCTCTCTCTCTCGCTCTTGTCTCTCTCTCTCTCTCTCTCTCTCTCTCTCTCTCTCTCTCTCTTCTCTCTCTCTCTCTCTCTCTCTCTCTCTCTCTCTCTCTCCTAACCAAATTTAAAAACGACTGCGTTTGTAATTCGCCTCTGTGCTCCATCGAGTTCGAGCCTCTCCTATCTAAGGGGTGTTTTATGTACTGTAGACGTGTGTGTGCGTGCGTGTGCGTGCGTGTGCGTGCGCGGGCGTGTGAGCGTGCGTCGTCCTTACCGGCTGCAATAAACTACAAGTGGTTTGAGGTTTGGTTCCTTACGCTGCTCAAGCTCCATTCTCCTCTTCATTTTGGGGCTAAGAAACGGCGGGCGAGCAGCGCCGCGGCCGCGCGGATTGAGTTAGCATTGATTGCTTTATTGGTGTGGTCGGGCTGCCGCGTAGCTGGGGCACTTTTGATGTAAGCACAGGCATTTGTCTTGTCTCGCCCTGTCTCCGTGTTGTGGAAAGATCGTTTGTTTCTCTCCCCAAGCCGGGGGTTTATTGGAAATAAAGCCGGGCGAAAAAAAAAAAAAGAAACACTGCAAATGCTTTTTGCAACACCTCCTCCCCCCCCCACCCCCCCACCCCCCCCCCACCCCCCCCCCCCCCCCACCCCCACTTCCTTCGTCTTTAAATAATAAATGTAGACGTTTTCTTCAACCGCTGGGCAGACTATTGCAACGCTTATTGCAGCGTTGGCAAGTAGTGTTCCAATTTGAATCAGCAGCTAATTACATTCAATAACGCACGTGTAGCGAATCGGCAAATGTAATTAGGACGTTGCCCGGCTTTGAGAATATTGGTTTTCGCCGGTCCTTTCCCGAAAACAGAGCTGCTTTCTCTGGGTCGGCAAGCCGTGTGTGACGCTCACCTGCGCTTTCTCCAGCTCTGTTTGATTCTCTCTTTTTCTGAGCCGTCTTTTCTGTTTTGTTAGTTTTTCTGTCATTTTTCTGCATTCATCGTGCTGAGCTGGTGCCTCTTACAGGCGTGGTGGTGGTGATGGTGGTGGTGGTGGTGATGGTGGTGTTGGTGGTGATGGTGGTGTTGGTGATGGTGGTGGTGTTGGTGATGGTGGTGGTGGTGGTGGTGGTGGTGGTGGTGGAGGTGGTGGTGGTGATGGTGGTGGTGGTGATGGTGATGGTGGTGGTGGTGGTGGTGGTGGCGGTGGCGGTGATGGTGGTGGAAACGTTTAAGTGAGTCAATACCATACTCCTTTACTCTTTTGGCGTCCACCACCAGATCAGTGGGCCCATTAAAACGGGAATTGTTTAAACGCGAGGCTGTGAGAGGCATTCGCTTTGCAAGCAATGTGGGCGATGGAGCCCCCCCCCCCCCCCAATTAATGCCGCCTTAGTGCGGACAGAAACCACGGGCTGAAGGCCATTGGAAATCTTTTGTTAGGGGGATCTTTTTGGGAGTTGGGCGGGGTAGGGGGGAGGGGGATGGATAAGTGGCCAAGGCGGGCCAAGGCTAATTAATCACCCTCGTGAAGGAAGATCGTCTTTTTCTTAAGGCCGCTATCAAATGACACCACAAACAATTGTTTGGCCCTCTCAGGCTAATGTTGCCCAAACAATGGCCCCGGCAGGCTGCAGGGGCCATTAGAAAGTCATCACAGAGCCCCGCCCATCCCCTACCGCACTCTGATTGGTTGAGAGGTCTAGGCGTTGCTATGGGACATGCTTATGAAGGGGATAAAGTCCTTAAAGTGACCGATCTAATAATGAAAGACGTAGATCCGTTTTTTATGTCTTGTTTAGAAGTCAAATCATTTTCCATGGTGTTGTGTCACGGTGTCACAAAGGAACGTTGTTAAGATGTTGGTGTTTTATGTGTTGTGATATGCTATGTTTTGTTGTGCAGTGTTGTGCTAAACGACGCTACGGTATAAGGCTAAGCCTCGCCATGACCAAATGTGAACAGGATGTTTTGACTCCCTTTGGACTAAACATCAGAAAGAAAATCCACTAAAATCCATAAAAGAAAAACGATCCATAAACATCTATAACCAGAAAACATCAACAAAGTGGTTCCCCTTCCTACCTGCGGCTCCGAACACACGTTGTGATCCGGCCCACCTGCTGGGCATTCCGGGGGTGGGGGGGGGGGGGGGGGGGGGGGCAGCGTCCCCGGACAAGGATCCCAGACAAACGGGTCGGTGAAAACCCTAAATTGCGTGCAGATGAGGCACAACGGCCCAGTGTCAGGAAAAAAAGAGAGGTGGTGGTGGGGGGGGGGGGGGGGGGGGGGGGGGGGGGGGGGGGGGGGGGTGGAAAAAAGCAGAGTCAGAAGAAAAAAAAAAACGTGTCCGTTAAATATGCTAACTCCCCGGCTGTGAGTGGAATGATAATGTCCGCGGCGGCGGCGGCGGCGGCGGCACCTTGTCGCCAGGCTGCTGACGCCGCTGGCTCCGCTGGCTCCACTTCAAAGGCCTGTTGACTCACTTTGAAAGGACCTTGTGTTTCCTGACTCTGGGCTTTTTGAGATTGGACAAATGCGGCAGAGAGAGACGGCGTGCTCTGGCCGCCGCCGCCGCCCCCGCGCGCCGCTGGGGTGTCAGACCTTTGAAGTAGCAAAAAATAAAAATAAAGAGACCCCCCCCCCCCCCCCCCCTCTCTCCCCCCACACACACACCCACACCCTCCGGCGCCTTTTTTCAACCGGCGAGTGAAGATCCCCGGGTTTTGGCCCGGTTCTTTTTTTTTTTGGGGGGGGGGGGGGGGGGGGGTTATGTATTATTTATTTACTATGTTGTCGTTTTTTTTTCATGCTACGCCGATGCCACGCCTTTAACCTCGGTGACGTGGCCTCGACCGAGTCGGCCGAATCTTCCCCGAACGGAAGATTTTCCTGTCAGGTTCACCGTGTGTGTGTGTGTGTATGTGTGTGTGTGTGTGTGTGTGTGTGTGTGTGTGTGTGTGTGTGTGTGAACATGTAGCCGTGTGCCAGTGAACATCCGCCGTCCTCTCGGTCACGGAGCGCTAACCACAATAGCGGCGGCCATTTTGCTCGCGCGCTACCCGCCGTTTGGCACGGCTCCTTTTTTTCCGTGTGACAGGAAGTCGTTAGGTCAGGCGCATAACGACGTAATAAATGGCTTGTGAAGTTGCGTTTAGTTGAAGAATGAAGCGCTCGCCGGGAATCGACGGACTGGCGCCACCATGCGCTCCGGACGTTATTGTGTTGGCCCTAATGATTAGCGAGAAGGAGAGACAAACTATCACCTGCACACCAGGCATTGATCATTTTTAGGAGGTGGGGGCTTTTATTAAATCTAATAATGGGCTTTCTTTTCGCCTGAGTCGGCCCACACATTTCAATACCAAATGACTTGTGTTGGTTGTGTTAAAGTGGAACTACTCTCAATTATGTTTCAAAGTCCTATTGTCTGATACTAATGAAGACGAAATGCTTTCATTCTTCACCCGTAATTAGTCCATATTTAACAACGGTACCGCACCATCACACTCACCCACGAGACCCACTCTGTTCCTGTCTCCCTGCTGCCCTCCCTCCCTCCCTTTCCCTCCCTCCTTCTCTTCGTCACCTCTTTCTACCTCCCTCTCTGTCCCCCCCCCTCCCCCCTCTGTTCACCTGCATCGTGAGGAGGAAAAAGGAGAACCAGTTTGCTTCCGTAGTTACCGACAGACAGGTTCTTTTGTGTGTTTCTGTATTTCTAATGCGTTCTGTGTGAAGAGCCCAGCTGATCTTCTGAAGGGTTTTGTCCAATGGCGCCTGAACACAGCGATACATTTGGGTGCTGCTGTCAAGTGGAGCCAAGTACTGCTAATTGTAGGTGAATTGATAAGGGCCTGTGTGTGTGTGTGTGTGTGTGTGTGTGTGTGTGTGTGTGTGTGTGTGTGTGTGTGTGTGTGTGTGTGTGTGTGTGTGTGTGTGTGTGTGTGTGTGTGTGTGTGTGTGTGTGTGTGTGTGCGTGTGTGTGTGTAGCAGCCTCGTAGGCTTGTCTACTATGCGGGTCTTTGATAAGTTATTCATTTGTTTGGCCTAGCGGCCCTGTCTCGCTTCTTTCATGTCATTTATGTGTGTGTGTGTGTGTGTGTGTATATGTGTGTGTCTGTGTGTGAGTTTGAGGTCTTAAAAACCCCTCCCTCCCTGAGGCTATGTGTGTGTGTGTGTGTGTGTGTGTGTGTGTTTGTGTGTGGGCAGTCAATGGGGTGTCTTCTGGAGTGCCCTGTTCTCCCTGCATCTGACTCTATCTCTTTCACTCTCTCCCCCCCCCCCCCTCTCTCTCTCTCTCTCTCTCTCTCTCTCTCTCTCTCTCTCTCTCTCTCTCTCTCTCTCTCTCGCGCGCCTTCCTCTCCTGACAAGTGATCTGCGGGGGTTTGTATTGTCCAGTGTGGTCTGAGCGTGTCTCTGTGAAGCCTTGTATAGAGGCTGTGGCTGCTGTTCAAAGTGTTCTTCCAGGAAGAGAAGGCCTTTGCAGTGTCCCCTCTCTCTCCCCCTCTCTCCCCCTCTCTCCCCCTCTCCCCACCACCAGGCCGCTGCCCCCTGACCTACTGTTGATGATAAGATGGCGGTAATGGGGGAGGTGGGGGTGGGGGTGGGAGACGGCCACTCTAGGGACGTATAGACAGGGTAGTTCCACATAAATGCGCATCCCCTTGACCCTGGCTGACTCACTCACTCAGAACTAGTTGGTGTTGGTGATGGTTTGAAGGGTGGGGGGGTGGTGTTAGAGGTGAAGGCTGTGTTGGTGTAGGAGATAGAGGTGTTCTTGGTGGAGGTAGTAACGGGTGGTAGTGATGACAGTGAAGGTGGTGGTGACGGGGAGGTGGTGATGGTGTTGGTGGTGATAGTGTTGGTTATAGTGATGGTGGTGATAGTAATGCTGTTGGTGAAGGTGGTGGTGGTGCAGGTGAGAGTGGAGGTGGTGCTTGTGGTGGTGTTCATAGCGATGGTGGTGGATGTAGTGGTGGTCATGGTGATGGTGTTGGACATGGTGGTGGTGATGGTGATCATGGTGATGGTGTTGGTGGTGATGGTGATCATGGTGATGGTGTTGGACATGGTGATGGTGGTCATGGTGATGGTGTTGGTGGTGATCATGGTGATGGTGTTGGACATGGTGGTGGTGATGGTGTTGATGGTGATGGTGGTTGGGAGGGTGGGTCAGAGGTGTGAACCAGTAACACGGGCTGGGCGCGGCCCAGTGTGAATCAATGCCCCCGACTTCCCAACCTGCCCTGCATCACGTTAATATGATTTCCATTGATGGAGCACTTTCTCAAAATGGCCTCCCTCCATTGTTTAACATATTGATCTTCTAACTCATGGCTCTTTGGAGCGCCGTGCACATGGCAGATCCACGCCACCGGCGCCTGGAATTTACTTGAGGGCACTTCTTCTGCACATTTTTTGCTATTTTTCCGACTTAGTGAGATTCTCTCTGTATCTCTTTCCCTTCTCTCTCTCTCGCTCTCCCTCACTCTCTCCACCCCCTGTCTCTCTATTTCCATCATGTGCTCGCCCTTCTCGCTCCTCTCTCTCTCCCGTATTACCTTTTGTGTATGTTTGCGTATGTGTGCATGTCTTGTTATGGGGTTGTTTGTGTAGTTAGCTGTAGATAGTGAACATCTGTAAGGTTGTATGTGTGTATGTGTGTGTTGTCGTATGGCTTTGCATGCGATTAAGTGTCGATGGTGTTGACAAACATCCATAATGTATGTGCGTGCTAGCGTGTTTGCCTTGTGTGTCTTGATGTTTTGGTACGTGTAGGGGAACGGGTGGGGTGGGGTGGGGTGGGGGGGGGGGTTGGGAGGGTAGACTGACAGAGATAGAGAGAATGGGGAAAGGGAGAGAGAGGATAGGGAAATAACAATATGGAAGTTTTCCAGTGTTCTCCTCGGTCTGTTTGGTGAGGTGTGTATTCTCTTGTTAGTCTCCAGTCGAAACGGTGATAAAAACAGACGCTCAAAGACTGTTCATCTGCAGAATGAGCCAGAGAGGCTTACACTAGTGGGCCTCTCTCTCTCTCTCTCTCTCTCTCTCTCTCTCTCTCTCTCCTCTTTCTCTCTCTCTCTCTCGCTCTCTCTCTCCTCTTTCTGTTTTCACTCTCTCTCTCTCTCTCTCCTCTTTCTGTCTGTCTCTCTCTCCTCTTTCTGTCTCTCTCTCTCGCTCTCTCGCTCTCTCGCCTCTCTTTCTGTCTCTCTCCTCTCTTTCTGTCTCTCTCTCTCTCTCTCTCTCTCTCTCTCTCTCCTCTTTCTATCTCTCTCTCTCTCCTCTTTCTGTCTGTCTCTCTCTCCTCTTTCTGTCTCTCTCTCGCTCTCTCTCACTCTCTCTCCTCTCTTTCTGTCTCTCTCTCACTCTCTCTCCATCTTTGTCTCTCTCTCTCCTCTCTTTCTGTCTGTCTCTCTCTCTTTCACTCTTTCTCTCCATCTTTGTCTCTCTCTCTCCTCTCTTTCTGTCTCTCTCTCTCACTCTGTCTCTCCATCTTTGTCTCTCTTCCTCTGAGCCCCCTCGTTTCACCATAACATTGTACATGCCTCAGCGGCGGTAGTGTTTACCGTCACATAGCGGCAAACATTACCGTCAGCTAGCCCGCCGCTAGCGGTGTGTAGCAGTAGGGCTGCTGTTGTAGTACATGGAGAGTTGAATGACTGTGGTTCATATCATGTGAGGTAAGGATACTTTTATAACCAAAGTTTGAAGTCGGCTCCAAACTGTTCTTCAGTCCCGTTAATTTGGGCTGATGGTTAGCTAGTTAGTCAGTTAGATTATTGTTTTTCTAGTTAGCTTGCTATTTACTTGGTTAGTTAACCAGCTAGTGAGTGAGCAAGATAGTTAGTTCATTGGGTAGTTAGATAGTAATATAGATAGTTGGTTGGCTAGAGAGTTAAGTCAGTTAGTCAGCAAGCCAGTTAGTTGGTAGGCAGGGAGTTGGACTTAACACCATCTAACATGGTCTGGAAAATGGACAGGTGTTCTCATAACGTTTGTATGCAATACTGCTTCTGTTTGATGTTAAACAGTTTGAGCACATTTCGATTTGGGCAGTTCTGAATACCATTCATAAATGTTCAATGTATCCCAATGTTTCCTGGCTTTCTATGCTTACCGCCTCTTCTCTCATAATGAACATACATTATTTAGCGTGTTTGTATTACATTATATATTGACTGGACATGGCGGATCTCACCCACCTCCGACAACGTCAACCAGCTAGAAAGTAATGTATAATTCATGTAAAACACTTTGGATGGCTATCGTTACAAGGATTACAGCGTACATATCGTCCGTGGTATTAAAAAAAAAAAAATAGTAATCTTAATGATCAGCACTTATTACTAATAGATTAACACTTATGCTTTGAATGAGTACACAATTATTGAAATGTATTGATGGACCCCACATGTATGTTTAATAGCTTATCCTACGGTAACTAAGTAACCCGTCAAAGCTAAGTGGTGTTTGGACTCGCGCGATACCGTTGTTACCTGCTGCTTTGTAAAAGTGCTTTCAGTTACCGCTGCCAACCAGACGGTGTTTTGTCTCGGCTTTGCCTGTTGACACTGAGCTTTGTGCATTCGTGCGATGGGTTTCAAAAGTTCCCGGGTAGGTAGACATGCGTGTCCACGTTGAGCTCACTGTTTGAGCCACTCGGTTTCAGAGCGTCGCAAGTCCCAGCCCAGGGGCCTCGCCGGAGCCCAGCCGACAACACACCCTCCAGGAGAGCCTGTCAGGCCTAGTCGCCCAAGCTTTGGCCTTCACTGATCTCTGTTTGCCACGCCCCGCATGGTTATTCAAGCCCCATCCACTATCCACTGGGGCTCCTCCCCTCTGTTAGCTGGAGCTCCTCCCACTTTGATAGCTGGAGCTCCTCCCACTTTGTTAGTTGGAGCTCCTCCCACTTTGTTAGTTGGAGCTCCTCCCCTCTGTTAGCTGGAGCTCCTCCCACTTTGCTTCAGGAAGCAGTGATATTATTAGACATTCATATCAGGGTGGTTATATATATATATACGGTATAATGTAGATATTGAAACACATCCCTCGAACATTAGAAATGGTCTCTGTCCTGGAGCCTTTCCCTTGCCATTGTAGGCAATCCGTGTTTAATACCATTTGTAACTCCTACTTATCCATTCAAACTTTTTTACTTTGCTGCATTTGTAATATTATCTGCTGGAGAAAAAAGAAATCGTACCATATCTCCAGGGGGAATTTGATAATGTTAAATCAAATGTAATCTAATCCTACCACGCTGGGTGGTGGGTTCACCACACATCTTTTAAAGCCGTGCGAGAGAATGCACGTTTAGGGTGTGTAGGGAGGGAGCCTTCATTAATCCCACTCTGCACCTGCCTGGGCCGCGCTGTTAAACCGCTCCTCAGGTTCCCGCCGTCAAAAGCTGGACCTTGTTTTACTTAAAGTCGTAAATTATGAAATACTCTGCTCATTTACGATCCCTAGTAAAAAATATGAAAAAGAAATCGATGAATTCTTTATCACGTCCGGTGATCTTGTTAGGTCTTTTAACTGCGTCAAATATGTGGATCGGCTCGCTCATTTGGGTGTGTGACATTACAAATCACGTTGCTCTTAAATATTCTATTGGTCCAAAACGGCAAATGTGTTATTTAACATAATTACAACTGTGCGGATATACGACGAGCGACCTAATGTCTTGCACGACATTAGGAGACTGCAACATAATAGCCTCATGTCATGTTTCATTTTGAACTCAGGGCTCAAAGTTCAAAGTTCAGCAGTCAGTTTGATTAGACCTGTTGCTGTTCATTCGTTGATTTATTGGATTCTCTCACTGGGACTAGTTTGGTGCAACCCGCCCTCTGCGATGCTTTGATTTCACCAGCCACGGGATTCGTGTCTTTACGGCAAACATCTGTCCAGATGGGAATTAGCATGCCTTGCTGTTAAGATGAGGAAGTGTAAAAATGAGGAAGTGTTTAAATCACTATGTTCTGAATCATCAGTAGCTGCTTCCCCGCTGCATCGGTCTTAGGATGGTCAAAGGCTTCAAGAGCTTTCTGTTTGAGCAAAAGAGGTTCCTTAGAGGAAGCCTCTGTTCTTTCCTTTTCTACTGTATTATTTTACGGCGGAAAATGTGAATAATCTTTACAAAACGTGCATAAACGTCATTCCTTTCACCTGTTAGAGCCTCAACCAATTGCAAATGATTATCATGTTGATCCAGTCAAGCAATTAATATATCGATATGATTCTCTGTCTGCCTCTCTATCCATCCATTCATTTGTCTATCCTTTTGTTTATCCCTTTGTTTGTCTATCTTTTTAGCTATCCAGATATCTCTCTATATACATATCTGTCCATCCATCCATCCATCCATCCATCCATCCATCCATCTATCTATCTATCTATCCCCCTCTCCCAGTTTGCCTGCCTGTATATCTGTCATGGTATTTCCAGTAGTAGTTGTAAGAATGATTTTTGCTGCAGCCTTCCTCACTTGTACTGAATGGAAGTCCATTACCTTGAAGGTACTGAACACACAGTACCAGGGACTGGGGAACTATCACACTGGTAATGGCTGTAATGTCCTCCTTTCAAAGTGGGGGTGGACAGCTTTCTCACGATGTTACTGATATGGGCCAGGCGCTGTTCCAGACCCTATCCTTAGAGCTGTATTTTCGCCACTGAAGGTGGCAGTTTGTATTGAATAGCACTAATACTCAGTTGAAACATAAAGCACAGAACTTCTTTTTTGAAATCCCCAATCCTGTACTTTCCATTCCTCCCTGTGTTGGGAGTCCGTCGTTGGGGCTTATTAACCACGGCCATCATTCTCAGCCTCTTCCGTTCATTTGCACTATGTCACCATGTGACTCCTGCTAAACACTGATACAGAAAGCAACATATGTAGGGCAGCATCTTGAAGCAAATCAACACCCGATTCTCATTGGCTGTCAGCAGTGTCACTCGCAGGAGAGTATATGTACCTCCTGCCCGACCCAGGTGATCCAGTTTATTCTTATAATTGGAGCCATTCAGTCTATTCAGTCCGTTGGTTTTATCTTTTTCGTGGACGGTTGAGCAATTGCTGTGGTTTCTTTCACCATGGGGATGTTCTTTCAGAAGTTCTGTTCCTGGCATACAGTCCGTGATTGGTCATCGTTGAGGGTCAACAAAGACCTCTACCTGACCAGGAGGCGGTTCTTGAGACTGCTAATGAACCCTGTGTCCCAGACCTGGACAGGCTGGCACTGCGAGGCACAACGACCACCAACTTACAGATAGGACATGTGAGGATACCAAGCAGGCCGACATCCCTCTCTGTTTAACCCCCAAAGAAACCCCCGCAATTTACAGCCACTGTCCACCACTGTCAGAGTGGCTATCGGTGATCAATCCCCAATGGATATTAGAAGTGTAGGGAGACGAGAAGGAGGATATCTAGGAGGGGGGGGGGGGGGGGGTAAATCCCTGGCCTGTATGTGATTAAGCTCACTCTCTACTGTGATCCGAGATGGAGAGTCTATTTTGTGTTTCTATTCTTCTGAGCGAGAGCGTCCCTGTTCATCTGTGCTAGATCGGCGCCGTTCGCCTGGACAATGGTGGTGCGTCCATCTGCCCTGCTGACGGCCTACGTTCTTCCCCGTCCAATCAGAATCCTCCGCCAAGGAAACGGCGTGATGTCTCCATTTCCTAACAGCATTTCATCAGTGCTACTGCGTGAGTGCGGTTAAATCGCACGGATGGAGATCCCCCCCCCCCCCCCCCCACCCCCACCCTGAACCCTTTAGGCACAGTACTGCCGCCACGATAAGAGCTCCATAATGAGTGCCGTGTGAGGTACGGTGCGCAGGTGGAGGTGGAGGTGGAGGATGGTGCTTTGTAGCGACGCTGATCCCGGGCTTAACGCCTCGGAGAAGGAAGCCGCCGTCTCCGGCA
>JACYXH010000349.1:0-17500 GCA_026745465.1 Lota lota | reverse complement strand
GGTGCATTCAGAGGTTGTTACCGGTAATGTTGAAACGCTATTGCTTGGCTTCATTGGATGGACGTCAAGTAACCCCTTTGCCTTTTGATGGCTTTTTGATGCTGTATTTTTGATTCACGCTTTTTTATTTTTTTGTGTGGAAATGGCTTTCTTTGTGCCACCGCAGAAAAAATAAAATAAAAAAGTCTGTTCGCATTTTTGCGAACGGTGCTAACTAAGCTCCTGTGATTGGTCGTTGAACTTGTGTGGGACTCAATGTAAAGAAACAACAACAACAAGAAGAAGCCTGCGGGTTATGTATCAGAATTCACTCAACAACTGCGTCGCTGGCTGCAGTAGTAATCACATTGGGAGAAATCTGCACGCCAGATGTCCGCTTTTGCGTCGACTTTATGTAAAATGCGTCCTCCCTCTCCTGATTTATCCCCCGTTTCAGCAGTCCCAACAATTAGTAAATTTCCAATCAACAAGAGAAAAGAAATTGCTTTTAATTACTTTTGATAAATGACAAATTGTGTTGGCTGGCTTCCAAGCAAACGCTTAATCAGGAGAGGGGCGGGCTGTGTTGGGGGGGGGGAGCGAGGCGTGCATGGGTGGGTGAGGGTGTAGTTTGAAGTGGGTAGTGGTGTGTGTGTGTGTGTGTGCGGGGGGGGGGGTGTGGTCCATGGGAATGGAATCAATGTCCTCTTGGGGGACAGCCAACCTGCGGACCGTGGAAATGCCCGGCTCAGCAGAAAAAACGGAAATACTGAAAGAAACGGTTGCGCTGTGAGACGTGTCATTCTCTTCTACGCTAGGGGGCTCCTGTGTGTATGCACACTGTGTGTGGGCGGGCGGTACATTACACACACGTTCACTCATTCACTCTGTCTCTCACCCCCTCACCGTCTCCCTTCCCTGTGGTGTGACTCTCTGTCCCCGTTTCCATGTTTTAACCTTCTCCCCCTTCTCTCTTCTCTTCCTGTCCCAGGTGAGACGTCGACGACCCCTCCCCCCTCCCCCCCCTCCCACCCCCCTGTGACAACAGAGACAAGCCCTGCTTCAGCACCCGTTCAGCAGCACCCGTACATGGAGACCCCCAGCTGGGCAGGTCAGTCCCAACACCGCCCCCTCTTACTCCCCACCTCGCACCCACTTCCTCCCTCCCCAGCGGTCCTACTTCCTCTGTGTGGGTTCTGTGTGTGTGTGTGTGTGTGTGTGTGTGTGTGTGTGTTCTCTCTACTTGGTAAAGCTGCGGTAGAAAAGCGCTGCTGTGCCGACTGTGACTGCGGTCGGTTTGGTCGCGGTCGGTCAGCTAGCGCAGGAGTGTGTGTGTGTGTGTGTGCGTGTGTGTGTGTGTGTCCCTGTGTGTGTGTGTGTGTCCCTGTGTGTGTGTGTGTGTCCCTGTGTGTGTGTCCGTGTGTGTCCCTGTGTGTGTGTGTGTGTGTGTGTGTGCGTGTGTGTGTGTGTCCCTGTGTGTGTGTGTGTGTGTGTCCGTGTGTGTGTGTGTGTGTGTCCGTGTGTGTGTGTCCCTGTGTGTGTGTGTGTGTCCCTGTGTGTGTGTGTGTGTGTCTCTGTCCCTGTGTGTGTGTGTGTGTGTCTCTGTCCCTGTGTGTGTGTGTGTCCCTGTGTGTGTGTGTGTCTCTGTCCCTGTGTGTGTGTGTGTGTGTCTTTGTCCATGTGTGTGTGTGTGTGAAGGCTGTTTTCCATATGCCGTGTAGCCCGGGAGCCGGTCAGTCCCCCTTCCCTCCCTCCCCGCACGGAGGGGCTTTCTGCCCCCCACCTCCCCCCACCCTCCCCCCTCTCCCCCACCTCCTGCTTTCCGTGGTGCCATCGAGCAGGTGGTGCGGAGTGGAGGTCCACTTCCTCTTCCTCTTCCACCTCATTGGTCCAGGTGTCGTGATCGAGAGGAGCCCTGGTGGGTGGGGGGTGGGGGTGAGGATGTGTGGGGGGGGGGTGGGACTATCAGGGAGGACATCCATTAGTCTAATTGCTCAGTTATGGTTTCGTATTATCGCCCGTGATCGCTGCTGTGCCTTTTCTTTCCTAATGATGAACCCACCACCACTCCCAACACACTCACCACCACCACTCCCAACACACACACCACCACACTCCCACCACCACACACCACCAACACCACCACCACCACCACCACCCCCCCACTGTCACCGTAAAGTGTGCAGACACAAAGTGTGGGTGGTCAGAGACCCCCCCCCCCCCCCAGTGACCGGTGATGAAAGCTGGCTTTACTTAATGAGGTCGCAGCAGTGTGGTGGTAGCAGTGGAGGTGGAGGGAGGTGGAGGTGATGGTGGATGTTGGGGTGGTCTTGGAGAGCCGTAGAAGCAGAGAAGAGGATAAACATAATCAGCGCTGGCTAAATACCCCCCGCCCTTTAAAAAGAAATCTTGAGACGAGGAGAAGGTTTCGTCAAACAGCTCTAATCTGTTTACGGCTTCAACAGGTGCAGAGTGTGTAATGATTTATGAAGCTCATGCAGGAGGACTTGGGAGCCTGTTCATTTGCCTGTGCTAAAACCTGCCAATATGGGGCTAATTTGCAATAATTTGCTGCCTTCGTGGCCACTGGTTAAGAATGTTTGTATAATCATGATATAATAAGAAAAAATGAAAATGAGTTTTTCATGCAGTTCAGGCCCCGTCAAACACAGCTTGTGAACTCGCTAAATGATAATTACGTTCCTCAAGCGCAGTATTACAATTTCATCTCCTCATGCAGACTTTGTGAATTTAGCTTTTCAGGCCTGTGTTATTTCCATATCTAGAGATTCTCCCTCACACACTCGTTTGGTCTCTCGCCCTTTCACTTTCTCTTAACCCTTGATGTTTTAGGCACTTCTTTCTCTTTATCCCTTACTCTAATTCTTTCCCTTTCTCTAGCTCTCCTTGTCTGTTCTCTCTATGCCTTGCTAATTTTACTGTCTCTGTCTGCCTCTTTTAGCCCTCACTCTCTCTCCCTTTCACACTCTCCATCTCTCTCTCTCATCTCTCTCTCTTTCCCTCTTTATCTCTCATTCTCTCTCACATTCTCTCTCTCATTCTCCCTCTCTCCCTCTCTCTCTCATTTTCTCTCTCTCATTCTCTCTCTCATTCTCTCTTTATCTCTCATTCTCTCTCTCTCATTCTCTCTCTCATTCTCCCTCTCTCCCTCTCTCTCTCTATCTCTCTCTCTCAGCCTGCCTTGATACAGTGGACTCCTCCGCCTTCCCTCCCTCCATCCTCTCTTGTTGTTCGGTTGATTCACCAGCGGCCTCCCTCCTCCGTCAGCTGGACCCTTACAGAGGAATCACAGGAGGTCGACTCACTTCCTGTCATAGTCCTCATCTTCTTGTCTCTCTCATATCTCTTTAGCATGACATGCTATCACAGCGTTCCAAAACAACATGGAGCATGTGTGTGTGTGTGCGCATGTGTGTGCTTGCGCGCGCATGTGTGTGTGTGTCTGCGAGCAGCTGGGTCGGCTTTTGGCCGATGAATATTTTAACCTACGCCAGTTAACCCGCTGGTCGCGCCTTTAAAACAACCGTCCATGTGTTCCCCGTTCCCCCGTGTCTGAGAGAGAGAGAGAGAGAGAGCCGAGGCGTTATTGTTGTTGTTGTTGTTGTTGTTGTCGTTGTCGTTGGCTTTTATTGATGGTGCGTATTGATCCGCTGCCATCGCCGGTCTGTTTACTTAAAAAGCCCTTGGATGCGGGCCCTGGCTTATTAAACAAATAGGGCGAGGAGCGAGGCCGAGGAGCGAGGCCGGGGAGCGAGGCCGGGGAGCGAGGGAGGCCGAGGAGCGAGGCCGGGGAGCGAGGGAGGCCGAGGAGCGAGGCCGGGGAGCGAGGCTGGGGAGCGAGGCCGGGGAGCGAGGCGGGGAGCGAGGCCGGGGAGCGAGGCTGGGGAGCGAGGCCGGGGAGCGAGGGAGGCCGAGGAGCGAGGCTGGGGAGCGAGGCCGGGGAGCGAGGCCGGGGAGCGAGGCTGGGGAGCGAGGCCGGGGAGCGAGGGAGGCCGAGGAGCGAGGCTGGGGAGCGAGGCCGGGGAGCGAGCGAGGCCGAGGAGCGAGGGAGGCCGATGAGCGAGGCCGGGGAGCGAGGCTGGGGAGCGAGGCTGGGGAGCGAGGCCAGGGAGCGAGGCTGGGGAGCGAGGCCAGGGAGCGAGGCTGGGGAGCAAGGCCGGGGAGCGAGGCCGGGGAGCGAGGCCGGGGAGCGAGGCCGGGGAGTCAGGCCGGGGAGCGAGGCCGGGGAGCGAGGCCAGGGAGCAAGGCCGGGGAGCGAGGGCCGGGGAGTCAGGCCGGAGAGTCAGGCCGGGGAGCGAGGCCGGGGAGCGAGCGAGGCCGGGGAGCGAGGCCGGGGAGCGAGGCTGGGGAGCGAGGCCAGGGAGCGAGGCTGAGGAGCAAGGCCGGGGAGCGAGACCGGGGAGCGAGGGAGGCCGGGGAGCGAGGCTGGCGAGCGAGGCCGGGGAGCGAGGGAGGCTGAGGAGCGAGGCCGGGGAGCGAGGCCGGGCCGCCTCAGGGTTTGATCTGCCTTCGAGGCCGGCTGTCTCGCCGTGCCGCTGCCGCATGAAATATGAAGCGCGCCGCTAACAAGGTGTGTAATCTATTTTAATCACATCACATTTAGCCAAACATGGGGAAGGCTGGACCCAAGTGAGGGGAAAAAGACGGGGGGGGGGGGGTCGGGGTGGGGAGTTGGTGGTTTCCGAGATGATGGGGGGGGGGGGGGGGGGTGGTATTCGGGGTTGTATTTGGAAATTGAATGTGACGGCTGGGGAGCGCGGCGATTCGTTTTACATGCATGGCCTCATAATGAAGTCACGCCAAGCGGCCAGCGGAGCTTGGCTGTGGAGGGAGCCAGAGTCCACTTGTGTAGAGCCCAGGCTGTCAGGGGCCCACTCCAGCTATGAGGTACCAGGCTGGCAGGGGCCCGCTCCAGCTATGAGGTACCAGGCTGGCAGGGGCCCGGTCCAGCTATGAGGTACCAGGCTGGCAGGGGCCCGGTCCAGCTATGAAGGACCAGGCTGGCAGGGGCCCGGTCCAGCTATGAGGGACCAGGCTGGCAGGGGCCCGGTCCAGCTATGAGGGACCAGGCTGGCAGGGGCCCAATACAGCTATGAGGGACCAGGCTGGCAGGGGCCCAATACAGCTATGAGGGACCAGGCTGACACAACTGTGAGAGACCCAGGCTATAACAGGTCCTGGCTGTGTGGGACCAGGCTGTAAGAGACCCAGGCTATAACAGGTCCTGGCTGTGTGGGACCAGGCTGTAAGAGACCCAGGCTATAACAGGTCCTGGCTGTGTGGGACCAGGCTGTAAGAGACCCAGGCTATAACAGGTCTTGGCTGTGTGGGACCAGGCTGTAAGAGACCCAGGCTATAACAGGTCTTGGCTGTGTGGGACCAGGCTGTAAGAGACCCAGGCTATAACAGGTCTTGGCTGTGTGGGACCAGGCTGTAAGAGACCCAGGCTATAACAGGTCTTGGCTGTGTGGGACCAGGCTGTAAGAGACCCAGGCTATAACAGGTCTTGGCTGTGTGGGACCAGGCTGTAAGAGACCCAGGCTATAACAGGTCTTGGCTGTGTGGGACCAGGCTGTAAGAGACCCAGGCTATAACAGGTCTTAGCTGTGTTGGACCAGGCTGTAAGAGACCCAGGCTATAACAGGTCCTGGCTGTGTGGGACCAGGCTGTAAGAGACCCAGGCTATAACAGGTCTTGGCTGTGTGGGACCAGGCTGTAAGAGACCCAGGCTATAACAGGTCCTGGCTGTGTGGGACCAGGCTGTAAGAGACCCAGGCTATAAACAGGTCTTGGCTGTGTGGGACCAGGCTGTAAGAGACCCAGGCTATAACAGGTCTTGGCTGTGTGGGACCAGGCTGTAAGAGACCCAGGCTATAACAGGTCTTGGCTGTGTGGGACCAGGCTGTAAGAGACCCAGGCTATAACAGGTCTTGGCTGTGTGGGACCAGGCTGTAAGAGACCCAGGCTATAACAGGTCTTGGCTGTGTGGGACCAGGCTGTAAGAGACCCAGGCTATCTGTGTGCGTCCAGGCTTTGAGGGACCCAGGGACCCAGAGCCCTCTGTAGGGACCCAGCTGTAAAGGAATGCTAAGTCATTTCCGATAGCCTGGTACCAGAGCAGGAACCGTATGCTGGATGAAGGCCAATCAGCTGACACTCTCTGAAGTCACTTCAATTGACTCACAAAGTACTATCTTATCTTATTGATTATCTGTCTTCTTGTCAGTCCAACGTATCTTATCTGAAGTGTTCAAGTAACCCGTATTTACACGGGGAACGCAACCAAACTGTATAAATAAGTGACTAGCAGCATATTACATTCCACGCATGTACACCGATTTTTTTGTTCTTTGCATTTTCTACGCAAATACATACATGTACGTTTGTAGTAAGCTGAGGCATGAACGTTCACGCGACAGTCCTGACTTATGTCATCTCGTACACAAAAGGACAACTTGACCTGATGTCACAGGTGGTCCTTTTGCTACGCTGTTGATAGGGATTTGTGCCACCTCATTAGAAGGTAGACATGCACATGACTAAACAGCTCTGTTACATAACTGATGGGGGCTTAACTGCACTAGAAGAACGATGTCTGTATGTCTTTCACACACACACACACACACACACACACACACACACACACATACATCACTGTGCTTTGTGGAATTTGCCATCACAATTCAATCCTGTGATCCTATATATACATACATGCACATGTGTATAATATAAAGTATATACCTTCAGAGCTGGCCTGGATTCTCAGAATGGCGTTTTTAATCACTTGGATATTTCCCCCTCATTCAGCTTTAGCAATAAATTGTTTCCGATCCCTGACACTACACTTGGTTATGAATACATGAATAAATATGGACTACGAAAGACCCTGAGAGGGCTCTCCGTCCGCTAAGGCAGGCGGGGTAATCGACAGTGAGAGAGATGTGATATTATGCTCTCTCTCTCTCTCTCTCTCTCTCGCTCTCTCGCTCTCTCTCTCTCTCTCTCTCTCTCTCTCTCTCTCTCTCTCTCTCTCTCTCTCTCTCTCTCTCTCTCTCTCTCTCTCTCTGATCAGAAATAACAGTGGTTGATTGGTTAGCGGGAAAACCAACGAAAACCAACCACTTAAAGCTGTAGCTCCCCGGGTCTGAAAAAAGATGGCCGCTGGTTAAAAAAGACTAAAGATAACGCGGACTACGACCCTTTATCCCCCAGCGGCCATCTTTATTCATCTGCATTTCAACTGTTGCAGAGCGAGTTCCTGGACTTGGACACAGGGGCGTGCGCTTCCTATAGGCGACCAAGGCGGCCGGCGCCCTAGGGTGCCATCCCGAGGGGGGTGCCAAGAAAACAAAGCTCAGCAGGGAGTGATCTTCACAGTCAGAACATGCTAGATCATTGATGGCTATAGTGGAGTGGAGTGATTGTGGAGAGCAAGAAAACTAATAGGTAAAAGCCATCTGGGGCACAGTAAAAAAAAAAAGAAAAGAAAGGAAAAACATAGGTTAGCTTAGGAAAAGGTGTGCATTTTTGATTGTTAACTTTGGATTTTGTCATGCTAGCATCATGTAATGTTGCTTGTTAGCTTACGTAAGGGGTGGGGTGTGATGTTGATGGGGTGTGATGTCAGCTAACGATATAAACGTCATTGGCATTCAGTCTGAACTGTCATCAGGCTATTTGGAGCAAAACATATAAAGAGGAAGTTATGAAGTTAAGTTAAGAAACTATACAGTCATTTGCAAAACGTTTGTTGTTCCATGAAATTTCGATTTAAGCAAGCAACGTTAGACCAGTGTTCGTCTAGTGTAGCGAGCTTTAGCCAGTGTGTGTGTTGTTAGGTTTGCGTTAGCTTAGCTCAGCTGGTTATGCAACGTTACCGCTAGGCCACACAAACACTGTCAAAGGTTGTGCTTGCGTGTGTGTTTATTCTAGGTTGAAATGAAAACATGTCAGGGCAGGCTGTCCAAATTAGGAATGGGAACATGTACACGAGTACACGTGTACTCGCTTGTGAATTTATAAAAGTTTAGAAAAAACTGTACACGGTGCTTGTCTTGTAAATGGACAACCTGCGCACCTATCAACAAAGTAAATGGATAAAGAAAATCAATAACCGTTGCTGAGCAATGGCAGATATGGTCATACATTCTCAACTTTCCAAAAAGTTCGCCGGGGGATGCTTGCCTAGGGCCCCAAATTTCTCTGACCCGTTCAGAGTCCATCGATCGGAGCATGCGAGTTGACATACTGGTTGTAGACACAACAGGATTGATAGGTGGACAGACAGGCGGACAGACAGGTGGACAAATAGACAAATAGACGGGAGCGTGGACTTCACGCATTGGCTGTAGACTATAAAGTGGATAGGTGGACAGACGTCGTCAGTCTGTCCGACTTTTTCATATTTATATTTATTTAGGATTTTGACAAGCAGGCAGGCAGGTAGACAGGCAGGCATATGACCTTTAACCCTTTGTGGTGCCAGGGATCGGTGTATCGCAATAGCTCTCCTCCCTTGCATCCAAGAGGTGTGTGTGTGTGTGTGTGTGTGGAGATCAGAAGATAGAGGGACGGGGAGAGGGGTGAAAAGAGGCAGAGGAGAGACATACAGAGATGGGAAGAGAGATTTGGGGAAGATGGAGAACAAGAAAGAGAGGGGATGGATTGGAAAATAGAGTTTGACAAAGAGAGAGAGAGAGCGAGTGAGAGAGAAAAGTAAGGGAGAGAAATAAAGGGAGAAATGGGAAAAGAGAGGAAGGAGGGAAAGATGGAGAGATGGGTAGAATGAGATGAAGTGAGCGAGGGAGAATGAGAGAGAGGTAGAGAAAGAGAGCGAGGCAGAGAGCAAGAGACGGAGAGACAGAGAGGTAGAATGAGACAGAGAGAGAGAGAGGCAGGGAGAGAGAGAGAGTGTGTGTGTGTGTGTAGGGGCAGTGGGCAGCAAAGTGCTGACGGTGGTGTTTGGCTACGGAGCGTGCCCATTAGAGAGAGCAGTAAATCCTGGCTCCCCAGCCCAGCTGTGTCAGCAGTCCACTGGATGAATTGATTTTAAACGGCACTGGAAAAAAAGAAAGGGAGTGGGGGAAAAAAGGCAGGAAAAGAAAAAGTGCTAGAGAGAGTAAGAGAGAGCGAGAAAAAGAGAGAGCAAGAGAGAGACAGAGAGCGTGCGAGAGAGGGACAGAGATGGAGAGGCGGTGAGCAAGGAGAGGGAGGGAGAGCAAGAGAGAGAGAAGGTGAGAGATCGGCAAAGGGTGAGTGAAGTGAGAGAGACGGAGAGAAAGACAGAGAGAGATATATAGAGAGAACAAGAGAGAGAGAGAGAGAGAGAGAGAGAGAGAGACTATTTAATTCACTCTCCAATGAAATCGGCAAAGAAATCCCCCGCCCGCCTTGGATCCCCAATTGAAGTGTGTGTGTGTGTGTGTGTTGGTGTGTGTGTCGGGTGTGCACATACGTACACACACACGTGCACGCTCCAACATATCTCATGTTTGATTTAAGTGGGAAGAGAACAAACCCGAGTACATAATCTCACATTCTGTACCACATCTCTTCGCTTCTCGTGTTCCTCTTTAATCTTCCTCTCTTTCCTCCCTCATTCAAACCCCATATCTCTCTCCCTCTCTCTCTCCCTCCCTTGCTACCTCCTTTATGTCTTCACAAGAGAAATGAGACATATTGTGAGGAGAGAGAGGGAAATAAAGCCAAGGCTGCATTTGAATTTCAAATTGGTTTTGGATTTTTTCAAATTGATGCATGTGTTTATTCATTTAGCGTCCGCACAGACACACTTTTATATTGGATCGTCCGCTGCACTCGGACTGGCTAACAGTATAGTCTCTCTCTCTCTCTCTCTCTCTACCCCTCTCTCTTTTTCTCTCTCTCTCTCTATGTACTTTGCCCAGTCTGTTCTCCATTCATTCCTCATCCACTCTTTTCTCATTCTAACCCGCCGTCACCCTCTCTATCTCTCTCTGAACCTCCCTTTGACTAGTTTCTTCTATCACCCCTTACCCTATTATCTCTCTCTCTCTCTCCCGCTATCTCCTGCTTCTCTTTTTTCCTTCTCTCCATCCCATGTACACACTCTGATCTCTCTCTCTCTCTCTCTCTCTACAGCTCCCTTACCCCTCTCCCCCCTCTCTCTCCCCCTTTATCTCCTGCTCCTCTTTCTTCCATCTCACCATCCCTTATTCACCTCTCTCTCTCTCTCTCTACAGCTCCCTTACCCCCCTCCCCCTCTCCCTCTCTCCCCATCCCTCTCGCCCCTGCGTCTTCATCTGTCTTCTTACCTGCTGCTAAAGGGGTTCACAGTGTGTTGCTCCTCGATTAGAAAGCATCTCCAAACAGAAGAGCCACAGCGGGCCACGGGGTCGGAGGGGCCCGTTCCCAGTCAGGGCTCTGAGGTAGCGGAGCTCTCACCAGCTAGGGGCCCCTGCCCCCTGGCCTGGGGCCCCTAGATGTTCCACGACAGCAACGAAATACACACACACACACACGCACACACACACACACACAGACGTGCACATATATACACATGAGGATACACACACACACACACACACATACGTGCACATCTATACACATGAACATATACACACACACGCACACATACATGCACATATATACACACACACACAAACAAACTTGCACATATACACACATGCACATATATACATACACACACACACATATACGCATACACACATACACACACACATAGGTATGTATCATGCTTTGTGGGATCACACGTGCATTGTTGTCAATGGAAGGTGTAGCTGGTATGGTAGTGCACCAGTTGTACAAGTTGGACCATGAGGATACTGCTGAGACATAGACTACTTACACTAATACACACACATACACAAACTGGATGACAGCAACACAATCACATGGAAACACACAGAACACACATGCAACGCCACTATACATTACATAAATACATACATATTATATATTAAACCTATATTATATACAAACACCTTCATTAAGACATGACATGTTAAAATCTATGCACATATCTAAATACATCCTACAGGCAGCCGGGCCCCCTGTAGAGATGTAGCTCCCCATGGACTGTGGGGACCTTAATGGTGTGACATCATGGCCATACTACACACACACACACACATATACACACACACACACACACACACACACACACATATACACACACATATACACACACACGCACATATACACACACACACATATACACACACACACGTGCACATATACACAAACACACACACACACACATATACACACACACACGCACATATACACACACACATATACACACACACACGCGCACATATACACACACACACACACGCACCTATATACGCAGACATACACACACACATGCATGTGTGGACGTCATTCTTTGTGGGGACACACATTGTGGGGTCCTCGGAGCGACAATGGGGGTTCTGTGGTGGAGACCACCACAGCTCCAACCCTCTGCTGACCCCACTGCAGGGAGGAGGAGAGAGATGAGAGGAGGATGAGGGGGGGGGGGGGGGTGGAGGACTAGGGGGGTCAAAGTGTGACGCGATGAGGAGACGAGGGAGGGATGAAAGGGTGTTGGAAGTGGGAAGAAAGAGGACCAAAAAAAGAATGTATATGGGGAGGGAAGTGGAGGCATTGGTGAGAGAGGACGGGTGAGGGGAGAGGAAGAGGGGGTGAGGTGGTGGTGGTGGTGGTGGGGGAGGGAGGGAGGGAGGTTGGGGGGGAGGGGGTGATGGAGGAGCATCCTCTCTGGCTCATTACGCTGTTTAAAGAGCCGACACCTCGGAATCACCTGCCCTGCTCCACGCTTCAAACAAGCCCAGCCACCAGGCATCATACATCAACTTCCCCTTCAACCACCCCCCCCCCTCCGCCGCCGCCACCACCACCACCACCACCACCACCACCTCCAACACCACCACCTCCACCTCCACCACCACTCGCCGCTGGTGGAAAATGGATTGTTTCGCTCGTTTTGGCGGGAACGTACTTGTGGTTATGCGCGGCAAATTGCTTCCACGCACGAAAAAAACAAAATGCCTTTTGTGATAACACACCTTTTTGAAGTAATCAAATCAATATTTTAATTGAACACTTCCGCCAGTGCACCTATGGATGGCCGCGGGGGGGGGGGGGGGGGGGGGGGGAGCATGGGTCTTGGTGCCTAATTACCCAGCGTGCGACTCCCTGTGTGTTACTGTACAGATGGAAGGGAGATTTCACCCCGAGAGACGTGTGCGTCGCCTGAGCCGGGAGAGCAGGGCTTGATTTCAAATAGCAGGCTTTTTCTTCATCTTCCCCATCCTCTTCTTCTCTCCTCTTCTCTTCTCCTCTCTCTCTCTGTCTCTGTCTCTGTCTGTCTGTCTGTCTCTCTCTCTCTGTCTCTCTCTCTCTCTCTCTCTGTCTCTTCTCTCTTCTCTCTCTCTCTCTCTCTCTCTCTCTCTCTCTCTCTCTCTCTCTCTCTCTCTCTCTCTCTCTCTCTGCTTTCAATTATGGCTGTCTGGAGGCTTGTAGCTGCCGGCGTCTTCAAATAAAACTAAAATATGATAAAGCTGGAATATCAGGCCTGGGACTGATTGAAGCCCAAGGCAGCATAAGGCGCAGATACTTGGCACGTAATTACAACATTTTGCCCATACTTTTTTCCGTCTTTTCCTTTTTGATGGAGGGGTTCCATGTCGGATGCGAGGCACAGTGGGGTGGGGGGGGGGTGGGGTGGGGGGGGAGGGGTGGGGTGGGGGGGGGGTGGGGTGGGGGGGGGGTCTGGGGTGGGGGGGGGCGTGTTGGGGTGATAGCGACGGCGTGAACCGAACAGGCGTTCATGACACATGATAAAAAGCACATTTCATTCAGGGGAGATGGAGGAGACGCTGCATGCACCACCCCCCAACAAACACCCCCCCCCCCCCCCCCCCCCCCCCCCCCCCCCCCCCCACCCCAGCCTCCTCCACCTCCTGCTCTTTTTCTTCTGCCCTGCGTGTAAAATTGTAAAGATAGCGGCTGTTATTTTTCATTTTTTGCATTGGGAAGATCATCACTCATGTGTTGGATGCGTGAGCTAGGGGAGGAGGAGGGAGCAGGGAGTAGGGGGGAGGGAGTAGGGGGGAGGGAGAAGGGGTGGTGGGCTGCTGTCATAACAGGATGGAACACAACAGAGAGATTCTGTTCCTGTGAAGGTATACGTACACCACTGTAGAAAACCCTCTATAACAACACAGGCTTCATGGTCACATGTGTTTGAAGCCCTTGTGTGTGACTGTTGCTAAAAATGTCCAAGACAACAGGGCTGGTTCTGTTGCTGCTTCATTCTGCCTGTGTGTGTGTGTGTGTGTGTGTGTGTGTGTGTGTGTGTGTGTGTGTCTGTGAGAGCACCATCTCCTCTCGTGTGTGGACAGTAGGGTAGAGTTCCTGCTGTTTTGCTCATGTTCCCCACGGTAGCACTCTCCACTCAGCCAGCAGCTTCCATCCTTCATCTCAGGGTTCATTTGCCTGGTGCTGAGATCGGTGTAGTGATGACATCAGCAGCCGTGGTGATGACATCGGCCCGGGTGATGACATCGCAGTGATGATGACATCAGCGTTGTTTTGACATCATCGTGTTGATGACATCACGGTGGTGATCACATCAGCATGGTGATAACATTGGCGCGGTTGCGCATGAATGTTAATATGTACATATCAGTCAAGTATAGTAGAAGAAAATAGATTATAATATTTTGTCATTTTATTTTTCTTATTGTTGACATTGTTGATATTAATACTAATTATATAACACAATTATGCAAACCATTTTCAAAATAAAAGAGTTAATGTCCATTTATAAAGCTCTCAAGATATGTGCTAAGTATTTAAAATAGGGTAACTTTTTCTAACTTCACCTTTAATTCCTATCATTTAGGAGTCAGGCATCATTCCAAAAGAAAGGACATTTTGTATTTCAGGGTGTCGAGAGGTTTTAATTACATTTTCTAATATTGATTTAGTACTTTTTTTTCTCAGTTTGAGCGCTCTCTTTCTTTCTTTCTTTCTGATGAGATATTTATTCATTACTTTTGTTTCTTGTGGTCTCCATGGTGCGGTTGAAGCAGCCCACGATCAGATGCAGAGTGTAAAGTCGGACCTTGTTTCCGATACCTATATAAATACCACAGGGCTCATTTTTCGGGGACTGACTCCAGGCCGTTCCCCTTCGGACTCGTGTTGTTTGAGACACAAAGAGCTAGCGTGGTCTCTGCAGACTGCAGGGGGGGCAGATCAAGTTACCTACGTTACTTCCCTCGTCTCCGTCTCTCCCTTCCTCCCTCTCTCCCTCTTTCTCTCTGTCTCTCTGTCTATCCTCTTCCTCTCTCTCTCTCTCTCTCTCTCCCCTTCCTCTCTCTCCTCCCTCTCAAGCGCCAGCTCTCAAAAACCCTCCATGATAGTAAAGATGATTAATAAATGGAAGTCGCAGTAGTTGTCGCAGTAGGGTATCACTGGCGTCAGGGGGGTGGGTGGGGGGACTGGGGGAACAGTGATGCATTGATGCAGCTCTCGCATTGGACAGCGCGGCAAAAAGTGCTGAGGTTGAAATGAAGCTGTTATCTCTGGTCAGGACCCCTTGGGAAGGGGGGGGGGGGGGGGGGGGGTTGGCTGTGGCAAGATGGCAGCAACAGTTTTTTTGGCGACCATTTTCTTTCGGCGTGATTGTCCCTTCTTGGTGACTGTTGTTCGTAGAATTTCTTCAGGTTGTGTTTGTGGCACAAGACGTGCATATTTTATATTCGTGATAGGCGTCTAGCGTCATTTTTTATTTTTTTTATCCTTGGGGGGAACGTTTAAAGGGTTTTGATGTACAGCTATGTTTTACTGCAAAAATTTGCAGTCTTTACTGAAAATTAGTTCTCGGCATTCGATCTCAAAATGGTATCTTTGTCGTGGTGGGATTGTATTGTAACTTCAACAACGTACCATTCCAAAGGTGTACGTTTTATTCTCGTTTAACATGGCGCGTGTATCTGTTCACCAGCGCCGTGGTCTTATCTGAACTTCATTCAAAGTGTTCCGTCCAAACCTGTTTTTGAAATCTCCTGCCGCTCCGGCTTGGCTTTTCCATCTCCTCTCTCCGTCTCACTGCCGCTGTCGTGCCCGCGCCTCTGTGCGCCGAGTCCAATCCATCGCGTGATAACCGTCGGGGGTCAAGGGGTCTACGGAACACGTCCTTTCCTGGCCCATGGGCAATTACTCTTCCTGCGTGGGCGCGGCTCAGAATTTTTGAACCTTTTCTTTCTCCAATCACAGTTGATGGATTGAGTGGAGGGAAGGCGATCAGCTGGTGCTAAGCAGTCTCGCCGAGCGTGGTGGGGCCCGCCTTGATTAATGGCGTCCGCCTCCCGTCACCAAAAGCGGAAATTAAGTATTTCGGTTTAAACGTAACATTTGTCTCCTTTGCTCGCCTCCACAGTAAAGGCATTTGTCAAAATCCGCCGGCTTTTAGCGAAAGGTGGATTTCCTCGGGGAGCGCTCGAGAACGGCTCCCCACTTCCCCATTAACGGCATTAGGGGCCCCCCCGTTTATGGCCTGGATCTGCAGTCACCCTTTCACCTTTGCACAAGGCGTACTTTTGAATATTTGAATGGCGGTGAGACACAGTGTTCGACTTGGAGTAAAAGTGTCTTGGCTCTCCGGCAGGGCTGGAATGACCTTGGCGGCCGCCGAACGGGGATCTGCGTGAGATCTGGTTGCTGATGGCATCTCGTTGGGTTTGGCGCGGGCACGGGGGACGTCTGCTGATGGTTACCCCGGCTGAGTTGGGTTACCGTTACCGTGTGCCAACACCGGGGCACCAGTGCCCGTCCCTGGCTCCCGGTTAGACTAATGGTTACTCAGCCTGGCCCGGGTCCAGCCCTGCCAATAACACCCCCCCCCCCCCTCCCCCCCTCACCAAACCCCTGACCGCCATGGCAGTCTACCCCGTCCTCTCCCCCACTCCCTATCCTCTCCCCTATCCTCTCCTCATCCTATCTCCCACTCCCTATCCTCTCCCCCGTCCACTCCCCCACTCCCTATCTTCTCCCCCATCCTCTCCCCAGCCCCCAATCCTCTCTCCTGCTCCCTATCCTCTCCCCTATCCTCTCCCCCATCCTCTACCCCACTCCCTATCCTCCCCCCACTACCTATCCTCTCCCCTATCCTGTCCCCCATTCTCTCCCCACTCCCTATCCTCCCCACTCCCTATCCTCTCCCCCATCCTCTCTCCCACTCCCTTTCCTCTCCCCCACTCCCACTCCCTATCCTCTCACCCATCATCTCCCCCACTCCCCCATCCTCTCTTACACTCCCTATCCTCTCCCCCACCCTCTCTATCAGCATCCCCACCTACCCTCCCTCTCTATCCTCGCCCCCCACCCTGCTCATCCTATCCTCCCCTGTTGCCTGGATACCGTTACCCCCCAGTGCGTTGCATGGGGCTCGCTGGGGCTCTGAAAGTATTGATACACTTCGGAAATCCTGCCAAGTTCGCAGAAACAATGTGGGGGGGGGGGGGGGGGGGGTGAAATCGGAAGCAAAGACTGATATATAAACTGATGAGTAACTGTAATCCATTGTTTCAACGGTGGCCAAATATTTGTTATTCTTTCTCCAAAGTAAAGGCGGTGTAAAGCATGGAAGAAGAAGAAGGGATGGAGAGCGAGCGAGGAAGGGATAAAGAGTGAGAGGGAGTGAGAGTGAGAGAGGAAGGGATAAAGAGAGAGAGGGAGTGAGAGAGAGAGGATGGGATAAAGAGAGCAAGAGAGGAAGGGATGGAGAGTGAGAGCGAGAGAGGAAGGGATGGAGAGTGAGAGCGAGAGAGGAAGGGATGGAGAGTGAGAGAGAGAAAGGATGGGACGGAGAGAGAGAGCGAGCGAGAGAGGAAGGGATAGAGAGGGAGAGAGACGGAAGGGGATGGAGACAGGGGCGAGTTCTAGGGTCAGGGGAAGTAGTCAGATGGCTCGATTATACGTGCAAATGGCAGCGACCAAACCACTGACCCCTCCCGGTCCTGAACACGCTGCCTCGCCTCCCGCTTTTCCCCCTCCATCAATGGAAATTTAATTGCTTGAAAAACGATCAATGGAAACTAAATTGGTTTTGTGTGGAAACGCAAGAGGGGGGAATAAGCTCTGAGCGCTTTTAATGTGTGTTGGTTTTGCATCTTAAATCATGGTAATTTTTGGGGTAGGAGGTGGGGTATGGGTGTGAGTGTGTGTGTGTGTGTGTGTGGGGGGGGGGGGGGGGGGTAAACTTGGGCATAGCACCCAGAGAGACTGGGGAGGAGCGCTCAATCAGGAACCTAATGCAAATTGCAATCTTAATAGCTTTTTTTCTTCTTTCTTTTTTTTTCCAAAACCCATAAATCCAGGAGATGCGTTCGTTGATGGGGCGAGGTCTGGGTAGGGGGCCACTTGTTCACTCGTTGGACCTGGAGCTCCGTGGCAGAGCTCTGACCCCCTGGTGATCTGATATGACTAA
>JACYXH010000348.1:0-127902 GCA_026745465.1 Lota lota | reverse complement strand
TTTCAAAAAATAATTCTTCACTTCTAATCACTCTCTCTCTCATACTATTAATCATAAGTCATCATGTCGAACATTACAGATGGCCATCCCTGTGTGTGTGTGTGTGTGTGTGTTAGATTTTAGCTCATGCGTCTGTGCTGGCAGTTGGACCCCGAGATGCGTCCGTCCTTCCCGGACATCGTCCGCATGGTGACGGAGTGCTGAGTGACATGCTGAGTCTGTTCAGAGTCTGTTCTGAGGCTGAGTCTGACAGAGGTTTTTATGTTTTTTTAGATAAATATATATGTCATAAAAGTATAAACTGTTTGGTGAATAAAAATGTGTGCAAAACTGTGTGAATTATCTGTTTTCTTTTAATAGCCCTACAACTCTTAATAGCTCTACAACTCTTTTAATATAATAATCTACAACTCTTGCGTACTACGGATTGACGGAAGTAAAGCTTACAATAAGCTAAGCTTTTCGCCCTGCACTTATGTTTATTACTTATGTAAAAAATGTACGGGAGGTCAAACAGAGTTCAGAAATGGAGGGGGTCGACATTTAATGGGACCCCTTTGTTACAAAAGTTGGCCTATAGTGGCACCACTTAAACATACAGTGCTCTCCTCTCCACTCCATTCCTCTCCTCTCCTGCTCTCTCCTCTCCTCTCCTGCTCTCTCCTCTCCTGCTCTCTCCTCTCCACTCCTCTCCTCTCCCCACCTCCCCTCTCCTCGTCTCTCGTCTCTCCTCTCCACTCCTCTCCTCTCCTGCTCTCTCCTCTCCTGCTCTCCCTCTTCTCTCCTGCTCTCTCCTCTCCTCTCCCCTCCCCTCTCCTCTCTTCTCGGCTTCTTTTAGAACCATTCAGCAGGATCGATGGCACTACTACTAATATAATATATTAACAATTTATATATTTACATCCATTTGAACCTCCTTCAGCGTATGACCCTACAGGAGGACTTAGACTATACATTTATTTTGATGAGTTCTCATTTTCAATGTTATCATTCAAATTAAGTAATACTACTACTACTAATATAATGTAATATAATATAATAATATAAAAATAAAAACACTTAATGTAAATCGTTTAACCAGACTCACCACCCTAGCCTACCCAGAATGCCGATGTGTGATGAATAACCTGTAATGTTATAGTCTTGAGCAGCGTTCCAGTTGTATTGGTGGTTTGTTGATGCACAAAGGAAAGATGCAGTAAAGCGATGGACGGGGCTATTCGGCCTTCCCCAGACATGTCAAGGGGAACAGCGCTTGGTGAACGCTTGAATATACAGCCGATTGGGATAAAACACGTTAAGTACGTTTAAAATAAATCAGTCAAAACCTAAACCACACATCCGACTACATGCCTTGTAGACTCCTAACCACGCAATGCCTTCCTGTATTCAAAAGTGGTTTTATAAACGTCTAGCTACATTTGGTGGAATAAGATCCAATCCCTATTACAGGCGACGGTTCACATTTAAAATGTGCCCAACATCTATATTTTAATGTATTGTAGCAACCCTGTTTATATGTGTTCACGCACCACACAGGTTGTTTTGATTAACTCTCTTTATTTTATCGCGGGCACACGTTTCGAACTCTGTAACACACGAACATGAACTTCCCCACCCTGTAACCCGGATATACAACTCTTAGGCCCGCCCCCTTCTCCTGAACACCCAATCAGAACATCAACACAATATAGACAAACATGCACTCAGAACCGTTACACTGCACCCCCCCGAGAAAGTCCCTCGACCCCGAGGGGGCAAACAAAGTCATCAAACCGGCGGGGAGCCCGACTCCGCCTCCGCGGCCGCCGCCCCAGCTGTGGGGCGGCCGAACTGTCTGGAGAGGTCGGGTTCCTCTCTGGTGTGACAGCAGAGGGCTGGGAGGGGGTAGGGGAAGGGGGCTCGGAGTCCGGTGCGAGGGAAGCCCCACCCCTGTAAGGGGCGAGCCTGTCCCTGTGCAGTGCCACTTTTCTGCCTCTAGGTGGCAGTTGCACTCGGTAAACCACCTCCCCCATCCTTTCTACCACCCTACAGGGGCCCACCCAGTGGCAGTCCAACTTAGGGCACCGTCCCTTCTTCCTGCGGGGGCTGTACACCCACACCAGCTCCCCAGCCCGAAAGTCCCGCCCCTTGGACTTCACATCATAATTCCTCTTCTGTCTGATGCCAGCCCTCTCCAGCTGATCCCGTGCGAAGGCGTGTGCAGACTCCAGGCGGTCCTGGAGCCTCCTGGCATACTCTCTCCCAGGGGCCACGGCAGGGGTGTCAGGGGGTCTGCCAAATGCCATCTCTGCCGGCGTTCGCAGCTCCCGCCCCAACATGAGCAGGGCTGGTGTGCAGGATGTGGAGTCCTGTACCGCTGACCTGTAGGCCATCAACACAAGCGGAATGTGGGTGTCCCAGTCACGTTGGTGTTCAGCTGAGAGGATAGCGAGCTGTTGTGCGAGGGTTCGGTTGAACCTCTCAACAAGTCCATCGCTCTGAGGGTGCAGGGCTGTTGTCCGGGTTTTGTGCATCCCCAGCCGCGTGCACATGGTGGCAAACACCGTTGACTCAAAATTGCGCCCCTGATCACTGTGAATAACCTCTGGAGCGCCAAACCTTGTGAACATCCCCTCAACCAGGGCGTCAACAACTGTCTCTGCCTCCTGGTCAGGGAGGGCATAGGCCTCAGGCCATTTCGTGAAATAGTCCATTGCTACAAGTACATAGCGGTTCCCCTTGTCGGAGCGAGGAAAGGGCCCCATAATGTCTACAGCCACTCTCTCCATCGGTGCCCCTGCTGCCTGCTGCTGTAGCTGAGCGTGAGACTGGTCTAGGGGGCCTTTGTGTGCGGCGCATGCATCACAGCGGCGACAAAAGTCCTCCACGTCTCTTTTGAACTGTCCCCAATAAAACCCCTGTCTGAGGCGTCGGAGCGTTTTAGAGACCCCAAAATGTCCCGCCCCCACAGTCCCATGAGCGGTTTTAAGCACTGCCTCCCTAAGTGCCCTGGGAACAACAACCTGCCACCTCTCCTCTCCGGTGGCCGGCTCCTTCCACGCCCTCTGTAGCACGCCGTCTCTGACACGCAGTGCATCAAACTTAGCCCACAGTCCCTTGATTGCCGGTGGGCGGCCAGTCACCTCCTCCCAGGAGGGTCGACTCCCCGACTCCACCCACTGCAGTACAGGCTCCAGGTCAACATCCTGAATCTGCTGGGTCCTCCATTCCGCCACATCTACCACCTCCAGCGCCTGGGAGGTCGGACAGCCCCAGTGCGAGTTGTAGCTCTCCTCCTCACACAGTTCTCTTTCACGTGCCTCCCTCCGGTCGCAATGGCGGCAACCGCCAGATGCACAGGGCCGGCGAGACAGGGCGTCCGCGTTAGTGTGGCGGGCCCCGGCTCTGTGCACGACTGTGAAGGAGTACGACTGGAGTTCTTCCAACCAGCGGGCGATCTGTCCCTCCGGCTCCCTGAAGGACATCAACCACTGGAGGGCGGCGTGGTCAGTTCTGACAGTGAAGGCCCGGCCGCACAGGTAGTACTTGAAATGTCTTATCGCCATCACGACAGCGAGCAACTCTCGCCGCGTGACGCAATAGCGCTGCTCAGCTTTGTTAAAGGACTTGCTGTAATACGCCACCACTCTCTCTCCATCTGGCCCTACCTGAGCCAAGACAGCGCCCATGCCAACATTGCTGGCATCTGTGTCGACCACAAATGGTAGGATGGGGTCGGGTGCGGCCAGGATAGGGGCTGTTATCAGCGCCTCTTGTAGAGAGGTGAAGGCCTGTTGACAGTCCTCTGTCCATGAAAAGTCAGTATCTTTCTGTAGAAGGCGATACAGAGGGGCGGCTGTGCAGGAGAAACCACGCACAAACTTCCTGTAGTAAGAAGCAAGTCCCAGGAAGCTCCTCAGCTGCGCCTGGTCGGCAGGTGTTGGCCAGTCTTTCACTGCCTGTATCTTCTCCTCGACAGTCCCAACGCCCTCACCGCCAACCTTGTGTCCTAGAAATATCACCTCCCTCCTCAAAAAGTGACACTTGTCTGGGTGTAACTTGAGGCCAGCCGCCATCACCCTCTGGAGCACCTTCCGCAGTGCTCCAAGGGCCGCCTGGAACGAGCTTCCATGGACCAGGATATCATCCAGGTACACAAGACATTCCCGCCTAGGAATGTCGGCTAGCACCCTGTCCATCAGGCGCTCGAACGTGGCGGGGGCGTTGCACAGACCAAAGCTGAGGACACGGAACTGCCACAGACCCCCACCTGCATAGAAGGCCGTTTTTGGGCGAGCCTCTGGGGAGAGGGGCACCTGCCAGTACCCACTCCGCAGGTCCAGCAAGGAGAACCATGTCGAACCCGCCACCAGGTCCAAAGACTCATCAATCCGAGGGAGGGGGTAGGAGTCTGTCTTGGTCACGCCGTTGAGGGGCCTGTAGTCCACGCAGAACCTCCATCTGGAACTGCTCTTTTTGGGGACCATGACCACTGCTGCAGCCCACGGGCTCTCTGATGGTTCGACAATCCCAGCCTTCTGCATCTGCTCCAGCGCCTTGTCTGCAGCCTCTTGTCGGGCCAGGGGAAGACGCCGGGGACGCATTTTGATCGGTTGTGCGTCACCGGTGTCTATCTCGTGCTGAACCAGGTGCGTCAGGCCTACCTCCTCCTCATTGAGGGCAAACAGGTCCTTGAACTCTATCAGTACCTGCCACAGCTGCATCTGCTGCTGGTCGGTCAGCCCCTCACTGTTCTGTCTCCAGATCTCCCTCACCACGGACAGCCGGTCTGCTATTCCCTCTGTGGCCGGGGAGATGGGATGGTCGCTCTCCTCCCTCGCAGGGATCTGAAAGGGGCTTGGGGTTGGAGCGGTGGTGGCATACGGGTGGGCATGCGGAGGAGGGTTGGTACTGCGCGTTTCATGTGGTTCTAAGGTGCTAACAGGCCGTAGGTGCGGCACACTGGGTTGTGGGGGTGGGACTATGTTGACCTTAGGGCCCCTAGGCAAACTAAGTGTGTTGTCACTCAGATCTATGAGGCAGCCCGCACTTCTCAAAAAGTCCACACCTATTATACAGGGGTCTTGCACCTCAGCTACCCATACCTCAAAGCTCACAGATACCCCCCCAATTTAAGGCTAACCTTTGCCCTACCTCTCATGGGGGCTAAATCCCCGGTAACCGTCCGTAGCTGTACTGAGGTCTTTCGTACTACTGTACTGCTTGGGAGAATGTCGGGCCTGACTAGTGTTGCAGTGGAGCCCGTATCCACTAGTGCCGTGCATGCAACCCCCTCCACTGTGATAGGGACATGGCAAAAGCCCCCAGCACAGGTCCAACCCACCGCAACCACTGGGCCCACGGCGTCGTCTGCTTCTGGGGGGAGTGAAGCCCTGTTCCCCCGGCTGTGCTGTTGGGCTTCTCCGCTGGGGGTCGATGCTGGTCGGGTAACCATGTCAGGGGTCCGTATCTTCCCGTTTATACAGACCCCCGGTAGTTTCCCTGGGCTCCAGAAAACGTGGGGCACTGACGGCGTAGATGGCCAGGTTGGCCACACCCCCAGCAGACCATGGCGCGGCGCCGAGGTGGTGTAGGCAGGCAATCGCGAGTGGGCTGGAGGGTGGCAGCACGGATCAGTTCCGTCAGGTCCGTGACCCACGCTGGCTTTACTTCCGCAGCATTCTCCTCAACAGCAGTTTTCGACACTGGAACCACACCAAGCAACCGGCAGTCCGGCAGCACCGCTCCCACAGCTTCCCTCTCCAGGGCCAGTTCCAGCGCGTCCTGTACGGTCTGGGGGTGTGCTAGTTGTGTCTGCACACGTAGCTCCCTGGGCAAAAGCGCTTGAATGAACTGGTCTCTGGCCAGCTCACTCTGGACCGGCGGCGGCATGTGTGCGTAGGCCCGCCTAGCGAGGCATTCAATGTCATTAGCCAGCGTGCGAAGTGGCTCACCCGGTTGCCTGCGCCTATTGCACAATTCAGACCTAAGCACGCCTGGTTGCGAACACTGTCCAAAACGTCTCTGCAGGGCTCCGGTCAAAGCCTCATAGTCCTGTCTCTCTTCAGGGCTAAGTACGAGGAGGCATGAGAGCGCATCCTCCGTCAGGCATAATGCCAGCTGCAGGGCTTTAACCTCCCTAGACCAGCCCGTAGCCTGTGCTAATAGTTCAAATTGCGCTTGAAACGCTTCCCAGTTTGATTTACCGGAGTATTTCGGAGTCTTCACGTTGAAAGCAGTGCTGCGTGCGCCGGCATCTCTGTCACCGCTTGTCTCCTCCCACCGCGATGCTGTTGCGGCGTCACCGCGACGTGTTTCACCGGGGCCGAACCTCGCTTCAGCTGCTAGCCTCCTCGTGGACTCACTCACGGTGTACCTCTCCTCCATCACCCGGCGGAGTTCTCGTGCGTGGTCCCGCGGCAATCCGTATGCCCCCAGGGACTCATCGTCAGGATCCTCCTTCTTTATCACTGGCTTTGTACCGGACGCCATCATTATCGTTAGCTCACGCAGCTAGCCACATGCGGTAATGCCAGGCGACGGGCAGTGAGTGGGGTAAAGTCACGTCCTTCGTTTCGTCCAGTTGTCGGTTTACTTCTGACACCAAATGTAGCAACCCTGTTTATATGTGTTCACGCACCACACAGGTTGTTTTGATTAACTCTCTTTATTTTATCGCGGGCACACGTTTCGAACTCTGTAACACACGAACATGAACTTCCCCACCCTGTAACCCGGATATACAACTCTTAGGCCCGCCCCCTTCTCCTGAACACCCAATCAGAACATCAACACAATATAGACAAACACGCACTCAGAACCGTTACACTATGCCCTTTTTAAACGCGCATTTTATGACACCATCAAGGCATATAAACAGTTATATAATTATAAGCACGTGGAAAAGTATACCGTGTATAGCATAATAACAAGTCGCCATGCCCAATATTGACACTGAGGTATTTCAAAGTAAAAGCCTTGCTTTCCCTTGGGGCTGACGGAGATTACAGATGTTGGTGACTAGCTGCTCTCAGGCGTCACAGTGCGGAGGCCTGCTGTGAAGGGGGCGGGATGACGTGGACGTGTGGGAGGAGATTCGGGATAATTTCGTCCAGTAGCGACCCTGTGGTCGGGGGTCACGTGGGTGTTCCGCATCGAAGCGTCCAATGGGCGTCCATATTAAAAGTTGCTCGCGCTGGTGACGAGAAATAATTGGCAAACCCCGGTAAGGTCGATTAGATCCGTGGGGAGAAGCCTTTGAACTCTCTGAGGCCGCTTCACGGCGTAAGGCGACCCCCTCCAAGGACTACTGAAGCTTTTATTCCGTTCCACCGTGACCTTCTCAACGTTTGTTCATCGTTTCCCACCAGGTAGTAGGCCACGTTCATTTCTGTTGAGGTTACATTGTGTGTCTTTTTTTAAACTAGCCAAGCACGGCCCATGCAAAACAGTCGCATATCCTATAGCTGACCTGTTATCTAACATTTGTCTTGCAGTCTGTTCGTTTGAGGTTCTGTTCAATGTGATGCTCTTCGCCTTGTTGCTAAAGTCAGCTTGTATTTCCATTGAAAGTTGTTGTTTGAATGTTAAGCTTTAAGCAATTGCTTGAACAATTGTTGCATTGGAAAAGAAAAATAAAAGAAAAAAAGCAGTCACAGGAGGTATTCACAGCCCGCGCGCCGCCTTTCCCAGTGGCCGCGAGCAAATCGCCAGCGTGGTCGTCACTCATCACCGCCGCGTCTCACAAAATGCTCGGTCGAGGTCGGACTCGAACCGGCGACCCTACGTCCGTGCCGTGTCTCACAAAATGCTCGGTCGATGTCGGACTCTAACCGGCGACCCTACGTCCGTGCCGTGTCTCGCTAAATGCTCGGTCGGTGTCGGACTCGAACCGGCGACCCTACGTCCGTGCCTCGCAAAATCCATACGTGGCGGATACAGTGAGCTTGGTAGCTGCGGTAAGAGGGCATTTGCATGCCTTATAAACTGGTTTACCGAAAGCAAACACATCTGCCCAGCCTGCGTTGTAGAGAGGCCTCTGTTTGCATAGGCGAACGTCAAACCAATGCATCCAATTATATTGTGAAATATAAAGAACCAGATAGACACACACACACACACACACACACACACACACACACACACACACACACACACACACAAAGAGAGAGAGACACAAAGGCACAGAGACACACACAGACAGTGGTTACATAGTAGATGCCGTTTATGTGTGATATTTTGCCACCTGCTGGCGAATTACGCTTCAGATCAATCACTTTAATTGACACTGTGACGTCACGGAACGAGACATCGACACCAACATTTGATCACATGTCAAGGGAGGTGTCCTCTGTGTGCATGCCAAGTTCCCGCGGAGATATAGGCGTTGCCAATCCGCAATAATAATAATAGCCAACCGCGACAATAGCAACAGGCATCCACAGTCCCTCCTCCCCTGCTGATTCTGTCTTCCGATAGGCTGTCCAGCTCCGGGCCGCCATGAGCTGGAGCTTCATCACGCAACTGCTGGACGAGATCTCCAACCACTCCACCTTCTTGGGCAAGGCGTGGCTGACGGTGCTGGTCGTCTTCCGCATCGTGCTGACGGCGGTGGGCGGCGAGACCATCTACGGCGACGAGCAGAGCAGCTTCGTGTGCAACACGAAACAGCCCGGCTGTGAGAACGTGTGCTACAACGCCTTCGCGCCGCTCTCGCACGCCCGCTTCTGGGTCTTCCAGGTGAGCCCCTCCCCTCGCCGACCGGCGGAACGTTTCCCCACAGGGGGTGGACGTTTCACCGAGCTGGTTTACCTGACAAACCCCCCCCCCCCCCCCCCCCCAGGTGCTCATGATTACCACGCCCACCATCATGTACCTGGGCTTCGCCACGCACAAGGTTGCCCGCATGGGCGACGCCCGGTACCGGCCGACCCGCGGCGATGAGGAGGCGATGGGAGACAGCGAGGAGGACCCCTTGATGGAGGAGGAGATGGAGCCGGATAAGGACAAGGGTACGCTGGAGTGATGCAGAGCTTTAGCATGCTGAGCTAAAAACGATTGATGCTTTCACTTTGGGACCAGTGTATAATGTGCATGCTGTATTATTCATTTGTAAGCATGGGTGACCCCAGTGGGAATGGAACCCCCTACCCTAGTAGTGGTAGTAGTGTTAGTGCCTGGCTCTGCACATGACTTCATCAGGACTTATTCAGTAGTTACATTGGTGTCTCTTGGCATGTCCTCCTGGTCTCTCCTCCTGGTGTCTCTTGGCATGTCCTCCTGGTCTCTCCTCCTGGTGTCTCTTGGCATGTCCTCCTGGTCTCTCCTCCTGGTGTTTCTTGGCCTCTCCTCCTGGTTTCTCTTGGCTTGTCCTCTTGGTCTCTCCTCCTGGTGTCTCTTGGCATGTCCTCCTGGTCTCTCCTCCTGGTGTCTCTTGGCTTGTCCTCCTGGTCTCTCCTCCTGGTGCCTCTTGTCTTCCTGGTGTCTCTTGGCTTGTCCTCCTGGCCTCTCCTCCTGGTGTCTCTTGGCTTGTCCTCCTGGTCTCTCCTCCTGGTGTCTCTTGTCCTCCTGGTCTCTCCTCCTGGTGTCTCCTGGCCTCTCCTCCTGGTGTCTCTTGTCCTCCTGGTGTCTCTTGTCCTTGTGGTGTCTCCTGGTGTCTCTTGTCCTCCTGGTCTCTCCTCCTGGTGTCTCCTGGCCTCTCCTCCTGGTGTCTCTTGTCCTCCTGGTGTCTCTTGTCCTCCTGGTGTCGCTTGTCCTCCTGGTCTCTCCTCCTGGTGTCTCCTGGCCTCTCCTCCTGGTGTCTCTTGTCCTCCTGGTGTCTCCCCCTGCAGGCCAGGAGAAGCACGACGGCCGGCGTCAGATCCAGCGCGACGGCCTGATGAAGGTCTACGTCTGCCAGCTCCTGTCCCGCGCCGCCTTGGAGGTGGCGTTCCTCTACGGCCAGTATGTCCTGTACGGCTTCGGCGTGGCGCCGGACTACAAGTGCAAGCGGGCGCCGTGCCCCCACACGGTGGACTGCTTTGTGTCGCGGCCCACCGAGAAGACCATCTTCCTGCTGGCGATGTACGTGGTGTCCTTCCTCTGCCTGCTCCTCACCGTCCTGGAGATGGTGCACCTCGGCGTGGGCGGCGTCCGCGACACCTTCCGCCGCCGCGCCACCCTGCCGTCCCTCCCAAGCCGCCGCCGCCGCCCGCCTCGGCGACCCGGGCTACCACTCCGCCGTGGAGCGGGACCGGCCCAAGGAGGAGGCGGCGGGGCTTCTGCCGCTGGCGGGCTCCGGGCAGACGAGTCCCGGGGGGGAGGGGTCAGCGGCCCGGAGCTGGACCACCAGCGGCGCCGCATAAGGCGGGTCCAGCAGAAGCTGGAGCTGGTGTGCCAGCTGGAGGAGCGCAGCCCGTCTCGGAGCAGCGGGAGCCAGGAGCCAACAGCGGCCGAGCAGAACCGGCACAATCTCGCCGAGGGGAAGCGCGGCCAGAAAGGTAGCACGTGGAAATATTTACATCTTGAGAGATGGACACTTAAAGCTGCAGTGTGCAGTGGCCGTTTGTGGTGAGGTTATGAACTGCAACCAACTGAACCCCCCTCACCTCTCCCCTTCCAATTACCTTGAAGAAGCTATGGTGGCCTGTAAGGGGCCAGTAGGTTCTACCTTTTTAATTCTCCATTAAAGGGCATCAAACACAAGCAGTGGCGCCCCCTCTGGCGACCACAGGTTATTGCAATAATGTTGCTGATTGGTTCAAATGAATCACATGGCCTACATGTGCATTCATGTACAATACCTGCAGTACTAATGGATGATCTGTGTTTTTCCAGGAGTCCATGCCCGAGCGAGCGTCCCACCGGCCCCAAACGCACAAGGACATGCAAAAAAGGTCGAACAACCCTGGAAAACCAGACTGTGAGAGACGGAGAGGTGTGGGTGAGAGAGGGAGAGAGAAATGTGCATTTCAGTGTTAAAAGCCCATCCCAGACAACAAATCCAATCCAAAGAAACCATGGAAGTGTCCAGAGTGTTCAGTGAGCACACTACATGTTGAAGGCAGGGTACTCTTGTGTTGCGTTGGCACAGCTATGGGCTTTAGTCATGGCTGACCCCTGCCTTGTCCGTTAACTTTTACTTTTTTGAAAGGGGTTCTACTCTCCCACCAGGCAAAGTTATAGATAATTGTTTTCCTCACTTTCAAATGTGTTGGTGGTGAGTGTGTGTGTGTGGTGTCGTCTTGTGTTGTTATGTCACCACATTACATTTCAACCCAATATTTGTGCGTAGATTTGTAATTTGTAATGAAGTATTACGCAGAAATTTAAATTAAGATGTTTACCTGGGAAAAATTTCTACAGTGACTGGATGGTGTTTGGTTTGACGAGACCGTACTATTACAAATGTTGGCCTTTGAGTGTTGAGCTTTACGTTTTATTTTGTTCTTTTTACATTAGGTAACATACTTCTCTGATCATTATTTTAAATGGTTTGGCTTTGTAATTTTCTAATGGCCAGTTAATAAATGCATATGAAGTGAAATTGTCCCAAACAAACATTTCTTGCTACATTTTGCACCACCAAAGTTGAGGTTTTCTAAATGTCTGATTTTGACAGACATTCTCAGGCTGTCATGGGTAGCATTGACTAATATTTATTCATTGTTAATTTGTTGCTGTGAAGAGGGCAGGGTTGACACATCCACCAAGTGACAGACAAATACATTTCGGCAAGGTGTCCACAGGTAGAGGGACATGAAGGCCAAAAAGTCCAGTTGTCAAACATACATTATTTTAAACATGGATTGATGGCGTAGCAGGGCTGTGAAAGTGGTTCCACCTTCAGCCTTCACTGCCCACCAGTGGTGCTAACACTAAATGTCCACGTCTCAGTGGAGTTTATTTATGCGTACATAAACCATACAAGCGTATGCTAGCATAGCATCATGGCAGAAATGTGGGAAGGCAAAGCGACAAGAACAGTATTTGCGGGGTCTTCATGGGTGGAGTAATGGAGCTATAAAGCAGGTGAGGGAATGAAGCAGGAGCCGACACGGTACTTGATTGCCCGACAATGGTCTACTACGGTCTTGAATGTATATTTCATGGTATAGTCTACTGTTTAGACGCAGCTGCACTCTGCATGTGTTGTGTTGGGCCGAGTCTCATACTTGAACGAGCACCCTCCATCCGAGGTGGTACGTGATCCTCAACGATCTCACGGACTCTGGGACCGGGGCGCAGTGCTGTCGGATCCCCAGCAGGGCGGCGCCGCCGCGGTCGGGGGCCGAGCAGTTACCGTGGCAATAGCCGAAAGTCACCGCCTTGGGGTGGACGGTCCGGTTTCCCCGGCCCAGGTCGTCAAAGCTGATGTGGACCTGGTCCCGCCGTCAGTCTCTGCTCTGTTGGCTGCTGCTGAGTCCCTGGTCCTGGTCTCCTGGTCCTGAGTCCTGGTCTCCTGGTCCACAGGGACCAGGGGCCGCGGTGTGGAATGAAGCAGGAGCCCACACGGTACTAGATTGCACAGTAATGGTCTACTACTCTGCATTGAGTTCTGTGTCAGTGTGGCTTCAGCACTGGGTCCCCTCTGGACCCCGCCAGCGTCACACTACTCTTCATTCTTCTAGGGGACTGTTGACCCGTTTATTGATCTACGTCAGTGTTGAATCAGGATAAAATTCCATTACAATTAGATCATTTTTTAATTTGATCCTAATCTGATTCGTTTTCCTGATTGCCATATATTTAATATTTAGGTCGGTGCAATACTGCCTTCCATCGGCTTGATGAACAGACATTATGAGTATGGCGTAGGGAACTGTTTTAATAGGGTGCTCGTTCAAGTATGAAACTCTGCCTGACTATCTACACACACACACACACACACACACACACACACACACTGGCCCCCTGGTACACCTGCACACACACACACACACTGGCCCCGTGGTACACCTACACACACACACACACACACACACACACACACTGGCCCCGTGGTACACCTACACACACACACACACACACACACAGGCCTTGTGATACACCTACACACACACACACTGGCCCTGTGTGACACACCTACACACACACACACACACAGACTGGCCCTGTGGTACACCTACACACACACACACACTGGCCCTGTGGTACACCTACACACACAACACACACACACAGGCCCTGTGCTACACCTACACACACACACACTGGCCCTGTGACACACCTACACACACACACACACACACACACACACACACACACACTGGCCCTGTGGTACACCTACACACACACACACACACACTGGCCCTGTGGTACACCTACACACACACACACATGGACTACACTTACACATCACTTCTAGTACCTAGAAGAACTAGTTTATTTAATTCAAACCAATCTTATTAAATGCACACACCTTTACAGCGCACATGCAGAACCACACACAGTAAGCCCTTATTAAACAAATTGCCAAAAGATCACAGGGACTATTTTGTTTGAGGTATATCGGGGCCTTTACATTTAGCTTTGTGTTTCTGTGGACTCTCCAAAACCAGCTTACTCAAATGTTTCCGCAGAGAAACATTACGTGTAATAATCGCCCTCCACAATAAAAGAGAGACATTGCCATGTGTACAGAACAAAAACGCTTTAAAATCTTTATTTATACATTCCCTAACAGTTCCTAACTGTTGTCAGTGTGTGTGTATGTGTGTGGTGTGTGTGTGCATGTGAGTGTGTGCGTGTGTGTGTGTGTGCATGTGAGTGTGTGTTTGTGTGCTGTGTGTGTGTGTGTGCATGTGTGTGTGTTTGTGTGTGTGTGCGTGCATGTGAGTGTGAGTGCATGTGAGTGTGAGTGTGCATGTGAGTGTGTGAGTGCATGTGAGTGTGTGGGCAGGGCTAATGTGGCAGCCAGTTCAGGGAGGATGTAGAGCTGAATTAGGAGAATGGGCGACGCCCACGGCGAGCTCTGCCCATATGTAGACGTCTCTGGTGTCGCCGTGGCTGCCTGGAGATGACAAAGTAGAACAGGGGGATGAACACCACAGAAGAAGAATAGCATAGTCAATACCACAGAAGAAGAATAGCATAGTCAATACCACAGAAAAAGAATAGCATAGCCAATACCACAGAAGAACAATAGCATAGTCAATACCACAGAAGAAGAGAGAGCGGCGAATGTCGAGACCCTTTCAAAATACAGCACTAGAAAACAATTTGACCGAACATTAGAAGTTACAGACATGTAATTACTTTAAAGTAATAAGCATAGCTATTGGCTTTCCACTCATCATTTAGATTATTTTATTAGACAGACATCTGTTTAGAAAGAGCTGTTACCTGAGCCTGGCAGGAGGTGTTGAGCTGCTGGCCAGTGTGTTCTGATTGGTTGATGGGTGAGGGATTGTACCTGACCAATGAGAGCAGATAAACACGATGAACCTTTATAGCGGACGTGTGTGTCTTTTGGATTATGATGCGGACAGTCACAGGAGAGGGATGTTGAAGATGTTTTAAAAAGACTTGAAGTATTTGTTTCACTGTTTTTATTGCAGAAGTGCTGGCTAGGCGGCTGACAAACTGAAGCTATTTACGAGCAGTCGTGAATATTATTAATTTCAAGATGATCTAGGAGATGAACGACACACAAGCCAACACACGGACACAGGTTCACGCCTTCTTGGCCCCATTATGTAGAAGAAGAATAGCGTAGTCAATACCACAGAAGAAGACCACACAAGCCAACACACGGACACAGGTTCACGCCTTCTTGGCCCCCAACTGTCATGTGTGTCAGCACTTAACCTCTCCTGCTCGGTCAGCTGCTAACTATTTCTGATGCCTGAATGTTTACCTGCAACACGTGCACTAATGCCCCCGATAACGTGCACTTAACAAATCAATCACGTGCCTCAGAAAGGACCAGATGGAGAGTTATGGGGAAAACATCTGGATTCATTTACACGGTGACCTCAAAGTCAGCGGGCTGTGACGGGGTCATGGGGATCAATTTAAACCCTAGCCGGCACCAACTTGGTTCCCTAGACTCTATACAACCAACTGTATAAACACTGTGCATCGCTAACCATGTATCTACTAGCAATTAGGATTCCCTATAGAGGATGACTTCAGAAGAGAGCATACAGCTAAATAATATGTGCGTAAATAGCGCAAATATCCCAGAATGCAAAGCACTCGCAGAAGAACGGCAAGAAAAAGGGGGCAGGAAAGTGTGGCGATGTGTTGTGCAGTGACGGTGAAAGTGTGAATGAAAGTACACACCCATGCGGCCGTCTTGTGGAGGGCTGATCTGTGACAGGCTGGTGTCAGGCTGGGAGACAGAGGAACAGCATCCATAGTAAACAAGCAATGCAAACCTTCAAATGCTCATTTACACAACATGATCGGATGAACTTTAAACATCAAACATTTGGATCCTAAATGTCCCAGCAGAAGTAAAGAACATTTTGTTTTATTTTTGTCTTGAATTGTAAAAACTAAATGTACACACAACTGTTGTCGTTTAATAAAGGGCACAAAAGGGTTCGTTTTTCTAACGAAGTCTCATTTACCGTTGAAGTGTTGAAACGACACAAATCAATTCTTACCTTTTTGAACAGATGTCTTCCATCCGATTCCATGTGGTCCACCCTGACAGACACAAATCCCACTCATCAGCCTTGCTTGGTTAACGGGCCTTATTCACTAGCGGCCATCTGGTTGTAAACGCTAGCTTGGTGGGTAACTGAATGCGGTATTCTGCTTTCAGTTCCCCATCACGCTAGCCATCTATCTTGGACACAATTCAGTTCAATTGCGTTGTGAAGGTTCTCTGTCTTGTGTCAGTACAATACAACGATGTATAATACACTGTATCTACATCGAGTAATCAGATGAACCGTGAAGACAGATTATGGCCCCTGAGGCATGATATTCATACTCATATCCACCACAGGATTTCTATGGTGGCTGGCCTCAGAATGATGTACTAATGTCATGTTGAGTAGAAACGAGAACATTTGTTTCAGAAATCCGGTTAGTCGATCACCCCTGTGTCAACGTCACATGCAAAATTAAAAAAACATATTCTCAACCGGCCCAGCAAGAAAAGTGTGCTTATTCAGGTGTGTGTGTGTGTGTGTGTCTGTGTGTGTGTGTGTGTGTGTGAGTGTGTGTGTGTGAGTGTGTGTGTGTGTGTGTGTGAGTGAGTGAGTGAGTGAGTGAGTGAGTGTGTGTGTGTGTGTGTGTGTGTGTGTGTGTGTGTGGATAGCTAGCTTCAGGGCAGGGTAAAGCAATGCGACAACTAAAACTAACATAAGCTAGGAGAGCACGTATTTGATCTATGATCTAAAGTTACAACCAACAGCCGAAATATCTCCTTTGTTCGATTGCATTTAGTTAATAGTGGTTAATCGATATAGATAAAGTTCCATTTCACAGTGAGTGGAGCACGTCGAGAATCAAACAGCAGTTTAAAGCGAAGCTTCATAATGTACTTTTAACAGTTCAATGTCAGTTGAAAAATGCATGGCCATGACAATGCATGGAATTGTGGTCCAGGGTATCACTATAGAAACATGAAATAGCTTCCTGTGTCCCTTATCACAGCGCTGTGACAGAGATTCAAGAGAAAGAAAAAAGAGAGCTAGGGTTATAGTGAGAGAGGTTGAAAGGGGGGAGAGGTGAGTGGAGGAGTTATTTCGCAGTGCAAACAATCTGTATCCTGGCTTTAGCGTATTTGACCTTTGACAAATCGAATATTGTAAAATGCTTGTTGTACTATACATGTCCAGGCGGGGGCGCTATACTCACAGAGTTGCAGTTGAAGAACATCCGGAGGCCGGAGAGATCTGGCTAACTGATCAAGGACAACACAACACCACTCATATGAAAGCCGTCAAAAAACATCTCTGTTTTCCTCTATCTATCTATCCCTCTATATCTACCTAGATTTAGGGTTACATGTATATATAGGGTTACACATATTCTGCACCACATTGCTGTATGTGTGCCTAGCACTGCATCGATGAGTTGATCCAGACCTACCTGGTGGAGTCAGGAGGGGGTCATTGGACGTGCAGGGCGTGTGGCCGCAGAGACCCATCTGGGGCACAGAGGAAGCTGGGGAACTGGACCAGGAACCACAGGCACCGGAGCGAGTCAGGAGGGGGTCATTGGACGTGCCGGGCGTGTGGCCGCAGAGACCCATCTGGGGCACAGAGGAAGCTGGGGAACTGGACCAGAAACCACAGGCACCGGAGCAAACGAGTCAGGAGACGCCGTGCACCCCTGCCCTCACTGGATACAGCGGGCAGCAGGGACAGGGCCGTCCCACAGCAAGGCATACTTGTGGTTTATACGACTGAGGAAGTTGTTTCCTCCATTGATTACCGCATGCCGCTAATCCATTGAAATCGAATAATTGCATTGTCTTCTTCAACCCCTGCACTCTCCAATCTAATATATTGGAGGCCCCTTAGGAGCAGATCTGACAGCGGTGCCACCTAGTGGTAGGAAGGTGGAGTTCTTTTTATACCTATGAATAAACTTAAACACAAAGTAAATTTTGCCGCTACCATCATCATTGAAAAACAAATACTGGGAGGAAAATATGTTGAAAAATGATGTCCATATATTGGTAAATAGTATTTAATTAAATTGCCACATTTCTATGAGTTACCCCTGGTGTTGAAGAGACAGCTTTGAGATGTAGTCGCTTTGCTCTTTGAGTTGTCTGTAAACGCAGAGAGAACAGGCAACAAGGCAGTGTGTTTTTGACAGGCTTTAACTAGCAGTTAAACACTGTGTGAGGTAGAGTGGGCTAGCTTACTGGGACATCTGTTCAATCTGCTGTTCGCTCATCACCAGGGCTTCGTTCAGTTTCTCATTCTGAGGTGGAGGAGGAGGAGGAGGAGAGGAGGAGGAGGGAGAGCAGGAAGAGGAGGAGGAGGAGGGAAGGGGGAGGAGGGAGAGCAGGAAGAAGAGGAGGAGAGAAGGGGGAGGAGGGAGAGCAGGAAGAGGAGGAGGAGTGAAGGGGGAGGAGGGAGAGCAGGAAGAGGAGGAAGAGGAAGAAGAGAGAAGGGGGAGGAGGGAGAGGAGGAAGAAGAGGAAGAGAAGAGAAGGGGGAGGAGGAGATTTCATTGCAGAGAGTTGAAGGTCCATGAGTTTCAACAATAAAGAGTTTAGCTTTGTTCTTTTGAACATCTTATTTATTTTATCATCTTATTTCACACTTATAAAATAATATCTCAACACACACCATACATAAAACCAAGGAGAGGCTTGCTCACCCTCTGCTGGTAGTAAGCCAGCAGGACATCCTGGTGTCTGACATGGAACTGCAGCACCTGGGGACAGGGATGAACATGGGATTAGCCGCTCGCTACTACGGCATCAACGCTGGGACAAAAACAACGCTTTAGTAGATCGTGGGAAACTAATCAATCAGATATTCAGAGAGAGAACGTTGAGAAATCTTTGATGTAGCGGACCTTCTGCCAAATGAACGTGGGAAAGTGATCAGAATCATAGCTGTTTACCCAACGTGTTCATTTTGCCATTTGATCATCTTTATGGTTTAAAAACGTTCCTGCAATATGTTATGTTCTTCACAGACTGTAAACATGACAACCATCCCTTTGAATTGTGTACCAGCTAGTTAATAACATAAACATCCCAATTGGATCAAATCCTCATGTTTATCCTACCAACATGTGGAAGCTCTGATCAATCCTGTGAGTCATTAAAGGTCATTAAAGGTCACCCAGTCTAACCTCCCTATAGCCATTGAAGTAGTTGTTCGCCACGACGTCGATGTTAAACAACAGATCCTTCATCAAACTGCTGCCCTGTTCAAACAAAGCCAGCCTTCAACATGCTTAATGAATTACTTCAGTTGGAAGGATGCTTTCAGTGAAGTTATGTGTGTGTTAAATGCACAGACAAAAATCTTTACTTTACGTTAAATACGTTAAGGAAATACACCAAACAAGTCACGGTAATGGTGCTTACTTTCTTAAAGAGAGGATATAGTTGACTTTTAGTTTCACATACAAAGCACTCCCCTGGCTTCCCTAGAGGGAAATGTTTTTTAGTTAAATACAGAAATCAAATGTTAGGACTACATATATGAAAGGCCTAACGCTAGCCTAATCCTTTGGCCTTATTGGAAACTAGTCCGTGGTTCAGAATGGCTGGTGCATGTTTACCTGCCAGACAGCATGAGTTGCAGATCACATGGCCACAGGTGGTGAGGGCCAGCAGGCGCTCAGCGCTGGGGGCCGTTAAGCACGAGCTGCAGCACACCCAGCACTGCATGTTCTGCCAATCCGTTCGCCTCGAGACAGCGCGGGGAAAGAAAGCCCTAAGCTAGCATGCGTCGCGTCACTCGCTGCGTCATTTGCCAGCCAGATAACGGGTGCTCGAGGACCGCCCTGATGTGCGTGAGCAGCTAGACGCTCAGCACGCGCTAGTGGGTGAGCTAAGGCGCAGTAGCTAAACCAGAGGTGGTCGTTACAGGCCTAGTTAGGGTGGATTAGATCAACTAATACAGCTATTCTAATGTTCCATATTCAGATAGATGCTACTTTTTCATTAGTGTAACGATAATAACATATTCACAACCACAGTTGAACTATTCATTTTCAGTTACTGTATTGTGTGTTATTCATTTATAAAAATATTTTCAGTAGGCTGAATTGTTTTTATTGTTGTTACCTATAACATGTACACATACTTTTCTTGTTCACACACTTACAGAAATAAATGTTATAAAATCATACAAATGTTAATTAATAAACAATAGGCCTATATATATTTTTACCAAATAGGTCCTAGCTATTCCTTTATTAATTCCAACAGTTGAGGCTCATCAAGCATACAAATCAACACGTGTGATGCTAATAATATTGAAGGACATCAGATGAGCTTCTATGTTATATCCATTAATGGGAACAGCAGAACAGGCTAGAGTTAATAGTCCCTTACAAAGAAATGAAGTGATAAAAGTGCTTCACTATATCATGAGTGCATCTGTATCGCCATGCTCTAGGGCAACTTTTAGGTATCATTCATGAGGAGTTATGAATGCAAGCGTGTAAAAACCCAGGAGTCCTCCCTCTGGTGCTCCATCATCTGGTGCTCCATCATCTGGTGCTCCATCATCTGGTGCTCCATCATCTGGTCAATCGTGTGAGTCTGAGACTTGTCTATGGTGTGCAGGTTTTCCTTGGTCTTCTCTGAGCCTCTCTCTGGGGGATATCCCAAATGCACTTTCTACACACACACACACACACACATACATACACACACACACACACACACACACACACACACACACACACACACACACATGCACGTATAGGCTGTAGACGGAAAACTGATGACAGAAGTAAATGTACTGTGTAGGAGACAAAAGTCAGCTCGAGTGCAGGCCTCAAAAAACTCTGTAGTAGACAAGGTCATCTCGAGTGCAGGCTTCATAAACTCAGACAATAAGACAAATGACTCATAACAAAAGTTCATCAGGTCCAACACCTGAGGAAAACCACGATCGAAGCAGAAACAGAAAACCACAAGCGACGCGTAACAGTGTCCTACTAAGCGACGCTTAACGGCGTCGCACCTGGAAGTGAAGGCTTGCTCTCAACTTGGGCATGAAGAACCGGTACACCAGATATTCTGAGAAGAAGAACCGTCCCACCTGAAGGGCGGGAACTCAACACTTAAAAAACCCAACTGGACACTGACATGTGTGTGTTAGCCCAGCGGCGCTCGAGCGAGTGTCGTTGTCTTTCCCTGCGTGGAGAGAACTCAGTACTGAGTAGCTGATAGACCTGTAATATCGTTCTTGTACTATTCTATTGATAGACCTTGTTTTCTACTTATACCTTCGCAGTACGCTCCTATGGAAGGCCCTACAATGACTTTGCAAAAAGCTAGAGCCCTGTGGTCTTTTCCATAGTTAAGAGGACCCCCACCATATGTGAGATTATGAAGTAGAAGAATGTAGGTCAACAGTAAGTAATTCACCCGAGCATGTGTACATTTGTCACATTTAAACGAATGGGATATAAATATTGTTCATAAAACATCAGAGGAAATAGATATCCACTCGGGACTGATGTCGGTCAACCCGGGGGAAGGCAGGGATGACTGTCTCAAAAATTCAAGCATCTAGGCCCAAAGGGGGCCGCGCACCGGGCCTGTTACCTCTCCCCCTGTTATTTGACCTTTGCGGCGCCGGGGGTCCAAGGGCCTTTGGGCGGTCGCAGAAGGCCGGGTTTCGGACAGAGTATACTGGAGGGGCCCTTATATCCGCGTGTCAGGTCTCGGCTCGGTGCGACCTTCCCGTTCTCCGGTAAGTGACCTAACGAAAACCATCAAATTCTCCCATTGAAACGAATGGGAGAAATGGAGAGTTGGGTTAGGTCATATCAGCTCAGTAAAAATAGATAGGAACCTGGGGTCTTTTGTATATGAAAGAAGGGTTAAAGAACAATCACCAATATCAATATTGTGTTTCTACCTTAAAAGGAAGTGACCAAACGGACACCGTCCAACTGTCCCATTCAAACGAATGGGAGAAATGGAGAGGTATGTTTGGGTCATATCAGCTAAGTAAAAATAGATATGAACTCGAGCCTGTGGTCGGTCGACACGGGGGGGGGGGGGGGCAGGGATGACCAGTCTCAAGAATTCAAGCATCTAGGCTCAAAGGGGGCCACGCACCGGCCCTCTCAAGTCTCCCTATGTTTTCTGGCCTTTGCTGCGTCGGGGTCAAAGGGCCGTCGTGCGGCCCCTCGAGGTCACAGAGGGCCGGAATTCGGACAGAGTATACCCGGGGGGCCCTAATATGAGCGTGCCGAGTATCTATTTGGTGCGACCTTCCGTTCTCCGGGTCGGCCCGTTTCACCTCCGAACTGGGCGAGTGGTACTCGCAAATGTCGTTTCTGAGTAGGTCTGACAAAAAAAGTGGAGAAATTAGGCCTTTTTCTTTTCTGTGATGTTTCAGAGACCAACCTTCTCACAGATTGTTCCCTGGACCTAGGAGGACGTGGGGTACGAGTTTGGACCACCTCGGCCCCCCCCAAAGGTCACCGCGGCTCGTGAAGCGCTCCATTATAGTGAATGGGAGAAAATGGGCAGGGGTCTTTGGTTCCCAGTGTCCAAACTAAAGGTAATTCAAACTTGTGCTTTTACCAGTGTCAACACGTGCCCTGGGGCTAACCGGATCTCAAGTTAGAGGTCTGTCACTCAAAAGGGTCCCCGACCACGGCCCTAATTGTTTATTTAATATAAAATCATATTAAAGTTATAGGCACAACTCTAGTTAGGAATAAGGTAAGGACCCGGGGTCTTTTGTATATGAAAGAAGGCTTAAAGAACAATCACCTCTATCAATTTGATCATATTTTTAATAGTTGTGACTTTGTAGTGCCCTTCTTTGAGCACAGCAGGCCACCTGCAGAAAGAAAAGTTACAACAACTCAAACGATAAGTCTTTCTTAAAACAGTATTTTACAGTTTCAACCAATGGGGTGGTCCAAAGTTATGTTACTTACGCTTGCAATTTGGGTATGTTGTACAGGACCCTCATCCCCCTTTTGTGCACAACCTCAAACACATTAATTTGGGAGTGGGAATCAGTACAATTATAGCCACAACATTGACCTTATGCTCAACCAGTTCCCTTTGTGCCCTGTTGGCCACAATAATTGTCGCCAAAGAAAGCGGGTAGCAGAAACTGTACCCACAGAGGTGGAAGTGGCAGCAGACAACACAGATAACTTGCTGTCTGTGTACGACACCTTTGAGTCGGTTGAGGACTTCCTTTATTGCGATGACGTGCGCATTGCAGTGCACCCATGTGTCATCGACAATCCTCACAACTCTTTGGACTTCGCCTACGACACTGATGGCATTGTTGTAGAATGTTTAAAATTAATGGCCATCAAAAAGGGCATCCACTTCCTCAGGCTGCCTGACTTCTTTGGGCACATGCTGGTTCCGCATTACCAATTCTTAAAAAAGCATGTCAACCTGACATCCTTCAACGATGATGGTCTGAAGGCAATAAAAAATTGCGTAGGATATGTGATAGCCTATGTTGACGGTGGGTATTTCCTTAACTTGACTGCTGTTCCTCGCAGCAACACACAGCCCAAATGCAACCTGCTTTACCTAAACACATTTAGGACAGTTGCCACCACTGCGCTAAATGAAGTGACCGCCCACTTCCACGAGCTTCTACACATCTTGGGTCCTAAAGAAATCCAGCGACCCACAATGCAGAAACAGTGTCTGTCTAACACTGCAACATTTAATGTCCTCCAACAGGACCTGCACTTTGTTTTGCAGATGTTGGACTCTGCTGTAAGACATGCCAACCGCACTGATGATGATGTGTCCCTTATGGTGACTCTCACCAGGTTTGGCCAGAAAGAGGTCGAACCAGTATCACTGGACTTTCTTGACATGCAGCATGTAACATCCATATCTGTCCATGCTGCATGCACTGTGTCGGCCAAGGACCCCAAAACCCACCTGTTGTGGTCCAGACATGGACTCCAGGATATTGTAGGGTACAGTGGACATCTTTACACGGCATTGTCGATACACGAAGCCGTTAACTTCCAAACTTCTTTGGACAACAAGCCCATGGATATGAAACATCCAATCCTGGACCTGTTTAACTCTTCCAACATTCGGTTTGTCCAGTTTTATGTAGCGTCACCACACACGCATTTGAAGTCACCACACACAACATCCGGTGAGTGGTGTCCATTACTACTTGTGGCTTGGCTTGGCGCAACACAAACCCAAAAAGGCAATGTTCTCTCAGGGCGGAGGCCTACCTGCAACAGATGGAGGACTTGCGCTTGAAAATGGTCAGTCAAATTAGATGCAGGATTGAGCACGTTGTCTACTTGGGGAATAGTGACCCTATTCTCCAAGTCATTGACCCTGCTACATTTTTCAAGCCAGCAGCACTTGAGCATCTGTTCTCAACCAAGCCTGTGGTCCTGCCGTTTATTGAGAAGGAGGAAGGGGGCCTGGTTCAGACTTTGGCATCATGTATGCACTACCTCACCAATGTCCTCTGGGACACTTTTCACAGTAATATGTGGATGGGAGGCTATTCTGCCTCCTGGAAAGCCTACCAGATGGAACTGGCCTTTGAGGAGCTTGTATATGGACACCCTCTGTCCACGTTAGACTACCAACTGAGTGCTTCCTTGGGGACATGCTCAGTCAACCCCAAAAGCCTCACCCATTACCGTGGGTTCCTGGGTCTGGCTCCATACAACAGCGCCTCTGTAGGTGAAGATCCTCCACCGCTCCACTCGTGGACAAACGACGACATTCTAAAAACTAATATCAAGCGGGTCTTCCCGCTGACTGAGACCTTTGGAGCTGCACCGTCACTCGTTGGTGCAGCTCTGATTACTGTCCTCCTGGAAGACCTCTACAAGGCCAATTTCTTTGTGCCATTTGCAGGGCTTAGGTCGTCCATCGTAACAGATGGGTGGTGCATGAAAGGTTCCATGACCATCGAGGGACTAGCTGAACAACTGGCCACTGAAAATGCATTCCCCTACCCAAAAACCCCCTAAAGTTGTATTCGTTGTCCTGGAAATATGCACAATCAGCTTCAAGGTTCGATAAAGGCCTACAGTCAAGGGTTTCTGAAAGGTCTGAATGACCACATACATACCAAAATAACTCTAAAACTACACACTGATTATGGAGGCCCTCCTCGCTTGATGGGATAGGGTTAGTTTCAACAAGTCTAACCCACAACATACATACATACATGTATACATAACATAGATGACTCTACTCTCTAAAGTAATCCCTAAAGCTACACTAAAAACACCACATAAAAACACTGATTATGACGACGGAGGCACTCCTCGCTCTGTCCTTCATGTCCTTTGTGGGCAAGGGGAATGTCCTATTAAACGGTGAGCTTAGCGGGGGCCGGATGATGAGGGGCATGGGGACGTTGTCCGGATTCCTGGCCGTGGGGTTCTGACACTCCTCGTGTCTCAGGTAAGTCGGCATGAGCCGGTCCGGAAACAGAGGATGGAGTGTCCTGGTGTGAAGCGGAGGATGGATGTGCTGCGGAGGCTGTTCTTTGGCAACACTGGACCCTTGGCGAAGGAGCAGGAGGAGGTGTCAGGCAGGCAGGCAGGCAGGCAGGCAGGCAGGAGGCAGGCAGGCAGGCAGGCAGGCAGGCAGCAGAAGGTGGTGGAAGCGGCACAGAACAAGAACATTGATTTTAACACTGTGTTCAGGGTGATGAATACATTACAGACAATGTTGTGTAAATAAATCACTTGCTGGAAACACCTGCTTGGCTATTATGTGTAATTATTGAAGGTTAGGCTACAGGTTTGAATAGGGTATGGGAAGGATTAGGGGAAGGGAGAGGTTAGGCTTATGAATCGGAGAGGTTATGGTTAGGCTAGAGGTTTGAAAAGGTTATGGTAAGGGTTAGGGTCAAGGGAGAGGTTAATGTTATGAAAGGGATAGGTTATGGTTAGGCTAGAGGTTTGAAAAGGTTATGGTAAGGGTTAGAGTTAAGGGAGAGGTTAGAGTGTAGGGGTTATGGAAAGGAAAGGGTTACACTTACCATACATGCATCTCTCCTAAGTGATGAGGGACCGTGTGTGGAGGGACGACGTGCGTTGATGGCTGACATTGTGAGCCTGTGTCACATCAAGCACAAGTGGCAGCAGCTTCAGTCACTTGGGAGAAGAGCACAAGACAATATTAGTATGCATCAGTGTCAATGCACAGTATTGTCAATGTTATCATTTCAATGAACTAATAATACAATTACTACTAATACAATATGGTTGTGCCAATAGATTGAATTAATATGACCTAACTACTTCATGTGATTAATGACACACATTTGTAAGGCTTGATATTGCTTTGCATTCAGGCCTCCATTTTATGTTTTCAGACTCCATTTTAGGTAGCACATGGTGTGTAGTAAATTAGATTCCATGGTTCTACAAAATTCCAAATGTATAACTATAACATTTGAATACACAGAGTCCTATAAACCCCCCCCCCACACTTTCCAAAGTCATTCTGTTCATTCATTTATCTTGTGATGACCTCTGATCTACCCATTTTAATCACTCAAGTATTGGGAAGATTGATCATGTTGATCATCTTAAAGGCCTCCTTTGACTGTAAGCATAAATTCACCAACCAAAAGCAACACCTGTGTGTTCAGGGTCATACACTACAGATAGTGTTTTTGAATCAATAAATCCATTGATGGATAGAGAGAGTATGTGTGTGCAACAGTGAATGGCTCTAATACATAATTAAATTACATGTTACTCAGCCAGGGGACGTGGGACTCCGGAAACCAAGGAGGGTCCTGGTGGTCCAGGGCAGGGCGTGGTACTGAGGCTGGCCTCTCGGTAGAGGATGAAGATGGGGACTGCACAGGATGGGGAACTTGATGCACGCGGACGGCTGGGCTGGAAACACAACACATAAACACAGTTTAACAGAGTTAGAGTTAGTTAACACAACTGCTTCTTTTCTTAATTATGTTTGTAATCAAGTGCCATTTCTGAATAGTCTTAAATATATATATATATCGGTCTATGTGAGAATAGTGTGTGTGTGTGTTTTTATTATAACTTAAAGATTACAAGAATACACACACACACTGTGGCAATCCGGACGTGGTTCGGATAAAATGAGCAGGGAAACAGCTGCAGTTAAATCCCACACCGGGTATTCTTTATTTTAACTATGCAGAAATGCAAACAAGGTAACTAATATTCTTCCCGGACCAGGGTAACTTCCTCGTATATCCCGCCTTCAGCCAGGGATTGGGGGAATAGAGCTCGTCGGGTTTCCGTACGTCGTCCTGCGTGCTCTTCCCCTTCGTCTCCGAGTATCGAGGGATCTCCTTCTCGTGTCCCTTCTCCGAGCGTTCTCCTTCTCGTATCGCCGAGTGATCTCCTCCTTGTATCGCCGAGCGATCTCTCTCCGTGTCGCTGGTGAGCGTTCTCCCCCTCGTATCGCTGAGGGAACTCCTTCTCGTAGCGCCGAGGGAACTCCTTGTCGTAGCGCCGAGATTCCTCGTCTCGCGTCTCTTCCTGCGTCTCCCTCCCGTAAGCCACGCCGAGCGCTGCTTATATCGGCGTCGGTCCAGGTGTCTCCCATTTCGCTGATTGCCCCCACCGATGATGAACTCCGGCGTGCAATCTTCCGGAGAGCGGTGGTAGACTCCACTTACCACCGCTCCCCTGAGCCACCTGGGGCGCTGTCCTGTGGCCGGGTTGCCACAACACACAAACACACACAGCTGTAGAAGAAGAATACAGTCACACACAACTGTAGTAGAAAAATACACACACAGAGGACTGTTTCTGATAAAAGAAGCACCACACTCATTTGATTTCAGTAATAAATGAATTAATAAACCATAACCAATGATTGACTGAATCAATACGTAGTGTATTAATATTTAATGTCTGTCAGTTTCATTCACCCTAATCTCCACTGATGTCATAAAGTGTTACCAAGTGTTATGAAGACTCGTATATTACTTAAACAACGTACAGCAGTAGCTTTATCTGACTACTGCTCTATCACGTTGGGTTAATGAACTGGGTTAATGAACCGTAACTATCTATTTACTGAATATATACGTAGTCTATCAGTCATTATTATTAATTAAACAACGTACAGCAGTAGCTTTATCTGACTACTGCTCTATCACGTTGGGTTAATGAACTGGGTTAATGAACCGTAACGATCTATTTACTGAATATATACGTAGTCTATCAGTCATTATTATTAATTAAACAACGTACAGCAGTAGCTTTATCTGACTACTGCTCTATCACGTTGGGTTAATGAACTGGGTTAATGAACCGTAACGATCTATTTACTGAATATATACGTAGTCTATCAGTCATTATTATTAATTAAACAACGTACAGCAGTAGCTTTATCTGACTACTATTGTATCAGCTGACGCAGAGTACTACTGTAACAGCTGTTAATAACCTAACAAGTAAAGGGACTGGGTTAATGAAACGTAACGATCTATTTACTGAGTGTATACGTAGTCTACGAGTCCTTCACGACCGTCAGTTGTATTCACGTAATGTTCACGGATGTCACAAAACAGTGACGAAGTGGTATAAATGTCGAGGCATTGATAAACACTTACAGTTTATGGATGGATGTCTTTATATCCAAATATTCAGCAAGATCCTGGCATATAATCACGGAGCTAGAAGCTAAAAATTTAAACAGCCACGAACTGGTATTTAAACACGTCACTTCCTGGTTCATGGGTACTGTAGTTTATTCTTTGCCGCCCAAAGCTGCCACTGCCCATTTGTAGTTGTCTAGCTCTCATACATTGTATCTTTTCTCGCGCCGTTTTTGGGTCACGTCATGTGTAGTAATTTACGTAACCACCGGTGTCAGTATTATAATATCTATATATATATATAATACTGCAGTAGTGTGTACTTACAGTATATGATACTGCAGTAGTGTGTGCAGTTACAGACTATATGATACTACAGTATATGTATATATATATATATATATATATATATATATATATATATATATATATATATATATATATATATATATATATATATATGATACTGCAACTGTTGTAGAAAAAACATGTAAACTTGATAGTTCTCCCAAAATGTAACCTGATAGCTCAGCCGAAACGAACGGCACCCTATAAAACACAGCCTTATCTAAACATTCTATGGTATGCGGCCAAGTATGCTGTTGGACTCCCCCAGTGGCGAAGGGCCCTTCTAACCCACAGACATTCCCCCTCCCGACGAATACCCCCAGCTGACGAGATGGACACATTCCTCAGCAGGGCGCTGCCCTGGAGATATATCCAACGGTCACAGACATCACCGTGTGCTTCTCCGGTGTTCTCTCGCGGGTGCACATCCTCAAGACGTGGACTCAACGACAAGAAATACAGCGCGCTGTAGAGATAGTACCGAGTATCGGGATTTGACATTTTTGTACCCTGTATTAGAATTAGAATAAAACTCATACACCGTATTAATAGTTTGACTTGCATTTTTGCTTCTTTTACCGGGTTTCCAGTTTAACTTCATCCTTCCTATTATTTTTAACAACAATTACCTTTTGGCTAAAGAAGCCTTTTACAGACGGCTTAATTGTGGCCTATGGCGTGTTTGAAATGCTACTTAGCGTTTTCTTGGTTGCATCAATTTGAAAGTTGGACCACACCATTTCATGTTATTCAAATACAATCAGCCAAATAAAAGGCCTCAAGTCGGAAGTCAAATCTGGGCTGTCTTTTTCTCTCAACGCTTCAATGGGTAGATGTTGCCTTTCACCAAGGCTGAGGGATCTTGGGCTTAAAAAGGTTGGTGACCACTGGCTTAACGGATATTGATTTAATAGAAAAGGTGAAAACGGCTTACCTTGGCAGGGATGTCCGAGCCGGTGTCAACATCTGTGTTTGCCAATGTTTTTTTGTTTGTTTTTGTTTTATTAAAATGGACGGTTGGATGAAGTATATCCCTTTTCCAGGCTACGTATCAATCAACAGGATGTGCCAGTGGCCAATGCTGGCTTTAATATAGCTTGTGGGCGGAGATAAGAGGCGACCAGTAGTCTATGATTGGCTGGCACCGCCACAGAGGTGGGCGCCTCGTGCGACGGAGTTGATCAATATATATAATTTCTAAACCCAGAGGACACACTTCGTATATCTGTTTAACTCCTGCTACAGCAACTGGTCTTTGGCAAACACAGTCGGATTAAAACATCACCAAACGAATCAAATCCCTCCTATAAAAAAAAAAAAGACATGGCATCGAAATCGGTCACTGTCTAAACACACAATTGCGCATGCGCAATGTGGGTGAGCTAGTCCTCTGCTCCATGTTCTACTTGTCCTATTTGTGAAAAACGCCCACCGTTCACGCCAAAAGGTCGTTAACAATATAATGTAGTGGTATTAACGACCGTTGTCGGTTTTAGAAAAAGCTTATTTTCTTTAAATATAGTCGTGTAATATGACGCTAATTCAATGTACATTTGAATGTAGTTGTACTGGTCAGTCAAATATACAATAACTCAATATGAAGAAAGTCATATTCATAGCCGTATTATAATGAAATATTTTTATTTAAATAAAAACAAGTGCTAATTATTTTACATATATAAATAACATGTAGGCTAATATATTTGTAAATAGCATTTATTTGGTAATATACCATTCCGCGATGTCATAGGTGGACACTGCACCTCGTGACACAGCAGTCGCGCGCCTTCCAGGAACCCGTCAGGAAGAAGAAAAACATAACAAACCCAGAGCTCTGCGCGTGGACTCCATTGAATACTGCCTAATATTGATCAACATAGGAACATATACAAGGCCTAACACGAAGGAAGACGTTTCTGTTCTAAAGTGAGTAAACAGTCGGAGCCATTGGATTTGAAAACGTTACCAAGCGTAACTTGGCTGTTTCGTTAGGGAAACGGTGCAGGCTGTGGAGTTAGCTTGCAGGCTAGGCTGCTCGTTGTATCGGACTGGCCGGTGTTACAAGCCAAATGGTTTCCAAGCTATCTGGTTCCCGATCGCATGCATGTGGCGGGCACGAGCATACGTACCCGGATGAACCAAATGAAGCGGAGCTCAACGTCGGCATATTCGTCAAAATTCCACAAACCTCTCTTTAGTTTGTATGTGTTATATGTCGTTATTCTTGTAAATAGGTATGTCTTACAGCGTTCTACATTAAAGGCACCTCTAACACCTGATTATATTAATTATTTGTCTTCTTATTAAAAAAAATTAAAACGGTCACGAGCTGGATTCGATCACACTCTCCAATATAAAATAAAAAATCGCAGGGCACCTGTAACTGTCCAGTACACCACCGAGACATCCTTCAAAGTCCTGTTTCGTGTAGGGATGATAAGCCACATTACTATTGGGGGAACATTTTCGCTTGGGCTGGTTTAAGACATCTGGTTACCTGTTTACACAACGTTTTACACTTTCTCTGACAGTCCAGACATACAGCGGCCGACTATAACAGTTAGATTAACCACTGCATTATGCAGTCTATAATGTCTCTAGTAGGATCTACGTTTTTGTTTAATGACACGCAGCATCGCATATTCTGCATGCTGCGTAAAAAATTATAATAATTGTAATCATATTATAAACATTATTGGCATTTGCAATGGACAAAGCAGTCTAAATTGAAATTGACGTATTGGGTGTTGCACTGCCGCCCTCTGTAATCTTTTGTGCAAGAAATTTTTATTAAAACGTATTTGCTTTGACCATGGCTCGATCACATAACAACACAAAAAAAAAACGCTATTCTTGATTTACCACCAAAGAAATGGTTGAGAACATTTCGTCAAACATTTGATTTCCTGCATTCTGGTGAAATTTTCTGCAGCAATTTGTGCCTTTCTGTATCAATTTATGGTGGACATGTCTTTATTTATGTAAAGAAAAACACAAAATCCGAGTCAACACACATAATGTTCTTGCAGCGTGGCTGCAGAGAAGTTCTGTGGGGAGCCAAGCCAAAAAGTGACTGGACCTGATGATTACTATCTAGGTCTGCTCTGACCTAGCTGCTGCCATGTGGTGCATTTACAATGTGTTATTTATATTTTGATTCTCTATTTATGGAATTATTTTACCTGTTGTTTTGATGGAGTTTTTCATTTTCCGTTTGGTGATGTGGACTTTGTAATTTAATTTTGGGTTCTCCACCAAAATAACTATAGATTTTCTCCACCCAGAACTGCAGTGTGCATTCCTCATTTTGAAAACCATGCTGAGCATTTTGGCCTGTCAGTAATGATAACCATTAAGTACAAACAAATGTTCGCTCGCCTATTCATATATGCTGATATAAATGTAGCCAGGTGAATTGTGCATTCAAATATCAAACTACTGTTCGTGACATATTAGTAGTTAGTGGTGAATCTAACTGCTATAGTCGGCCGCTGTATGTCTGGACTGTCAGAGAAAGTGTAAAACGTTGTGAAAACAGGTAACCAGATGTCTTAAACCAGCCCAAGCCAAAATGTTCCCCCAATAGTAATGTGGCTTATTATCACTACATGAACCTGGCTTTTTAACAATGTCTCGGTGGTGTACGGGACAAATGCAGGTGCCTTGCAATTTTTAAATTTATATCGGAGAGTGTGATCGAATCCAGCTCGTGATCGTTTTTTATTTTTTTAATAAGAAGACAAATAATTAATAGAATCGGGTGTTAGAGGTGCCTTTAATGTAGAACTCTGTAAGACATACCTATTTACAAGAATAACGACATATAACACATACAAACTAAAGAGAGGTTTGTGGAATTTTGACGAATATGCCGACGTTGAGCTCCGCTTCATTTGGTTCATCCGGGTACGTATGCTCGTGCCCGCCACATGCATGCGATCGGGAACCAGATAGCTTGGAAACCATTTGGCTTGTAACACCGGCGGGATGAAGGGGGCGGACGGAGGCCTTACTGTGAGCTCCTGGCGAAAAGGAAGCGAGACACAAATTCGCCCCAAATTGTTAACATCAGATCGAGAAAGTGGACGCGAAGAATAGCACGGTTATTCTAGTGAGGGATTTTGTGGTCGTTGTACAACAAATGTTTTTAAACCACAGTCACGGTTGATTTCAACAAACCGCTAACCAGCCAACAACCTGTCAACATACACTATCACTGTTAGCTGTCTTTGATTAAATAGTCATATTTTGAAAGATGTATGTGTCACCACTTGTGAAAATGTATCAGGAAGTCAACGTGTACTTGTATAAGAACATTTGTTCCATCGACATTTCCAAGTTGGAAATGTCTCCATCTCCTCCATCTCCATCTCCTCCTCTTTGTCATTAAAAAGGCTTTCCTCTCTACTTTTGAACAGGTTTCTACACACTAGATATCTGGTGAGGATGAGTCTTCATCTCCTCCTCTTTGTCATTAAAAAGGCTTTCCTCTCTACTTTTGAACAGGTTTCTACACACTAGATATCTGGTGAGGATGAGTCTCCATCTCCTCCTCTGTCATTAAAAAGGCTTTCCTCTCTACTTTTGAACAAGTTTCTACACACTAGATATCTGGTGAGGATGAGTCTCCATCTCCTCCTCTTTGTCATTAAAAAGGCTTTCCTCTCTACTTTTGAACAAGTTTCTACACACTAGATATCTGGTGAGGATGAGTCTCCATCTCCTCCTCTTTGTCATTAAAAAGGCTTTCCTCTCTACTTTTGAACAAGTTTCTACACACTAGATATCTGGTGAGGATGAGTCTCCATCTCCTCCTCTTTGTCATTAAAAAGGCTTTCCTCTCTACTTTTGAACAAGTTTCTACACACTAGATATCTGGTGAGGATGAGTCTCCATCTCCTCCTCTTTGTCATTAAAAAGGCTTTCCTCTCTACTTTTGAACAAATTTCTACACACTAGATATCTGGTGAGGATGAGTCTCCATCTCCTCCTCTTGTCATTAAAAATGCTTTCCTTTGTACTTTTGAACAAGTTTCTACACACTAGATATCTGGTGAGGATGAGTCTCCATCTCCTCCTCTTTGTCATTAAAAAGGCTTTCCTTTGTACTTTTGAACACGTTTCTACACACTAGATATCTGGTGAGGATGAGTCTCCATCTCCTCTTTGTCATTAAAAAGGCTTTCCTCTGTACTTTGAACAAGTTTCTACACACTAGATATCTGGTGAGGATGGGTCGGCCAGGCACGAGGCGTCTCGCGGAGGGAGATCCGTTCACCTTGTTCTGCTGGCTGCTGCTGCTGGGTCTGTCCGCCAACGGAGAAGGTACGTAGACGGTGTTTCACTGACGGTGGCCCCCCCCTGTTGAAACGTGTCTTCTGGTAAACGTGTGATCACCCGCTGAGGTTGGATGAAGGCTGTGATGGCCTTCCGTTAGTTAATGGCGTCCAGTAGGCATGGAAACCTCCATGCAGGGCATGCTACTGGATCTCCATTACGTCTTAACGGGGATGTTCTTATGACTGCTTATGATCTGTCATAATAAGTAATAAGCAGTCATAATCTCTCTCGCTCTCGCTCTCGCTCTCGCTCTCCAGTCTGTAGCCCCAGCGTGGACATCGACATGTCCAACTACATCAGTGAGTTCCAGCGTCTGGAGAACTGCACGGTGGTGGAAGGCTACCTCCGGATCATGTTCATCAACAGCAGTGCCAACCAGGAGCTGCTGCGCTCGCTCAGCTTCCCCAAGCTGACCGTGATCACAGACTACCTGATGCTGTACCGCGTCTCTGGCCTGGACAGCCTCAGCACGCTGTTCCCCAACCTCAGCGTCATCCGTGGCCGCAACCTCATCCTCAACCACGCCCTGGTGATCATGGAGATGCCTGGCCTGAAGGACGTGGGCCTGTACAACCTGAAGAACATCACGCGAGGGGGCGTCCTCATCGAAAAGAACCCCGAGCTGTGCTACGTGGACACGGTGGACTGGTCGCTCATCATGGACACGAAGTTCAACAACTCTATCACCGGGAACAAGCAGGAGTGCAGTGATGTGTGTCCGGGTGTCGTGGAGAACCGCCCCCAGTGTGGACGCACCATGTTCAACCACAACTACAACTACCGCTGCTGGAGCTCCAGCCACTGCCAGACAGGTAAGGCTGCACATCTTCTTCCCTTGTTGGTTGTGTTGAAGCACATCTTCTTCCCTTGTTGGTTGTGTTGAAGCACATCTTCTTCCCTTGTTGGTTGTGTTGAAGCACATCTTCTTCCCTTGTTGTGTTGAAGCACATCTTCTTCCCTTGTTGGTTGTGTTGAAGCACATCTTCTTCCCCCGTTGGTTGTGTTGAAGCACATCTTCTTCCCTTGTTGGTTGTGTTGGACATACAACCACCTGGTCATTTTCTGGGGATGACCAGGTACACACACATACACGTGCATGACATACAACACAATACACACACACACGTGCATGATATATAACACAATACACACCTTATGGGGATGACCAGGTACACACACATACACGTGCATGACATACAACACAATACACACACACACGTGCATGATATATAACACAATACACACCTTCTGGGGATGACCAGGTACACACACTATATACTCACACTACACACTATATACTACACACTACACAAGAGAAGAAGAACACTGAACACGATAACATGTGGTGTGTGTGTGTGTGTGTTCCACAGTGTGGGCTAAAGTGGAGCTGACTATGACTGACACTGTGGAGGTGTATAAGGATGACATGGTCCAGATCCCCTGCCATTACAACTTCACTGACAACGCCAAGCCCAGCCTGTTCATGATCCAGTGGATGGTGGTGAGTACAGTCAAGAGCCAAAACCCCGCTCTGGCTCTTGTGTTGTTGTTTTTCCCCCTTCTGTGATCTCTCACACATCATTTATTTTCATTCTATTTAATCTCTTTTCAATTTCATTTGTACTTCTCTTTACCTGAATCTGGAGTGATGGAGAGAGTGGAGGACAGGATGAAGGAGAGTAGAGGACAGGGTGAAGGAGAGTAGAGGACAGGATGAACGGTGGCTTCCTTGTTCCCCCGCCCCAGAAAGCGGCCAATAGCAGCAAACGCATCTTCTATGGCAACAACGACCAGCAGATGGTGGACAGGAACACAGAGTACAGCGAGCGTATCCAGGTCACCTCGGACCAGCAGGGCTCCGTGCTCACACTGCAGGACGTCCGCCTGTCCGACGAGCGCCTGTTCGTCTGCCAGGTGAACGGCCTGGCGGCAGGGAGCGCCGAGGACAGGACCCACCTCCGGGTGTTTGGTGAGTAGGGGTCTGGAGGCACGCCCACACAGGGAACCAGAATGCCCTCCGTGAAGGACGATATCACCACCTTGACGAGCAAGGAAATCCCGTTTTTCATTCCCCTGCGCTTTTCTGATTTTTATCCAGCAATCTGGGTATCTTTGGTAGCATCCATGTTGCTTAGCAAGCCATTACTTTAGATACAATCTTGTGTACGGCCTTACTTAGGAGAAAGAAGGAACACGTTTGCAGATGTACTTATACTTGCCGAATGGACAGAAATGGTTGCTAGGTGTCGTGCTACAAATGTGGTTGACATGCTATGATTCAGTTATTACAATCTGTTACTACAATCTGAGACAATATGTCCTCTTCAGAAAAAGTTCAAATGTGAGCAGATGTTTTCATCTTTAGCTCAATGGTTTTCTCCCACTCTAGCTCCACCACAGCCCCCAGTGATTGACGGTGTCCTTACGGGAATATCTGTGACCAATGAGACCTTGTCTAAGGTGGGTTTATGTCAGTTCCTGCCACAGCGAGGGCTAATGTTGTGATATTATCTTCTACAAGGATCCGCTATCACCACCAGTAATCTTCTGTTTTTCCCCAGCTCTCAATATCCATAGTGACATAAATGAACCAAATGACTTCCTGAAGTATTCATAACCGAACCTAGAGCTACTTATTTAATATGGCGCTTACTGCGGTCCGATTGTAGCTGGTGGTTTCTGTGTTGTACCACAGAGAGAGCTCTTAATACATTTTAAAAGCTATTTTGAGTTTCATGAGCATTTCGTATGAGCGGTTGTGGCATCGCACGGCGGTGAAGACTCTCTCCTTGTGAAACCGGTTTCAGGTGGCCTCGTGCGAGGCGAGGGGCTTCCCCAAGCCCAACATTACCTGGTACCGGAACCAGCTTCCCCTGGTGCCCGCTCAAGGACGTGAGTCCCCTGGGCTAGTGGAACTCCTTCCCTGAGGATTCCTCTTTCACATTATTTGATGTTTTTTTTCTTTCAAAACCGTTGAACTTGGCTAGGCTAAGGCTATAGATAAACCTAATCTTTAAATGGCGTGACATGATTTTAAATACTTTGGAATTGATGTTGTAATATATAATCAGAAACTACAATGTGTCTTAACACAGTGGGCATTATCTTTTTATTTATAACTGAAAAGTTGCAAGCATATTGATTTGTTATTAGAATGTCCACATAAACAAACATATGTCACATGTCCAATGAGACAGCTGTCATGAATGGGGTAATCACAGGCACTGAGTCACAAGCTGAGATATGCAGAGACGCCATTTAGGAGGATATTCTCCAGGAAGGGGCAGGTAGTGGAGAGGTGGATCAACAATGAAGACGTTGGGAGGTTCCTATGATGAAAGGGTTGTCATGGGATGATGTGGTGCCACCCCCCCCCTTCCCCCCAGACGTGAACATGGTGACCCTGGCGACCCAGGAGCCGGAGGGGTTCTTCACGATGCAGAGTGAGCTGCAGTACAAGGTGGTGAAGCAGGACCAGGACTCACGGTTCACCTGCGAGGTCAGCTACTTGGTCCCCGGGGCCGTGAGGACGGCCAAGTCCAGGGACATCAACATCACCGTCCACTGTGAGAGCAGTAGGAGGATTAGAAGCCCTTTGGATGGACCTTTACAAGGGTTATGTTTGAATGGAAAATGTGGAAGGTTTCTTTGCACTTTTTCAGCAAACAAATTGGGTTCAGTTTGTGTTTTCAGTGTCGTTATTTAAAGGACATTTTAGTAACAATTACATACAATTACAATTGTTTTGTGAGACCATTTGTTAAAAATACTCAACATGCAGTTAAGATTTTCCCAAACACAATCGAATTCTAGATTTTCTTGGTTTAATTGAAGTCCATTTCGTAGACCGTGACGAGCAAAAGGTGTGTGTGTGTGTGTTCCACAGTGTGGCCTAAATTGGAGCTGACTATGGATGACACCGTGATGGTTTATAAGGATGACACGGTCCAGATCCCCTGCCGGTACAACTTCACCAACAGCAAGCCCAGCCTGGTCATAATCCAGTGGATAGTGGTGAGTACGGCCAAGAGCCAAAACCCCACTTTGGCTCTTGGGTTTTTTTATTTTTTCCCTTCTGTAATCTCTCACACATCACTTATTTTCATTCTATTTAATCTCTTTTCAATTTCATTTGTACTTCTCTTTACCTGAATCTGGAGTGATGGAGAGAGTGGAGGAGTGAAGGCCCCTGTTATACTTCAAATGAAATTGAAATGGCTGTGTGGGCAGCTGTTGAACTGCTGTTCAGGTGTTTTAGACGGTACAATATAGTCACTGCGATATGTGCGCTGCTCGTGTAATGACGGCAGAAGTTTCCTACCGTCTCCGTGTCTTGTAGTTCCTGCTTGAGTCGTCATACAACCGTACCATTCAAGTGGTTCATTAAAGTGGTTAGAAGGAGAGAGTAGAGGACAGGAGGAAGGAGAGAGTACAGGATGAAGGAGAGACTAGAGGACAGAATAAACGGTGGCTTCCTTGTTCCCCCGTCCACCAGAAAGCAGCCAAGAGCAGGCGACGCACGCGCATCTTCTATGGAGACAACGACCAGCAGATGGTGGACAGGAACACACAGTACAGCGAGCGCATCCTGGTCACCTCGGACCAGCAGGGCTCCGTGCTCACGCTGCGGGACGTCCGCCTGTCCGACGAGCGCCTGTTCATCTGCCAGGTGGACGGCCTGGCGTCAGGGATCGCCGAGGGCAGGACTCACCTCCGGGTGTTTGGTGAGTAGGGGTCCAGAGGCACGCCCACACAGGGAACCACAACGCCCTCCGCGAAGGACGATATCACCACCTTGACGAGCAAAGAAATCCAGTTTTTCATTCCCCTGCGCTTTTGTGATTTTTATCCAGCAATCTGGGTATCTTTGGTAGCATCCATGTTGCTTAGCAAACCATTACTTTAGAGACAATCTTGTGTACGGCCTTACTTAGGAGAAAGAAGGAACAAGTATAACATGTACTTATACTTGCCGAATGGACAGAAATGGTTGTTAGGTGTCGTGCTACCAATGTGGTTGACATGCTATGATTCAGTTATTACAATCTGTTACTACAATCTGAGACAATATGTCCTCTTCAGAAAAAGTTAAATGTGAGCAGATGTTTTCATCTTTAGCTCAATGGTTTTCTCCCACTCTAGCTCCACCACAGCCCCCAGTGATTGAGGGGGTCCTTACGGGAATATCTGTGACCAAAGAGACCTTGTCTAAGGTGGGTTTATGTCAGTTCGCCAAAGCGAGGGCTAATGTTCTGTTCTAATGTTACCTTCTACAGGGATCCGCTATCACCACCAGTAATCTTCTGCTTTTCCCCACCTCTCAATATCCATAGTGACATAAATGAACCAAATGACGTCCTGAAGTATTCATAACCGAATCTAGAGCTACTTATTTAATATGGCGCTTACTGCGGTCCGATTGTAGCTGGTGGTTTCTGTGTTGTACCACAGAGAGAGAGCTCTTAATACATTTTAGAAAGCTATTTTGAGTTTCATGAGCATTTCGTATGAGCGGTTGTGGCATCGCACGGCGGTGAAGACTCTCTCCTTGTGAAACCGGTTTCAGGTGGCCTCGTGCGAGGCGAGGGGCTTCCCCAAGCCCAACATTACCTGGTACCGGAACCAGCTTCCCCTGGTGCCCGCTCAAGGACGTGAGTCCCCTGAGCTAGGAGAACGCCTTCCCTGAGTATTTATTTCAAAACCGTTGAACTTGGCAAGGCTAGGCTAAGATAAATGTAATCTTTAAATGGCGTGACATGATTTTATATATTTTGGAATTGATGTTTAGTAATATATAATCAGAAACTACAATGTGTCTTAACACAGTGGGCATTATTATCTTATTTATAACTGAAACGTTGCAAGCATATTGATTGGTTATTAGAATGTCCACATAAACAAACACATACCACATGTCCAATGAGACGGCTGTCATGAATGGGGTAATCACAGGCACTGAGTCACAAGCTGAGATATGCAGAGACGCCATTTAGGAGGATAATCTCCAGGAAGGGGCAGGTAGTGGAGAGGTGGATCAACAATGAAGACGTTGGGAGGCTCCTATGATGAAAGGGTTGTCATGGGATGATGTGGTGTCTTCCCCCCCCCCCCCCCCCCCAGACGTGAACATGGTGACCCAGGTGACCCAGGAGCCGGAGGGGTTCTTCATGGTGCAGAGTGAGCTGCAGTACAAGGTGGTGAAGGAGGACCAGGACTCACGGTTAACCTGCGAGGTCAGCTACTTGGTCCCCGGGGCCGTGAGGACGGCCAAGTCCAGGGACATCAACATCACCGTCCACTGTGAGAGCAGTAGGAGGATTAGAACCCCTTTGGATGGACCTTTACAAGGGTTATGTTTGAATGGACAATGTGGAAGGTTTCTTTGCACTTCTTCAGCATACAAATTGGGTTCAGTTTGTGTTTTCAGTGCCGTTATTTAAAGGACACTTTAGTGACAATTACATACAATTACAAGTGTTTTGTGAGACCATTTCCCAAACACAATACAAATAGAATTTTAGATTTTCTTGGTTTAATTGAAGTCCATTTTGTAGACCGTGACATGCACTGGCAAAAAAGCATTAAATAACAACTTGACCCATAAAGTGACTTTACAAGCCCTCGGAAGTGTGTGTGTGTGTGTGTGTGTGTGTGTGTGTGTCCAGACCCCGCCACCATGGTGGAGCTGTTTAAGGAATCTCCGCCAGGTCTGGTGAAAGAGGGGGACACTGTTGAGCTTCGTTGCCATGGCAACGCCAACCCCCCTGCACCCTTTATCTTCAACAGAGAACAAGTAAGAATGGAAGGGCCCTAACCCCTGTCTCTCTCTCTCACCCCCTCCCACGAAGAGAGAATGGCCCACTAACAGGGGACATGGGAATGTTTCTGATTGGCCCCGGCGGTAGACAGGGAGTGGAGGGTCCATGAGAAAGAGCTGGCAGCCGGGCCCCTGACCCCACAGCTCCAGGCTGGGTGCCTCAGAGCCCTCTCAGGGCCCTGATATCACACTGACAAGGCTTACAGAGGAACTCTGTTCCCACACACGTTTTATTTATTTATTGAAATGAAAGTGACTGACCTTCAAAATGTCTGAGCATGCGTGAGATACTTACAGGCTTAGCTCTAATCGTGTGCTCAAGAAAATACACACTACATCATCTGTGAATGTGTGTGTGTGTGTGTGTGTGTGTGTGTGTGTTGTGCCAGGAGCTAGAGGTGGACCTGGGTTCTAGTGGGGACGTTCTGGTCCTGTCCGGGGTGACACGGAGAGACAGCGGAGTCTACCAGTGTCGTCCTCCGGCCAGCCAATCACGTGCCAGCGTCATGGGAGACATGCTGCTCACTGTGCATTGTAAGAGTTTGACCTATACATAATACCTCTATAGTATAACGTTTACTGTGTCTCTAGTAATACATCCTACCTTACATGCTGACTGCATTGTAAGAGTTTGACCTATACATAATACCTCTATAGTATAACGTTTACTGTGACTCTAGTAATACATCCTACCTTACATGCTGACTGCATTGTAAGAGTTTGACCTATACATAATACCTCTATAGTATAATGTTTACTGTGTCTCTAGTAATACATCCTACCTCACATGCTGACTGCATTGTAAGAGTTTGACCTATACATAATACCTCTATAGTATAACGTTTACTGTGTCTCTAGTTATACATCCTACCTTACAGCGTTTTCACACCTATCGTTGGGTTGGTTTAGTTTGAACCAGTGGCTCATTTGTAGTCACAATGTTACACGTTCACTCTGAGTGGTGTGTGAGAGTGGTGTAACGTAAGGGATTTAGGAGCGGACCAAAATGTGTCAACAAGCGGAGTTGCGTCAATGTTTGCTACTAAAACGTATCAAACTCATCAAGTGTGTGGATGTGTAACTACAAATGCAGTCTTGTTGATGCATGCTGTAGCCTGTGAAGCTGCCTAGAGTCAATGTTATTCCCGCCCACATACGCCCAAAGGAACACAACTAGGGAGGGAAACACACCTTCGTTCACAACAAACTCCTCAAACCAGTTAGGTGGGAAAGCTTCCATAGTCATGCTTAAGTTTCTTTCTCATGCCCTTATCTGTTATTTTTGTGTGTGTGTGTGTGTGTGTGTGTGTGTGTGTGTGTGTGTGTGCAGATCTGGACCCCGTGGTGGTTATGCCCAGGGATTCAAAGGTCATGTTTAAGGGACAGAGTCTCACGGCCACGTGCAACGCTCAGTCCTCTCTGAAAACCACTGCTGTGTGGTACAAGGTTATTATCATTCTTCTTCTTCATAAGGAAAATGTGTACGGTTTGGTAACCATCGCTCAAAGATCGATGACACGGGCCAAATGTCAATGAATGCTAAGCTAAGCGCCAATACCTGACATGCTGTGTATAACTACGGCAGTACAAAAAAAAATACCAGCACCCTTCTACAAGTTTTTACTATGTGAATCATTTTTTTGAGACAATAACTTAAGTCTGACGTGTGCGTGTGTTTGGTGTGTGTCTGCAGAACGGGAAGCGGGTGGGGAGAGGGCACACACTGACCCTGGTGGACGCCACCTCCGCCACCGCCGGGGAGTACGTGTGTAAGGTGAAGGTGCCGGCCCTGCCGGCCCTTCACTCCACGGGCTCCGTCTACATCATCGTCCAGCGTACGTGTCCCCATAGACCCCCCTGTGCACAGAGGGGTCATCGTAGGACACACACAGGTGTCGCTCATAACACTGATCATGGGTGGGCTGCTTTGCTGTACCAGGGCAGGGGAAGCAGACTAAGCTGGAGAAGATAAGCTACTTGTGCCCTGGTACAAGTAGCAGAGCCAGAATTCGTGTCGTGAGTGCGACCTGTGTGTGTCCTACGATGACCCCTCTGTGAAAAGGGTCTATTGAGCAGTATTACACGAGATGAGTGCTTTACTGTCATTATAGGCATGGCATTGATGCCATCAGGGCTGAGGCGCTTGGGCCCAGGTCTGTACCCTTCGCTAAATATTAATACGAGCACGGCTCGGTGTGTTGTCATAGGGATTGGATCACAGTCTAAATGGATACTTGACCGCCGAGATTGCTTGATCAGAACTACCGGTGGTATTATATAGATGATCACAACCAAACAAACGGAGCCACTACAACTGTTAGAAGTCTACTACACTGCTCTACAATGCTGCTGTTTTGTAGAGAACAACACAATCTGGAGTGCTGAGTGAATAAAAACTCACGCTGTACCTTGAAGTCAAATCAGGTCAAGTTTGTTTGTGTCGTGTTGTATCTCTGTGACAGCATCATTGGAACGCCATGGTCACAGATTTGTTTACTTTAAGAGAATGATGCCAGTTCACACTCGTGTGTGTGTGTGTGTGTGACAGCAAGGTTGGCATATGACACATTCGGTGGTTTCACACTGCCCCAAACAACACCAACACCCAACTATACATTGTAGACCAAAGTTGGCAGTCACCGAATGGAAAGTATTGTTAAAGTTCCTTTTGTTTAATGCAGAGGCGATGGTTCCCGTCAAGAGTAGCTGGTGTAAGGCTCTCTGCCACTGTCTGATGCCTTGTTGAAAGTCCGCTCCTCCTGGAAGGAATAGACTCTCAAAGATTCATTTCATAGTGGGTTGGTCAGTACTTCACTTACTTGGACATAACGTTAACCCAGGAGTAACATCATCAAATATAAGTGCACAAAAGGAACAGGTTTTTCAGTGTTGGCCTCGAAACGCATCGCCGGTAAATGTGACGTTAACCTAAGGAAAACAGAGACTTGAGGCAACGTGTGTGGTTTACATAAAATGCTGTGATGACTGAGATATAATCAGAGATATCGATTATATGAATCGTCCAGAGACTGTTTGTGGGAGAGCGAGAGAGATGTGGGGGAAAGAGATCTCGACGCATAGATAATGCAAGTCGTTGATTTTTTTGCATGTTTAAAGACCGACCATAACTTCGGCTGCAGTAGACACCCAAAGACAAAGGATGTCTTGGTACACCTTTTGGGAGACTGCTGGACACATTGTTGTGTGTGTGTGTTCCACAGTGTGGCCTAAATTGGAGCTGACTATGGATGACACCGTGATGATTTATAAGGATGACACGGTCCAGATCCCCTGTCGGTACAACTTCACCAACGGCAAGCCCAGCCTGGTCATAATCCAGTGGTTCGTGGTGAGTACGGCCAAGAGCCAAAACCCCACTTTGGCTCTTGGGCGTTTATTTTTTCCCCTTCTGTGATCTCTCACACATCATTTCTTTTCATTCTATTTCATCTCTTTTCTATTTCGTTTGTACTTCTCTTTACCTGAATCTGGAGTGATGGAGAGAGTGGAGGAGTGAAGGCCCCTGTTATACTTCAAATGAAATTGAAATGGCTGTGTGGGCAGCTGTTGAACTGCTGTTCAGGTGTTTTTGACGGTACAATATAGTCACTGCGATATGTGGGCTGCTCGTGTAATGACGCCAGAAGTTTCCTACCGTCTCTGTGTCCTTGTAGTTCCTGCTTGAGTCGTCATACAACCGTACCATTCAAGTGGTTCATTAAAGTGGTTAGAAGGAGAGAGTAGAGGACAGGAGGAAGGAGAGAGTACAGGATGAAGGAGAGACTAGAGGACAGAATGAACGGTGGCTTCCTTGTTCCCCCGTCCACCAGAAAGCAGCCAAGAGCAGGCAACGCACGCGCATCTTCTATGGAGACAACTACCAGCAGATGGTGGACAGGAACACAGAGTATAGCGAGCGCATCCAGGTCACCTCGGACCAGCAGAGCTCCGTGCTCACGCTGCGGGACGTCCGCCTGTCCGACGAGCGCCTGTTCATCTGCCAGGTGAACGGCCTGGCGTCAGGGAACGCCGAGGGCAGCACCCACCTCCGGGTGTTTGGTGAGTAGGGGTCCGGAGGCCCGCCAACACAGGGAACCAGAACGCCCTCCGTGAAGGACGATATCACCACCTTTGGGTGGGACATTAGCTCAGGAGTTAAAGCGGGTGGACTGGCAATCGGCTGGCAAAAATCGGAAGGTTGCTAGTTCGAGCCCCGACTTCAACCCTAACTATGTCGAGGTGTCCTTGAGCAAGACACTTAACCCCAGCCGCTCCCCGGGCGCTGTGATTGGCTGCCCACTGCTCCCTTGAGGGATGGGTTAAATGCAGAGGAAAATTTTCACTATATGTATGTGACAATAAAAGTACCTTTACCTTACCTTGACGAGCAAGGAAATCCAGTTTTTCATTCCCCTGCGCTTTGTGATTTTTATCCAGCAATCTGGGTATTTTTGGTGGCATCCATGTTGCTGAGCAAACCATTACCGTAATTTTCGGACTATAAGCCGCGCCTTTTTTCCCATTTTTCTATTCTGCGGCTTATATAACGGTGCAGCTAATCTATGGATTTTTACAGCTAACGGCCACTAGGGGACCTCCTAAATCCATGGATTTTACAGGTTACAGTCCACCAACTTTAACTCTATGGGCTCTATGACTGGTCCGCGCCCCCCCCCCCCCCCCCCCCCCCCACCACCTTTAAGCGGCGGGCTTCAGCAGGAAAAGCTGGAGGCCGGAAAAGAGTGAGACAGGTAGTGTGGAAAAAAAAGTGGAACTGAGAGTGGTACGACAGTAGGTAGGTAGTAGGTAGACAGTCGAATAACCCAGTACATCCCTGAAATAGCACAAAAGGCACTGTACGTTTACATGAACATTAACATTCACTTGGTACATATTGGTAAAGTATTCAGTTCATATATTTAGTAATTAACTTGTTATTGGCATAACAATACTAGTTGTTGTAGAGTGGGATACTTACATATGACCACTAGGGACAGTAGTGTCATTGTTGGGCAGTAACCTACCGCTCTCTCCCCTGGGTTAGCAGATGATGTATGGTCGCTATCAATAGTCATGAGCAAAGTCTGTGGCAGTCCAGTTACTAGTTAGTATTTCCAATATACTACACTAGTTATGCCACCAATACAACAAACATTATTCTGGTTATTTTCCTTATTTAGAATAATGTGTGCATGTGACATTAAAAGTGCTCTAATGTACTTAAATCCTTGAGCTGTCCCGGTAAAAACTGAAATTGCTTTGGTCTTGTCAGGCTGGGAGGGAAAGGGTTGGATGTCACATGGACAACATTGACATTGGCATCTAGCAGTAAATTTTTTTTATTTTGATCGATTTAACAAATTATCCAACAGCATATTTGGCTAAAAACTATTTTTTGTCGGGGATTGGAGGGCTGTGTTCCAAAAACGATTTACTATGTCTTCCTTCCTAATGCTTAGTAGTAATAGTGTGAAAATGAGACATGAGCTTCTTTGGCGTCATAAACCCAAGCTAAACCCAGCTCTGAGACGCACCTCATGTAGCCGTTGAAGATGAGCATGCTCCGTCCTTTCACCGACATATCCGATGTGTTTAGAGGATTAGATTATTACTATATTTCACTTTTTAATCCAAGTGTAAAATAGTGTAGTGAATGGCAGTTTGCGGATGAGGGGGGATTAGGATTAGTGGGCGTGCGTTCTTTAATACATCCGTGTTTTGGAGACGGTAGCTTTTGAGGTTGAATCCCTCTTCGATGACTCAAAGTACGCTAACAGTCTTTCAGAGAAAGTTGGTATCCAAAACGAACTGTTCTGATACAAACGCACGCCGTCATGCTATCAAAAGTAATTCATATTCCCACACCGCTGTGCAAGTAAACACTGGCTTGCAGCGCCGATTGCTACCGAGATGAATGAACAATGCATGTAACGGATAGCGATAATTATAGGTCTATGAAAGCAATTTACCACTAAGGGTGCAATAAGAGGACTGTGTTGAGAAATGTAAGTACCGTATTTTCCGCACTATAAGGCGCACCGGATTATAAGGCGCACCTTCAATGAATGGCCTATTTTAGAACTATTTTCATATATAGGGCGCACCGGATTATAAGGCGCATAGAATAGAAGATACTGCAGTCAAACGTTTGACTGGGTTTGCGTTATGCATCCACTAGATGGAGTTCGTGTGCGGATGGAGAGATTACGTCTTTTCATAAAACGAAAGCACCAAGAAGGACCGCCTCGAAAACATCGATGTTCATGTCCCGTGCTAGCGCTGTTGCCTTCATTCGAATAGTGACTGTAGAGACGCTTCTACTTGCTGCTCTCTGTTCAACAACCCACTGTTCGAGTTTGTCCTCTAACTGTGGCTTTGTTCCCTCGGAAACTCTGTTTAGTCTTTTTTACTTGGCGCAGGTCATCTTCTTGCTTCCTCCACTTCCGTACCATTGATTCATTAATGTTGAATTCTCTCGCTGCTGCTCTATTCCCATATTCTACTGCGTGACCGATAGCCTTGAGCTTGAACTCTGCGTCGTAAGCGTGTCTCTTGAAAGGTATCATTTTGGGGTCTTTATACACACACAAGTGGTGTGGGACTGTGAGTAAGCACAGTAGCGGTGTTTACTGACTACGGTGCTGCAAGCGGTGCGGCTTTGTAGTTTACCAGTCGTACTGAAACATTTTATTATTATTAAATTGTTTTTATTGGTTTTTCATACTGAAACATTTTGAAAGAGCGCCTTGATTCATATATAAGGCGCTCCGGATTATAAGGCGCACTGTCGTTTTTTTAGAAAATTAAAGGCTTTTAAGTGCGCCTTATAGTGCGGAAAATACGGTAAGTTGTTAGCTCTGCCATGTCCCACAACGTACAGTGACTATGATAAAAATAGCCGATTGGTTAAACTGATTGTTTTGCAAACCAGAGACGTCAAAAGAGTTCCTTGGTGCGATAAAGATTAAGCGATTATATATGTCGCTTTTTCAAACAATGGAAAGTACTTAGTAGCACCTCACACATTACAGGCCAGTGCAGGCCACCATAGTCATTAGAAAGGGAGGGGGAAAGTATGAGGAGGTAGTAAATCAAGACCGAGCCCCCTGGAAATAGAAATACGAGAAGAATTTAGGAGATCACAAAGGGAGAGAAAAGTGCCGAGCAGTTATCCAGGAGTTTACCCTATCCTGGTAAAAGGACAACAAGCTCAGTATATCCCATGGGGGTCACAGGACTTAGAGGGGTTTATATCTAGACTCCCTGACATGAACAATGGGCCATCAAAGTGGATTAGAGGAACATACAGTGGGAAAGTTAATGGCGGTGGGGGACCTGAAAGCTTTGTTGGCCTGAGTGCTAGGGATATCCAAGATGGAGAGCGTACTGAAAAACAGGGGTTTGGAACAGCTGCTGGACAAGGCCTATGATGGGAACAGACCGATTCAGTATAGGGGACCACAAGAACTATTTAGTTATGCTCAGAAGCAGGGACTCCCTGGACAGCGCAGATATCCTTTGAAATGTTGAAATTGCAACCAGGAAGGTCACCTCCGCAAAATGTGTTCATCTAACCTCTACTCACCGATGCAGGAGGGATGGTGGAACACAGAAAGTATTGGGGAAGTTATCACCGTTACGGCCTAGGGGGTGTTGGAGATGCAACCAGGAAGGTTACTTCCGCAGAGATTGTTTAAATAACCCCTACCCCAAAATACAGCAGGCATTGTGGGACACAGAAAAGTTTGGGGCAGTTGTCTCGGCTACCGCTTGTCCAAAGAAGTACAGGGGTCAACCAGCACTGGGGACTCTTTTTAATAGTTCAGGGAAATTCCCACCTCACCAAACTGAGAAAGTGGGACCCGCCCTAAAGGACACTGAGGGAGTGCGGTGGTCGAGTCATTGTCCAACAAACCCGAAGAAGTCTTAGTTCATCCAACAGGTTCTGATTAAAGGTTTAGAACTATTGTCTACGTGCTTAGAGCTAGCTTGTTGGGCCAAAATGTTTGCTGTGTGTTTTATGTGTGTTGTGTATCATGACACGAGTGTGATTAGACACTGATTGAGGTGTGGGCACACATGTTACACAACTGGGTGGTTAAAAATAGGATACAGAGGTTTAAGTACTAGAATGACAACACAAATAGAATAAGTTAAAAAAAGAGACAAAAAGTGTTATGAAGCTTTAAGGAAACTTGGGTTATTTTTTAGAAAGCATCACATTGGAAAAGGTCATTAAAAAAAAAGGGGTAGGATAAGAATAGAAATACATAAAATAAAGCCTAACCTTAATGAGCTTTTCAAGTAGGACAACATCAGTATTAAAGCCCCTTTGGTCAAGGGTCACAGGTGAATTAGCGCCCGCCTAAATCTGCTGGGAAGGGAACTAATGTACAAGCTAGGTTGTTAACTTACATTTGGAAGTAATGGGTTTACCTTGCAAATGCCACTAATAATGCTGTAATGCTTTGATAAAATGGTAGCATTTAATAAATGCTATAGAAAACTATTTTCTTATTGGCCCCATCAACCGCCCCTCACACACACAGGATAATCGCCCTGTTGTGTCTCCATCCCTCCACTTTGCAATCTATACCACCTATCTATTTGGCAGAACATAATAATCTGACTGAATTTATTGATTGTATCCCATGCACGGCATCCTGCAATAGGCCAGTATGGAAGGCTGGTTAGCCAACGACGGGTAAGATCCCCTCTTGAAACCCCGGGACAACCTAAGGCAGGCACAGTCACGATTACTTGGCCGAGTCACTGTGAGCGCTGACTCACTTGATCATGAAGTGACGAGATGAAACCATCATAGGAAGAGCCGTGCGGGGTGATAGGTGGAGGAGGATCAGGAGTCAGGAGCGGAAGTGGTGGACTGAGCCAGGGCATGTCGCCTTTTTTGCTGATAAAGCTCACGGTATATACTGACTATATACTGGCTTTCGGTTTAGTACATGACTTTGGTAAACTTCGGAAACAGCGTGGTTTCAAGGTGGCTGATGGTAAACCCACCACACATAGACCTTTGGTTTTGAATATACTGGCTTCAATTTCCCTTCCCAGTAGATTAGTTTTAGTTAAGGTTAGTTAATGTTAGTTAAGGATAGGGTTAAGGTTAGATATTACGACGAGCGATCGACACACGGACCAGCGATTGCCCAAGTATTAGGTGCCAGACCGGGGCTGCCAAGGGAGCCTTGAACAATAGCAGGACAGACCGGGCAATATTAACCATGCCTTAGGCTGCACCTGCTGAAGAAGATGTTGTCCGCATGCAGGACAAAACTGGAGTTTATGAGCAAAACATGTGGTTACAGAGAGGTGCTGTCCGCACCCTCACAGGGTTATGGAGAACCCACGATGGGATGTTGCTGGCACCAACGGGCGTTAGGTTTATTTATCATTAGTGCGCATGGTTTTGACCATTGCGCAAGGGGGGGAAGTAGTGAGAGAAATCTGAAAACAAGGATTTTGGTCACCATACTTGCAAACAATGGTTGACAATCAACTTCATGAATGAGAGGTAAACTAGAAAAAACAACATAAGAAAAACAATCACTTCTTCATTGGTACATATTTCCACACCTGAGGGACCATTTAGAAATCTGGTGTTAGACTACGTTTACATGATTAAGAAGGTAAATGGGAAAAGGTACATGTTAGTAGTCATTGACAGATTCAGCAGATGGGTAGAGGCAATCCCATCAAAAGATCAAAGTGCAGCTACTGTGATCAGAATTCAGAGTAGAGAAGTCATTGCAAGGTTTAGAATTCCGACATAAATAAGCTCAGACAATGGCTCAGCGTTTATAAAAAGTCAAATAAAAACAGTGAAGCAAGTGATACAGCAGCTGCATGTCCAACAAAGGCTAGGTTGTGTTGTGTGCCATCCTCCCTCACAGGGAATGGTGGAAAGAGTGAATGGGACACTCGACCAAAATTAATAAACAATTGTGCAACTGTTAAATTGAATTGGGTAGAAGCACTGCCACTAGCACTAATGAGTTATCGTATGCAAGCTAACGGAATAAGCCATCTAACACTGTATGAGGTGCTTACGTGTCGACCCATGCCTGCATCTATCATTAGATGTCTAAATAGTAATAGCAAAACCTGAGTTGGTTTGCAGAAAACTCCTAACCTGGAACCAGGCTTCAGGGAATATTCCCAAAATGTGTGAATTCCCCCTACAAGCACTGACCAATCACAACACCCTATGCATCGGGCCTAGAAATTGGACTACTCCCATGTCCCCCACCCCAGTTCCTCACTAACTGAATTCTCAGTAGATTACAGTGTAAAGAATTGACATCCTAAACATTACAGTTATATCATATGTATGGCAGTGAGATACTCTGTGATTGAAATCCATTCATCACCTTATTAATTAAACAGATCTAAAACAAACATAATAAACCACATGTGCAAATGAGATGAGCCGTGTATAATCAGAGAAAACCAATCCCTGTACATATGGGTTAACATAAAGATGTGACATTCATGAGCACAATGACAATCACTTCAACACAGATATTCAAGGGGGCTCCTTTCTTCTTTATGGCCATCATAAAGCCCTCCCCTTCTCTTCCTCTCAGGATTACATGAGCCAGGTATAGAGAGGGGCCAGCTTGGATTCAGCTGAGTAACGGGTTCATCTCAGGGGGGGGGCAGATAGTGTAAATGAGTGACACGTGAATGCCCCTCGGAATGCCCCATCGATCCTGCTGAATTGTTGTGAAAGAAGCCGTCCATCCATCAAATGTAAGTGTTAATCGTAAAGCAAACAGAACTATGCATTTTTTAGAACCTCTATATAGCGAAAGTTTTAATGCAAATATGTAGACGTTTTAGTCACAAGCCATGCCCTTTTTGATGCCACACCCCAATTGAAAAAAGATTGGTACCATCTTGTTCAGAATTTAACGTTTGTATTGGACCCAAGATCATAGGACTCCATCTTGACGTCGATATAAACATTTGAGTTATACGTGTTTTTAAGCCACACCTTCTTTCAAAGTGAATGGCTCCTGGGGGCTTTAAGTTTTATTGCACAGACTTCATTTATAGGTAATTTGACGAAATTAGTCCATAGATGATATGTACCATAGGATTTCTGTCTAAGTAAAAAAACCTAGGATCCTTAGGGATTTTTGTGTTTTTCACAAAATTCAAAATGGCGGAAGATCGATCCTGGCGAAAGTCATAGGTTCTTGAGGCAAATTTGTTCAGCATGAGAAGATGCATATCTGAGCAAAGTGTCATGACTGTAGGTCAAAGTGGTCAGCAGATATGCTTTGCATATTTAGGACGATTGCAATAGCGCCACCTTTGGGCCAATCAGTGCAATCTTTTCTCACAGATCTTCTGTAGTCACCCTCTACAGCTGTGGAAAGTTTCATAAAAAGCGACACAGCGGTTTTATTTTGGCTGAATAATAATACAACTAACAATTAAAGCTGCAAGCAGCGTTTAACGGGGGCCAAGCCTAACGCAGACCAGTACGACTGTTTTGGTTTTTATACAGTTGATAACATTGGAATAGCCTCTGCATTGCAACAATATTGCAAACAGTTTGGTCAGTGCTTATCGACTTTACATGGTATTGAATTGTTTTTGGTTTAATCAAGGAATAATCTTTGGTTCATACAACCATTGTTTTGAAAGGGGAGAGAACAATATATTGATGAATATAAAAGGACTAATATTGTAAATAAACCCAAATACCCTTAGTCTGATTGTCATACAGTATAAAGATCATGAGTAAAAGTAGTTGATAGGGATTGGAATCAGGGCAATGGATCATGTAGGGATTGGGCCATTTCAAAATATGTATCATCTAGTTTATAAATTGTTTGGCACACTTGTTCCATGAAGGCGTCTGAAGAATATTTATCTTTATCAAATATATCTTTTATATTTTCTACAAAGCTTCCAAAGGCCGTTGCTGGTCACTGCATTTACTGGGCACAAGGCAATACTTGGCATTCAATAGACGTTTTGTGTTTTGGGAAAAACCTACATCTGCATTACGTATTCTTATACTGACAGTGAACATATCTGGTCGTTCATCATATTGTGTGATCCCTCTTACTAAACGTATAGGTAAATATAATTGTTAACAATCCAAATCATTGCTCCTTATGTCCACAAGATTATGACACTGTTTTGATTGATGGGCGACTACCTATTTATCTTGATTTGGCAAAGATGGCTTTAGCTCTAAGCAAAGTTATGGCAACGTTTCACAACAAGTAAGCAAATGAGGAATACTGATGCGTCTTAACACTTCCCAAGCTGAAAGGCCACCAGCAGGGGGAGCCGTTCACTCTCACCTTTAGAACTCCCCCTGGTTCTTTATTCCTTGTACTGTTTGAGATTACTTGTATATTAATGCATTTATTTTCCTCCGTAGCACAATACAAGTGCACTTGTTTTATTTTCTGTGCAAATACTATTAGTATTTATCCACCTACACATTTGCTAGGGTTGGGTAATTAATCAAAACCTCAGCAGTGTTAAATGAGTTGCTTATTGTATTATTAGCTTGTTAAATATCTGGCATGTTAAATATCTCTAAAAACAATTCCATTTGGAATTTCCTTCCATTTTATGTAGATGAGCAATGACTACACTAACATGTTGGTCTTCTAAGTTTAGCTTGGTGATGAATGACAACATAACTACATGGTGCTGATAATAATAAGTCATACAGTACATTAGTTGAACAAATATATGTATTTACAATTTAACACAACAGTGAAATGCAGCAACAACGACAACCAAAACACAATGAACAATTGAACCATTAAAAAAAAAAACTAAACTAAAACACAATCAGATGAATCCAGTGGAATGCAACAGGGTCACGGTGCCTTACGACATGCGGTCAAAGAGGGTGTCAAAGCCAAGGCAATCTTCTGCCAAGCTGTCCCCAGATGCTGACGCTGACGCAGATGCCTTCTGGTTGGTTGATAGTGTCAGCTTGGTGGCGACACTGGATTCATTGACCTCAACATCAAAGGACCCAGAGTCTATCAGATGTACCTCCACGGCTTGGACATCACCAATTTGCTGTTGGTCCAAGCCATGGAAGTACTTTGCGAGGACTGACAGCAGTGCTGTAATGACCATGTCCTCTCCTGATTCCCGCATTAACATCAGCGTGCCTCTCATGGTGGCCGGAAAGGCGGTTGTGTTTTGCAAGAAGTGGCACGTGCCACACCTGTTGTGTTTTGTCTTATTATCAAAAGCTGCTTGATGTTTACCACATTTTGGGCAGCGCCTCCTTTCATGTAATTTGGAGGCCGCTATCACCCCGGTGAAGACTGTGAGTGCACTGTGGTCTTCAACTTGCAGTGAAGCCACTGCAGCTGGTACCTGGATGTCTGCAATTTCGACAAATGTTGTGGCTCTAGTGTTGGTCAAGTATATGGTTAATCTTTTACGGGTGGCCAAATTTGTAATTTTGTATGATTTTCCCATTTCTAATTTATTGACCTGGCTGTCATATAATACGATCTTCATTTGAGCCGTATGGTCTGCGACACAGCAGTACTGTACTTCCATTAAAGTGCCGTAAATCTGCACCATGTCTGTGCAGCTGCTGATGTTGAGCACCTTCACGTCCGTTTCACCAACCTGCAAGAAGAATGGCGCCATGTGAATCGGGTGTTAGTACCTAAAGCATGCAGTTTGGTACCGCCCAAAAGGACTTGTCCCGATAGCATTTGTAGTTTGGGGAGGAAATTTCTCTATCAAATATTGTTAGACATAGAATTGTTGCATAGGGATAAAGTAGTTAAGACAGTATTTGGGTAGTCATTTATGTCAAATGATAATGGCTACAAAAACCAATAATCACCCCGACACCCGAATAACGCTTCACAGATTATGTTGATACAATGATTATGTGCTGAGGACACTAAACCAGGGTCTCGATGTTGACTACTGTGATCTTACTCAAGTGTGGAATGTAATAAATGTTTTAGACGTGATGGAGAAAATAACTTAAGGCAAAGAACTAAACACCTGACTCGGTTTATAATGAACGTCTGAAGATGTCCCCGACGCGGAGTCGAGGTCGTAGTCCTCGTCTTCCTCCGGTGCCGCCGCGGTCCCGGCGCCCGACGCCCTTGAGGCGTCTGCAGAGGAGCATTGAGAGGTGCTCCTCCCCCGTCAATATTTTCGACGCTGTGGCAGTGCAGGAACCGGAGCCCGAAAAGGCTAAAACTAACTACACCTTGGTGTCTGACCCATGAAGTATGCAAAAAGGTTGATCTACTGACAGTTTTTGTTTTGGGCCACTGTTCATTGATCGACATGAACTGGTGAATAGCAAAGGCTGTGTCAGTGGCGCTAGTTCCACAGAAGATGGAGGAAGCTAGCTAGCGCCACTTGATTCAGTGTGGCACAGGACAACAAAACAAGATAAAAGAGAATAGCAAGCTAAATATACATATAAAAAAATCTAAAACACCCTGAAATATTCTGTAACAAAGGCCTATTCACCCAACCTGTGTGGAAAACAGGAAATCGTTGTCCACTTTCAGCTACGACCACACGCATGTCGCAGCAGACATCCGTATGTCCGATCTTTGGTTGGCCACGAGTCATCTGCAGTCCCATTCCACGTGTTAGACATTCAGAGGCGTCCTCATAGATGCATAGACAGCAACCATCTAGTGGCCACTCTGGGTGCTTACTTATAGGTCTTAATTTGAATTTGTTCCCATCTCCAAATCCCCAGTGACTGTGAAAGAAACAAAAACACATGCAATTAATACTAAAATCCATAATACTTTTGTACGTTGTTGGTTTGATTCCACATTTGGATCTGTCGTGGAAAGCACTTGTTCTATTTTGTTTCAGTTCGCCGTTGTAGTAGAGGTGTTTTACTTTGATGAAGGTAAGACTCGGAGGATGAATGAAGTATAATTGTAAGAGCCAAATAAGGATTAGTATTAATAATTTAATTTATAATTCATAATAAATGTATTTCTTTAAAATGCATGATTTAATAATGTTTAGCCAGTCGGATAGCACCACGTCATAGTGTAATTGATTGGACGTAGTTAGTTCGAAGTTAGAGACGTGGAAGCAACACAGTTTTTTAACCGTGCTTACCATGTATAAGTTTTGTGTTTGTGTTTTAATAAGTAAACATTTAAAAAGAAAACCTTTGGTCTGCTCGTGTTCGAATGCTGGTTGCATATAGAATAACTTCGGAAAAGTGGCAAAGAAGAATTAGAAGAAACGAGGTACGTGCCACTACATTAGTCAAAAAACTAGCTAAACGAAGCTACGCTGGAGTAGCTACCTGGACTGTCTACTTCGAGTGACGCTGCGCGCTGAAGGGAAGGCAGAAAAGGACAAGAATTTACGAAAAGAAGCTAGCACGGAAAACGGGTGATCTCCCAAGCATTCCTCAAGATAAGGTATCGAAAACTACTTTTATCTATGTGGATTGTCAAAGAAAGACGTGATACGGACGCACGAAGATAATTAGTCAGTTTGGAAGACAACGAAAGTAGGTCAACTCCTCCCTGCAAACTGTATGCTGATAGCAAGCTCTGATTCAGTCAATGCGTAGTTATAGCGATCTTTAAGAAGTTGTTTTGCACTCGGTTTATTAAGACAAGTACATTTGAAGAAAGTGCACGAAACGTTTGCATACAACTAGAGCATTAACTGCAATTTGTAAGATGACTGAGGAAGATGAACATAGATGTATCGAGGATACAATGGAACAGGGAAGGCCACATAAACTGACAGAGAACGCATTAGAGGAGAGATTGCAGAGGTGCACAGCACTGAGGAGACGAACATTAGGAACTCTGACAAGCAAAAGAAAAGAGTTGGAGACAATGATGAGTGATGCTCAAAATTTACAAAATGTGAGAAATATGATGGAAAATGATTTTGCAACGTCAGTTAAGGAATTTATCCATCTCAACAACGAGGTTGCAAATCTTTTGACTGAAGATGAAAAAACCTTTGATGAAGAGAACTGGTTCGAACCTAAAATGGCAACAATTGGAGGTTTTATGAAAACGACTAAAAAGTGGATTGAAACTAAGCATGAACCCATACTGCCAGTGGAAAATGTACTGCAAGAAGACAATATTGTGGCTGATTATCTGCAAGAAATTGTTAAGCCAAATGACAGCGTTTCACAGATAGGGGGCAGCAATGTTGCACATGCTAACCCATGTGGATCACAAGTAAGTCGCACATCAGCTGCGTCACGAGTATCGTCAACAAGACCCATACAAGAAGCGGAACATGCAGCCCTGCTTGAACGTGCTGCAGCGCTAAAGAAAATGCAACAGCTTGAGCTTGAAGCAGCTAGAATCAAAGCTGAAAAGGAAGAATTAAAGATGGAAACTGCGTTAGCTGAGAGCAAAGCAAAATTAAGGGTGCTTAAAGCATACGAAAGATCTGAAGATGGTTTGAGTAGCTATGAGAGAGCACAAAACCCACAAGGTGGGCACGTGAAGGAAAGAACTAGCATTATGCACCCACAACAAACTAATACGAACATTGATGTTCAACCACAAACGTGGCACTCCCTAATACAACAGCCTCAAACAGTCTCCAATTATGTGCTTAATGCTCAAGCTAACAGAGGTGATGACATACTAGCTGTTATGCAAAAACAGAATGTAATCACTGAGCTACTTGTAAAACAACAGCAGCTATCTCATCTACCAACAAAAGACATTCCTGTGTTCAAGGGTGATGCGCTACAATACAAATCTTTCATGAGGGCGTTTGAGTATGCAATAGAGCAGAAAACCAGCAATGATCAAGATAAATTGAACTTCTTGGAACAATTTACGTCCGGTGAACCTCAAGAGCTTGTTCGCAGCTGTGGTCACATGACACCTAACAAACGCTACTGCGAGGCGAAGCGACTACTTCATAAACACTATGGGGATGAATTACGGATTGCCAGCGCGTACATCGACAAAGCACTCAAATGGCCTCAAGTGAAGTCTGATGATGGGAAAGCATTGAGCGCCTACTCAATGTTTTTGATTGGATGTCGCAATACTATGGACATCGAATTCTTAGAGGAGATGGACAACCCGACCAACCTACGGACAGTGGTGTCTAAGTTACCGTACAAAATGAAGGAACGTTGGCGTGCTGAAGCTTATGACATTAAAGAGCGAAGAGGAAGGAGAGCAAAGTTTGCTGATTTGGTGAACTACATAGACCGCCAAGCTAGAATAGCGATGGATCCCCTCTTTGGTAATATTTTAGACAGTCGCCCAGCCCCAAGTGGAAAGACTGACCAAAAAGAAAAGCACCATGGAAGGAAAGAGGTCCGTGGAAGCAGTTTCGCGACCAATGTTTCCACCGAAACTAAAGGGACTCAGGAAGTAAAACTGTGAGTGCCTTTGAGAAGCCGTGTTTGTACTGCCAGAAATCCCACACCCTTGCTTCATGCAGCAAAATCAAAGACCAACCACATAAGGAGCGTGTGGATTTCTTAAAGCTAAATGGTTTATGTTTTGGATGCTTAGTTCCAGGTCATCTTAGCAAATTCTGCAAAAGAGGAATTGAGTGTAAAGAATGTGCTTTAAAACATCCAGACATTCTGCACATAATAAAAGAGGAAGGTTCTGTCTCACCTGAAAGAAAAGACGGTCGCCATGGAAGTGAAGTATCATGTGCTCAAGTTTCTATTTTGCAAGAGTCCTGTAGCCTCACGGGGGCCGGAGAAGCGGAATGTGTGCTGTCAATAGTACCGGTGAAGATCAAGTCGAAAAAGAGTAATAAGTGTGTTGAAACATACGCCCTTCTGGACCCGGGAAGCACAGCAACGTTCTGCACAGAAGACCTGCAAAAGAAACTGAACATTAAAGGGAAACCGACACGAATACTTCTTAGCACCATGGGTCAAGACAAGCCTTGAGAACAGAAGCTCATGAACAGTTTCATCATATCAGACCTGGAAGTGTGCGGGCTGGAAGACACCAAGTTCATAGAGCTACCTAAGGTGTTCACTCATAGCAACATACCAGTTCAGACAGAGAACATACCTAAACAGTCAGATATCCAGAAGTGGCCTTATCTCAATGAAGTACGCTTGCCAGAGATAGAAGCGGACGTAGGCTTGCTTATTGGAGCTAACTGTTCAAGAGCAATGGAGCCATGGCACGTTATTAATGCTGAGGATGGAGGCCCTTATGCCGTGAAGACAGCCATTGGCTGGGTTGTGAATGGGCCTGTAAGAAAGGATCTGGATGATGCAATCAATGAAACGCCTACGTTTTCAGTAAACAGAATCTCTGTGACGGAGATTGAGAAGCTGCTGGTCCAGCAGTATATCACAGATTTTCCAGAGCGTAACTACTACGATGATCGAGAGGAGATGTCTCATGAAGACAAACAGTTTTTGCAGCCTGTGCGAAGGAAAGAAAGCTTTCACAATGATCCGGAAGTCAAGAATGGACCCACAGTCAACATGATCAAACCACTTGACAAATTGATCAACTATTACACGGACTGGCATAAACTAAAAAGATCAGTGGCTTGGATTTTAAAGGTGAATGAAAATCTGTGGAAACTGAAAGAGAAAAGAAAGGAAATATCAAAAATGATCAGGCAAACTGAAAAGGACCCTGAAAAGGAAAGATCAAAATTGGAACAACAAAGGAAGAAATTCAAAACGACAGAAATGAAATCACTTACCTTGGACGATTTGGTTGCCGCAGAATCTAAAATAATCCAATTCAGTCAAAGACAACAGTTTGGAGAAGAAATCAAAATACTGGAGAAAGGTAAAGAGCTCAGTCGCAGCAGTCAGCTGTTCAAATTGGATCCTACTCCTCAAGATGGCATGTTAAGGGTTGGCGGAAGACTCAACAAGTCTGCCATGCCAGAAAATGCTAAACATCCAGCAATTCTTTCAAAGCACAGCAAAGTTGCTACACTGATTTTGAGAGGCATACACCAAAGAACAGGACATTGTGGACGCAGTTATGTCTTGGCACAACTGAGATGCAGGTACTGGATCCCACAAGCCAATTCTGCAATTCGAACGATAATCACCAAATGTACTGTGTGCCGCAGGATTAATGGAAAGGTTGGTGAGCAAAAAATGGCAAACCTGCCTGACGATAGGCTCTTGCCAGATAAACCTCCCTTCACGAATACCGGCGTTGATTTCTTCGGGCCCTTTGATGTCAAGCGGGGCCGGGGTACAGTCAAAAGGAGAGGTCAAGTCACCATCATGCGGTCTGACAACGGCACAAATTTTGTGGCCGCTGAAAGAGAGCTGAGGGAAGCCATTCAACAGTTGGATAATGACAAGATTGAAAAGGCCTTGCAGCCAAAGGGAATAAAGTGGATATTCAACAGCCCAGCCGCTTCGCACGAAGGCGGGGTATGGGAAAGACAAATTCGGACTGTAACAAGAATCCTTAACTCCCTTTTTGAAAGAGCAAGCGGTGAACGATGATTGTCTTCTGACAATAATGTGCGAGGTTGAAAGCATCATCAACGGCAGGCCGCTTACAACTGTTTCAGATGATGTGAATGACGTAGAACCTTTAACACCCAACCACTTATTGCTGTTGAAATCTCAGCCCAACATGCCTCCAGGGATTTTCGGCAAAGACGACATGTATACAAGAAAGAGATGGAAGCAAGTCCAGTATCTCGTTGATTTATTTTGGACTAGATGGACGCGTGAATACCTTCCACTCCTTCAGGAGCGCCAGAAATGGTTGAAGCCAAGAAGAAACTTCATGGCCGGAGATGTTGTGCTAATTGTGGACAGTTCCTCCCCACGGAACTCCTGGGTCGTGGGAAAAGTAGTGGCCACGTTGCCGGACTCTAATGGAACGGTGCGAAGAGTGAAGATAAAGGTCAAGATTAACACTCTGGGAAGGCCTGTAAACAAACTGTGCTTGTTGGAAGAGGTGACGTCAGAAGAGTGAAGGGAGAAGAAAATAGTTGATAGTTAATGGACATTTAGAAAATTTTTGGCTCTCAATGTTTGAGTTTGTAATTGTTTAGTCCTCCTGCCTAACCAATTAGGGGCCGGTTATGTAAGAGCCAAATAAGGATTAGTGTTAATAATTTAATTTATAATTCATAATAAATGTATTTGTTTAAAATGCATGATTTAATAATGTTTAGCCAGTCAGATACCACCACGTCATAGTGTAATTGATTGGACATAGTTAGTTTGAAGTTAGAGACGTGGAAGCAACACAGTTTTTTGACCGTGCTTGTATAAGTTTTGTGTTTGTGTTTTAATAAGTAAACATTTAAAAAGAAAACTTTTGGTCTGCTCGTGTTCGAATGCTGGTTGCATATAGAATAACTTCGGAAAAGTGGCAAAGAAGAATTAGAAGAAACGAGGTACGTGCCACTACAATAATAAAACAACTATTTATTAAAGAAGGCAATCAAATCATGCAATCCTGAGTCAGTTCAAGAAGCAACTTCAGGACAAAGGAAATTCTATAGTATATATTGGTAAGGATGGCATGGTAAAGAAGTCATGCTTATAGGGTCTGTTTTATCTCAGACAGTTTAACGGTCATGGTGTTGTTTTGACCACTATGTGTGAGCAGAAACTAGTCAGAACTGGTGTTAGCTCTAATACTGTGTCAGGTCTAATTTAATACTATGGCCTAATGAGGTAACAGGTTAAATTAATTTACATCAATGTGTAGGTTGATTGTTATTATTACGGAGGGGCTTTCTCGTGATTGTCATTTGCGTTTAGACAGCTATTTGGAACCTGCTTTTCCCAGAATGGTCCCTGAGAATCTTACTATTGGTGGCATAAAACATCTAAGGTTTATATATATATATATATATATATATATATATATATATATATATATATATATATATATAAGTGAGTCACCCTTTAGTGACTTACTCACACTTATTTTCATTCATATAGCAAACAGGCAAGATAATGATTATACTTTCTTTAAATGTATATGTGGGAGTGTGTGTGGATGGTGGCTGGTTTAAGCAGCCTTACCTGGCCCGAGTCAGACTGATTGGACTCTGGGGCTGGGTGGGTCTGCACACCTGCTGCACATTGAGCAATCAGTGTGCACAGGTTAAACCAGCCACCACCACACACACTCAGGGAGAGCTCTCCGGCATGGCAGCATGGAGCACCATCTGCATGCCTCATGCCATGCAACCTTAACAATAAACCGGTTCAACATCACCACCCTGTGTCCATTTGTTTGGAGGAGCCCGAGGAAAGTCACCTAGGTGGAGTATGGGAGTCACCTAGGTGGCGTGTAGTATGGACTTTGCTACATGATACTATTTACAGTCGCGGCGGAGAGTTGGGGGGGCGCGAAATGTTTACTTCTTCCTAGGGGGGGGTGTAACAGAAAATAATTGAGAAGCACTGTCTTAAAGTATCACTTTAGGCACCGCAGTGCTTCTTTTTTTTGAGGCGCGGGGTCTCCAACTAAATTTTCATGTTGACTACTTGCATTCGATTTATTTGGGGTAGATCCACAAATCTTGACTAAGGATGTAGGAGTGGCTGACATTTAAGAATCTGTAGTGAAATTTGTTTTGAATTTGTTATGTAGATGAAGTAATGCAGATCCAAAGTGCTTAAGAACTACCACATTCTCAGATGCAAGGGTTTATTTAGGAAACATGAGCAACATTGATAATTTTCTATTGGTGTTCCCTTAATTTGTGGAGACTGGCTATTGTTACTTATGCAAGACTAAAAAGGTTTTTAGTAATCGATTTCCTTGTTAGGTTCAACAAACGAGACATTTGTAATGGCTGAAAAATTGCATATACTAATTTATTATAAAGTGTTACCAACAAATTAACCCAATGAAAAACAATGCAAAATAATAATTACATAATTACATAATAATTAAATAATTACAAACTCAAAAGCACAGAAAAAGATATTAACATGAGAGCAGAAAAGGTAATGACGCTGAATCACAAGTAACATATAGCACATATGTTTTTTAAATCTATACCTATGTACAATACGTACAAATAATTATTTGCACAATACCACAGTGAAACGTGACCCGAATTGAAGCAGGACAGCAGTAGAGGCTTCATGAATGCACCGCAGCATGAATAGCCTTGACGATTTTGGTCAGTTTTTGCCTGGAGATACTGACGACACAATTTCTTCAATGCGGTGTGCACTGCAAATAAAAGAACACATGTCAAAATGTAGATTTATGTACAATATACTGATTTGTTTATAGAGGACAGGACAATGTGACAGTCAAGACAGTGGGTTGAAAGAGGGATGGAATGACACGTAAACACTACAATTATGTGGTTTGAGTGAATACCTGCATTAATTTTGTAAAGGCAGTAAGCCACCACAGTTGTGAAGCTTGCAAGAACAGTAAAAGTCACGTCCTCCAAGCCGGAGAAGACCCCGCGTGCGTCCGGCTGGTGCTCAGTGAGAGCGAGCTCCAGTTCGGCCAGTACCGGGGTCAAACCCTCAAGTGGCTGCTGAGCCACGACGTGGGCTACGCCTCTAGCCTGCTGGCGTCCCACCAGAAGGAGCGGGAGGGCGGGGACACTTCTGAGTCACCCTTTGCCGGCAACAAAGATGCCCTCGCCTCCTACGCCCGGCTCTTCCCTGAGGGGACGGCGGCCGTCCAGCAGCGTATGGCGAGCGAGGGTGCTCGGTCGGTGCGGGGCATGGACCAGACGTTGGTGGGGTTCGGTGTGCACGCTAAGGAGAAGTTCCAGGCCATGTACGAGTCGACGGGCGTCACGACTCAAGCGTAAGTATTGCAAGTGATTGTGCGGGTGCGTCGATGTGACGCAGCGGCGGCGCGGCGGCTAACGGTTGTGTTGTTGTTGTTGTAGCAGCTAACGTTTGTGTTGTGGCGGAGGCTCATGTTTGTGTTGCGGCGGCTAACGTTTGTGTTGTCGCCATGTCTGTAGCTACCTGTAGCTGTATACTGTAGGGTTAGGGTTAGGGTTATATGTATACTCTACCTGTAGCTACCTATTTAATTGAATCCATTTTCGTGGCCGCCTCCGCAGAGCCCTCGGACACCGAGCTCATCACTGCCGCTGAGCTCATCGCCGAGCTGAGCTGAGCTCATCACCGCCGCTGAGCTCACCGCTGAGCTCATCGCCGAGGCGGCAGAGTCTCAGCGTGAGTCTTCATCTGTGCAAACGTCCCTGTTTTGTATATCAGCCATGACAGAGTTACAACTGATACAAGATGTTACAAGATGTATTCCATTTTGTCTTCAGGCCGCCTCCATGTTTGGCTAGTGGGACCAGCTGATGGTTCGGCTGGACGTGTGGCTCTCCGTCTTTTGCTGCGCCAGAGGCTCGACATCCCTGGAGTCGTTTCACCTCCACCTGTGCCGCTTCATTCCAGGTGAGCATGAAACGCATACGTCCGAGTGTGTTCGACTTGAGGTGTGTGTGTGTGCGTGCGTGCTTGCTTGCGTCTGTCTTGAACTCATTTTCTCCCCCTCACTTCCCTGTCACAGGCACGTCCGCCAGTGCCCTCCACTTCCAGGCGCTGGAGGGTCTGGTCATGTGGAACGAGAACCGGGGCAGGACGGCGCTGCGCTGCTACGACGCCCGGCTGCAGCACGGCTTCAACCTGCTCACCCAAGAGCTCCTGGGTCGGACGCTGGTGGAGAACTACACCCAGCCCGGCCAGTACACAGGTAAGCTGTCAGCTCATTTAGCGCGTTGGCAACTGCCGGCTTCCACAGGCCAAATGAAGTAATCCCCTCTGTTTCTGTCCACTGTGTTCAGGGAAGCTGATCGGGGTGGAGTACCTCTACTCCCAGACGGGCGACGTGCTGCCGGATGACCCCGGCGAGGATCCCGACGTTCCAGACGGCACGGAAGAGGTCGAGGAGGAGCAGGACGAGGTGTTCACAGAGGAGCTGGAGGATATGCAGTTCGTCTTCTCCGTGCGGCCAGGCCTCTCTCTCCGCCTGCCGCCGCCGCCCCGGAGGACATGGAAGAGGACATAACCACTCAAGTCTGTTGTCGTTTATAATGGTGTTTGTGAGGAGCGTCCGTGTGTATTGAAAACATTTAACTTGGTTGTCGCAGGAGGTACGCGGCCCTGACGGTTTCAGCGGCTACCAGCACGTCGTCCGACTGGCCCATGCCCTGGTGGAGCTGCCTTCATCACCCAGAGGCAGGTGAGGGAGATAACCGCCCTCTGGCAGAGGCTGTCAGATAGGGACAAGGCGGCTGTCTCCTTCCAACCACACCACCAGAACAGGCTGGTTCACGGCCGCTTCAGGGCGAGGCGTTCACGCAACGCCCTTATGCCCGGCGTGAACAGCGTGACACGGTTAGCATAGCATGTGCATTTAAAGCTCAAATAAATTGTTTGTGATGTAAATACAGTCTGTATAGCACAGGATTTCTCTCTCTCCCTCTCTCTGTGTGCAGCGTCTTCATTGGGCAGGGCTCCGGTGTGGCACAGACTCCAAAAGCCAGCAGGATGGTGGAAGCCATTTTCTTTGGAGCTGTGCCGTACCCACTATGAGGGCCGCACCATCGCCGGGGTCAGGGTGAACCACTGGGGGGTTATCAGGAGGGACTACTGTCGCATACGCCACAATGTTTACAACAGTAGCTCCCTCATGGCAGCCGCCCCCATCCAGCTGTTCGAGGTGAACCAGCGCATCCTCCTGCTGTGGTAAGACTTGTGTGTTTCAGCATGTCATGCGGTGATTGTTAGAACATTAATATTGGCCAGAAGATGCTGAAGATGATCAATATCACTGCATTCCATCAGGCACAACGAGAGGAGCGCTGCCATGATGGCGGACACCGTGTGCGTCGCTGTGCCGGTGGCCGGCGCGGAGCTTATCGCGCCGAGGTTACAGGGTACAGCCGATGCCCTGTTTATAGGGCCAACGCAGTCTGACCAGCCTCTCGCCATCCATCACCACAAGGACACCTCTGGTCAGGATATGACTCGCCGAGGGCCCCTGGTGCCGGCCTTCTTTGATGCATTGTCCGCCACCGCCTCAGCCGCCTCTACCTCAGCCACCGCCTCTACCTCAGCCACCGTCTCTACCTCAGCCACCTCCTCTACCTCAGCCACCGCCTCTACCTAAGCAGACGCCTCTACCTAAGCAGACGCCTCTACCTCAGCCACTTCCTCTACCTCAGCCACTTCCTCTACCTCAGCCACCTCTACCGCCACCGCCTAGAGAATTGTTCTGGGCTGAATTGATTACAGTAGATGGGTTTTGACACCAAGATGGACTCTACAAGGCGGCAGCAATCTGGCCATTGTGCAGGAAATGCACTGGAAGTTATGGTGCACCTCCTCACACTCTCCACACTAGGCGTGAACTCAGCCTTCTTCTTGGGCGACCTGAAGCGCCCAGTGAGCAGCCTGTCCTGGTGCCGTGCAGCAAACACCACCTTCTGTTGGTCATAGGGAAGAAGGTCCTTCCACATGCAGACGATGCTGCTGACGTCCTGGTCGCTGAGGGCCAGGCTGGTCTGGTTCCTCAGCCCAACCAGATACTCGGCCAGGCGGTCCACCCTGTCCAGGCCCGGGATGTTGTTTACATCCACTGCCTGAAAAAGAACAGAAATATATGATTGATGCTGGACCAATAGGAAATAAATATGACTGGTGTTATGTTTTGCTATTTCTAAACTAGACTTACTGACTGCTGTACAGGACCCTGTGGGGTGACACCCAGAGCGGTGACAGCAGATGACTGGGCAGGTGGAGGTGGAGCAGAGGACCAGGCACCACTAGTGAACAAACGGGCAGGTGGTGGTGGAGGAGAAGGAGGTAAGGCAGTTGGCCAGGCATCGCTGGTGGAGGGCTGGGCAGGTGCAGGTGGTGGAGGAGAAGGAGGTGGGGCAGTTAAAATGAAGGCAGAGACGGCCTCCAGACTAGCCACTGTTGGGTCAGCGGTGTCCTCCCGGAAGCCCTCATCCTCTGCGTCGTCGTCCACGGCCAAATTCTCCAGCAGGTTTTCTGTGTCCTCAGAGTCAGGATCTACGTCCTGCATGCTGCTCCCGGTCTGCCTGTAGAGGTAGTCGATACCTATCATCTCTCCTGGGAATGAAAACAATAATGGAGTTAGTAGAATAAGTATATCAACACGTGTGGAACTCATGTTAATGTTGGTCTGATTATAGATAGAAATGTGCACCCCCACATTCATGTTATGATTTTATTATAGTACTTTCTTATTATGACTTGTTAACGTATTATTATTTGATGACATGATCACTTGTAACAGCAATATTAGAACATGCAGATATGTGAATCTAATGTTTCGCAGAGTTAAAGACATTTTATTTCAAACGTATACATGCCTGGTAGTCATTTCATTTACATTTCAAGTGTGAAGCACAAGCACACAAAAGAACGATATATGTTGAGTATTGTATGTAATCCCTATTCAGTGTAACTTACCAGTGTACTTGGCAGGGGGCCGGAAGGAGGGGACATACTTCCGTCCAAACACCTTGGAGCCGTATGTGTTCACACACTGCACCAGGTCCCCCGAGTAGCTGAGTAGAGCTGACATTTTCTCTGCCACAGCAGCAGCAGCCCGGTCTTGGTTCCACCTGGTTAGCCCGTCCAACAGGTACAGCTGGAAGTTGAGGTCATTGGCCTGGGTCCCTGAAAGTAGAAAATCATACACTCATGATTGATAGGTTTACTATATTGTGCAAACATCTAAATTACCAATAAAGGTAAATGGTCGTCATTGTAAATCAATAATGGTGATGCTATTGAAACTCACCTGGAATAAACCGGTTCAGATGGCAGTGAAAGGACTCCAGGGACGTTGAACATCGGGCACACCTGTACTTGGTAAGGACGACACCCTCCTTGGTGGTGGTGGTGCCGGTCTCTGTGTAGAGAGACACACCTGGCAGGTCCTGGATGCACTTGACGTGCCTCTTCTGAACCCGCCAGATGTGCTCCATCCTCACCCGGTCCAGGAGGGGAACACCAAGCAGGTCCCTGCCTCTGTCCCTATTCTTTACCATGGGTTGTTTTTCGTTGGTGTCAATATATGTTTAGAAAACGAGTCTATGTGTAGTGGCTAGGTGCAGTGACCTATATAAATGGGGTGTGTGTTCTTCCGACAGAAGCTCAATAGTAACGTGCATAGAAAGTATAATTTTCACGTAATGCTATTTACTCAAATGATTTGCCATATGAAATGTGAATGTCCAGAGTAGTCCACAAATATAAGCCCAATCACTCCGTGATGTAATGTATATTAACCAAATGTTTTACATATTACGTCAATAACACTTTGTGATGACACACTCCATTACATGCATGTTGCATTGAATAGATTAAAACATGTCAAAGTTGAAGACAACCGTTTAGCTATTGTACATAGTTTCCTAAATGTAAAAAAACCTTAAAAATTTGAGTAATGTATGAGCCTTGTCATTTTTTGTGCATGGTGTGTGTGTTTGTGTGTGTCTGTGTTCTTGAACTGTTCCACTTCATTTGTTTCAAACTATTTCATATTTTTTGCAATCCTGTGAATGTTTACTCCTAATCCATCCCTAGCCAAGGCCATTTTCAAACGCTGTTCATGTTTGTAGTATTACAGGCAAGCTGAGTTGTGTCCTCTGTGACAAGACTGGGTTGGTTCGCCTCGACAAGCACTTGGTGGAAGTCCACCACTGTGAACAAGAAGTGAGTAAACATTTAAGATGATATGTAACCTTTATTGAGCCCCATGACTAAAATCCATGACACAGCATAACACAATGGAAAGGTTAACATCCACAAAACTGTTTTTTATCAAATATGTAAAACCATTAAATGTGTAATAAGAAATCAATGAATAACAAATATATATTGCAACTGTCTCGCTTGGTGTTTATAATTTGAGTATAAGTGATTAAGTAGTTGTACTCATTATGATAACTTGCAGGAGGTGAGCGACTCAATGACCTTGGCCAAGCAAGCCCTTGCAGTGTACAGGCTTGGGGAGCTGAGGGCAACAAACCCGGAAATTCCAATGGTCTCGACGCTTGATGTCAAGGTCACTGGCTTTTTCCAATGTTCTTTTATCCACTGGGTTATGCATTAATAACTGATTATGTCCTGAGCACAACTTTGAAATGCAATGTCGAACATTCATGAAAATGAAAATACTTGTCTTGCTAACCCAAATTGTTTGTTATTGCTATATCAATGACCCACAGCCCCAATCCGGAGAGAGGGAGGCGGCTGCGGCGCCACCAAGCGACGACGAGGAACCTGGGCCGGCGACATGGGCGCCACCAGGCGACAACGAGGAACCTGGGCCGTCTTCTGCCGCTCATTTCATCCTCCCTGCCACGCCACAACGGGAGTCATCCTTCATCCCCCTGCGTTCGTGCCACTCCACGCCCGTGTCATGTTCACCTTTCTCTTTGAACTTGTCACAGTGTCATTCTAAAATTGGGTCAAAAAAGAACTCATCTTGTGTAGACTTTAGTTCCCCGTGCAGTTCCAGGGGGTCCACTGTGACATCTTCAAAACGTCCACCAAGTCTGCCTGTTCTTTTGTCCACAATTCAGGCTGGTGGACACAAGAGGGCGACCAGCATTTCCTGCCTTTCCTGTGAGGATCTCCGGTGGTGGACACAAGAGGCGACCAGCATTTCCTGCCTTTCCTGTGAGGATCTCCGGTGAAGAGTGGAAGTCCTGGAAGCCTACATGAGGAGGCAGCAGCAGGAAGCAGCGGTGTTGAGGGCGACAACCTCATCTTCGGCTTCGGCAGGCGTCTTTCACAGCCCCAGCCCAAAGAAGAAATTCCAACATACGGCTAGAACGCCGCAGCTGAATCGGACTGTGGTCGGTAAGTACTACTGTCTTCCTCTCTGTGGTCCTGCAGGAAGTGTCGTTATTAATTGTAAAGTGTGTGATTGGAAGGCCCCCTCGGACTGCAATACAGTGATTCTGATCTCCACATTACCTGGGACATGTTGGCATGCAGGCAAAGCGCTGCTGCAGTTCCAGAAAGCTTCCCTGGGCTGCAAATCCAGACCCAAAGACGTAGAGAATGCCAGGACCCGGCGGTGCCATGCGCAAAGGTTCTGCGCATACATGTCAAAGGGGGAAGGGCGAAAACGGGGGATGAGGGTCCTCTATAATTTGTCTAAATTGCAAGCGTAAGTAACATCATTTTGGACCACCCCATTGGTTGAAACTGTAAAGTACTGTTTGAAGAAAGACTTATCGTTTGACTTGTTGTAACCTTTGTTTGTGCAGTTGGCCTGCTGTGCTGAAGGGGTTAGGGTACAAATGCACAACAATAAAAAATATGTTGTGCAATGTCAATGCGTTCCTCGTCCATCTGGACCTCTTCCATCGGGTGTCCAGTAAGCTGACTGCGGTGCAAGTGCAGCAGCTGCGGCACACAATCCCCAGCATGCAGAGCGACATCCTCAGGGATGTCGTCATTCACCGTCAAGTTGTCAAACGGACTAAAAGCAGTACGTTTAATTTATCTGTGTAGTTAAAGTTATGTCAAGTTTTGTAATGATGGGCCTAACCAAAGTAGACAAAACAACCTACAGTATATACAAGTTCATTGAATTGTTTGACTACTAATATGCCACTGTTATGTTTTGCTTTTTCGATGTACAGAGCACACGCTTACTGCCGCCAACCAGAAGGCCTTTCTGCAGGCGGCAAAGAAAGGGATCCCCAAATTGCTGAGTAAGTAAGCCACATACATATAGTCATTTGGTTTGCCGAGCATGAAATGATGGGCCAATTAACCCTAACCTTTTTTTGCAGAAAAACCTCAAACCGCAGCCACCCATTGTGACCTGGAGCTGCTGTATGGCTACATATCTGGTTACCTGGCCATAGTGAGTGGCCACCGGCCGGTGGTCTTCACCTCCATGCGGATGGTGGAAGTGTTTGACGCAGAGTACAAAGAAGATAAATATGTGGTGTGGGTGAGTAACATGTGACATGATTTTGTAGCGTGCTTTATTCATTACATGTTTTTATTTAAGGTTTCTCTACTTTTTAGGTGTGTTTCACTACTATGTCTTTATTTTCTATACCTTTCAGGTCAGGGAGCACAAGACTCAGAAGTCGTTTGGCCATGCCATACTCCCAATGTATGCCGAGGAGTACCAGTGGCTGAAGGATGTGGTAGACATTGTCCAAGGCCTGTTCCCTGAGTCGGAGTTGGTCTTTGTACGGCGTGACGGCAAGCCCATTAACAAGCTCAACCAGTTGCTCCGCAATGCCTGGAAACACGCTGGATTAGTAGGGGACATCACCTTCAACATGGTGCGGTCCAGCGTGAGCACCCAGGTAAGTGTGGACCCTTAACCTTAACCACTCCACGTTCATGCATGAGTATGAAATCAAACATACCTTACACCTAAGTTGTCTGAAGTTTAACACTTGCTTATGTCCTCTTCCAAGGCAAAGAAACATCTCTCTGTGGAAGAGCGGAGCCGGGTTGCCACCTCCATGTGCCACGACGTGGCCACGGCAGATACATTTTACTGCCCAATTCCGGACCTCTCAGATGCCTTCCAAGTGAGGCAACTGAGGATGAAGGCGTTGGTGGAGGGTGTGGAAGACATGGAGGAGGAGGAGGAGGAGGAGACAACCGAGGAGGAAGGGTCAGTGGTATATGACGACTCCCCGGACACAAGCTCCCCGCCCACGCCAAGGTCACCACAGTCACCCTTGGCAGAGTGTGTCGTCGACGACGACTCCCAGCCCACCCCAGCTGGGCCTTCCAACTCACCACCCAGCAGTTGCCGGCCCACATCAAAGCCACGCGTTTTAATTTATTCTGAATCGGATGACGACGACGACTCACAGCCCCAGCCCTCTACAAGCACGTCTGCCCTGCAGTCCGCTGGAGAGGAGGCAGCACAGCCGGGGAGCCGCAGTATGACATCTTGCCGGAAACTTTCCTTTGACATTGACGCGGACGTCCCCCAACTTACTACACCTACACCTACACCTATGCAGAATCTGAAGTTACTTAAAGTATACTGAAGCTAAAGTTTGAAGTAAGGTTAAAGTCAAATGAAGTTGAAAGTTTGTTAAAGATGGCTGTATAGGCAAAGTCCACTTCAAACTTTAGCACAGTTTGCATTTCGTCCAACTAGTGCTTACTTGGTAGTTACTTCAAAGTAGTGCTTACTTTGGACTTCTGTACAACTTTTCTTATTTTCAAACTTGCAATTCCAGCAAACTTCAACTTACAATCAACTTTTGCTTACTTTGGACTTAGTTGACACTTTTGTTAACTTTGGACTGACTTCCACTCTTTGGTTGAATACAACTTTCAATTTCAGTCAACTTGAACTAACAATCAATTTCTGCTTATTTTAGACTTACTTGACACTTTTGTTTACTTTGGACTTACTTCCACTCTTTGGTGGAATACAACTTTCAATTTCAGTCAACTCGAACTAACAATCAATTTCTGCTTATTTTAGACTTACTTGACACTTACGGTTACTTTGGACTTACTTCCAGTGTTTGGTTGATTTCAGCTTAAAATTTGACTTAATTTGCACTTACAATCAATTTACTGTGAATTTGGATGACACTCCAACTTTGGTTACCTTTCACTAAAAATTCCAAATTTAGACAGTTGAAACAGCGCCACCTGCTGCCTAAATGATCCCGTCCAAATTGGTGATGGTTCAAATTCAGACTGCTGAAAATTTGGAAACAGCGCCGCGATACATTTTTCGGAATTTTGGAGGTACTGCACATCTTTCAATAAATCATAAAGCTTCAATAATTTTTGTAATGTTTTTTTTTTAAATGGCCTTTAAATCCTCATCACTTCAAAATTGACCTATCTCATTCAGGGAATTAATTAAAATAGCCCCCGATTCAGAGTGCAAAACATCCAAATTCGAACTGAAAAATTCATATATATTAGCTGGGTTAGGGTTCGAACCCTACTCAGGGTTAGGGTTAGGGTTAGATGGGAGGGGGGAAGTTAGGGGAGGGGGGAGAGGGTAAATTAGGGTAGGGGAGAGGTGGAAGGGGGGAGGTGAGGGTGCGGGGAGAGGTTAGGGTTACGGTTAGGAGAGAGGGGTGGGGTAGGGGAGAGAGGGGGGACTATGAGAGAGAGGAATGAGAGAGCGGGGCATGAGAGAGGGGGGGTACTGAGAGAGAGGAGGGCATGAGAGAGGGGGGGGTACTGAGAGAGAGGAGGGCATGAGAGAGGGCATGAGAGAGAGAGGGGGACTGAGAGAGAGAGGGGACAGAGAGAGAGGGGGGACTGAGAGAGAGAGGGGAGACTGAGAGAGAATACAGAGAGAGAGGGGGGACTGAGAGAGAGAGGGGGGCATGAGATAGAGGGGACTGAGAGAGACAGAGGGGGGCATGAGAGAGGGTGGCCTGAGAGAGAAGGGCATGAGAGAGAGGGGCATGAGAGAGAGGGCGTGGGGGGGGGGACAGATCTTTTGTCTGCGCCTCACAAGATGCGGCGGCCGTGAATAACATTGCCCTACTTTCCTCTGCCCTGTCGGCCATGACAGCTGGCAAGGATTCGTTCGGGCAGAGCGACGTGGAGCAGCAGCGCCAGGCAGCGAAGGGGCAGAAATCACGGAGGCTGGCGCCCACGTGGGACCTAGACGGCTACGCCTACAATCATAGAACTAGAGTTATAATAACATAACTATCGTTTCCTTTTCAGGCCTGGTATTGGATTATAATATGTACTCTATTCTGACCTATTCGGCACATAAATACACACACACACACACACAGTTGCTTACAGTGGGCTGACGGGCTGCGTAACACAAACACAGCAACAATACAGCACCGGCTAATCTGTGGTGGTGGGGAACAGAGTTCTGGAAACATGGTCAAACACACACACACACACACACACACACACACACACACACACACACACACACACACACACACACACACACACACACCCACACACACACACACACACACACACATCCCAGACAGCGGTCCTGAGTTCAGCCCAATCAGGGGAAGACAGATGCAGGAGATTGCTGATGTTTCTGATAGCCTGCAAAATAGAGGTGCGTACACACACACACACACACACACACACACACACACACACACACACACACACACACACACACACACACACACACTTGAGAGTTCACATTGTATTATACAAGGGACATTGTTGCCGTCATACCCTCTTGTGGTTGATTGTTTATGGGGCCATTTCATCCTGTATTCAACGGATACAGTTACATGCCAGTAAATACAAACGCAGACGTATGACTAGACGTAAAAGCAGACCGGAGTTTTAATTAGTTCCAAACTAACCACGAACAAGTGAGGTACCAGAGCACCGCCTGCACCACGTGACCGTGTCCGGCTGACTCAGCGTCACGCAATATGTCATCACGCGGCGCCTCGTCACGTAGCGTCAGTCCGGAGTCGCACAATTATGAAAAAGCAGCCTCTCGTCGGAGCTGCAGCCGTGCCCAGCGTGCATGTGAGGCCGCTGATCGACGGGTTTGTTCTGCCAGCATTGTCATGGGACTCTTATCTGAATCGTGTTGAGGAGCTCAGGCTACCAGTCCAGTGGTGTGAGGCTTGTTGGTGAAACGACGCTAGCTGGGTAGCAAGCTAACCTGCTAATGCTAAGATCTTCACCACAGACGCCACGCTTTCAACTGTTGAGATGGTAGGATATTCCACTGTCCTACATACTGTTATATTGTTGAGATGGTAGGATATTCCACTGTCCTACATACTGTTATATTGTTGAGATGGTAGGATATTCCACTGTCCTACATACTGTTATATTGTAGGATATTCCACTGTCCTACATACTGTTATATTGTGGGATATTCCACTGTCCTACATACTGTTATATTGTTGAGATGGTAGGATATTCCACTGTCCTACATACTGTTATATTGTAGGATATTCCACTGTCCTACATACTGTTATATTGTTGAGATGGTAGGATATTCCACTGTCCTACATACTGTTATATTGTTGAGCTGGTTGGGTATTCCACTGTCTTGCATACTGTTATATTGTTGATGGTTGGGTATTCCACTGTCCTGCATACTGTTATATTGTTGAGATGGTAGGATATTCCACTGTCCTACATACTGTTATATTGTTGAGATGGTAGGATATTCCACTGTCCTACATACTGTTATATTGTTGAGATGGTAGGATATTCCACTGTCCTACATACTGTTATATTGTAGGATATTCCACTGTCCTACATACTGTTATATTGTTGAGATGGTAGGATATTCCACTGTCCCTACATACTGTTATATGGTAGGATATTCCACTGTCCTACATACTGTTATATTGTTGAGATGGTAGGATATTCCACTGTCCCTACATACTGTTATATGGTAGGATATTCCACTGTCCCTACATACTGAATCAGAACCAGAGTTGCTTTTATTACATCTTAACGTACAAGTACGCAAGAGTAAAATTATTAGGCTCGGATCCTCAACAGTCACATAGCAGCATCAATACAAGATCCATAACAAAGGATGTAATGATAAATAATAATAAGTAATAATAAGTAGCAACATCAATACAACAATGTGTTCAAGTGGTAGTGGTACCAGCCACGGTGGTAGTGCAAAAAAAAAAAAAATGCTGTGCAAAATACAGAATATAATGCAGATAATCAAATGGGTTGTTGTAGTGTGCGTGGGGTTGGTTTTCAGTGGGATGAACAGCCTAGTGTGTGTGATACTATTATTCCCACTATAAACATTATGGTGTGTGTGCGGTGAGTGATGACTTCCAGAGTAATGGTTCAAATCCAAATGTATAATGGTCACATCTATGGCACGTGTGTTTGGTTTGCTATCATGTTCTCAAGCATGCCATGCAAACCTTCCCACTTCTGTTAATGTGAGTTTTACTTATCCGCACTAGTGTGTTATTGTGTTAAGTGCTTTTTTCTTTGCCCCTTGGAAGTCTTGCGGACTCCCGCTAATACAAGGTTGTGTACCCCCTCTGCTAGTGTGATTAGGTGTTGTGTACACTCGCATGCCTTGTGATGGCATGCAAGGTTGTGTACCCCCTCTGCTAGTGTGATTAGGTGTTGTGTACACTCGCATGCCTTGTGATGGCATGCAAGGTTGTGTACCCCCTCTGCTAGTGTGATTAGGTGTTGTGTACACTCGCATGCCTTGTGATGGCATGCAAGGTTGTGTACCCCCTCTGCTAGTGTGATCAGGTGTTGTGTACACTCGCATGCCTTGTGATGACATGCCAGCTTGTGCACCACGTTCCCACGTGGTGTTCCAGGAACATGTGCCTTATCCAGCTGACCCACACAGTCAGCCCTGGGCCTCAGGCTCTGGCCTCAGTAGGAAGCCAACCTACTTCCCCCGTTCTGAACCAGTCACATGCCCTGGCTTAGCTTACCCTACATAATAGGCCAAGGGTTGCTGCTGCTGGGGTTCTTTGTGTCTCTACTGCATGGAGCTCCAGGAGCAGACAGAGGGATATCTACAAGGGTTGCGTAACTGGTGCTTTTATTAGTACCTGGAAGAGGTTGACTTGGTTTGTCATTGTGTCCAACTGTGGATTTGTCGCTAGTGCAAGTCACATCATGTTGTTATGCCACAGGAAAGCATATTTGTTTTGATACCTGGCTGGGTACATGGTTATTTCCTGCACCTTGTCTTTCTGAGTGCAGGTGGACATCTTATGACCTTGATCTGGTCTAGACGTGCTACCTCACTCGCCATGCTTGTCTGTCTGGGTTTCACTCGCGTATGGAAAATCCTTGTGGTGTTTAGGCAGAGATGACTTCTCTCCACTCCCGTTGAAAGACTTCTCTGTGGAGTGCACAGTTCAGAATGGAGCCAAAATAGTTCACTCTTACAATGAACCGAAAAGTGATCTAGAATAAAAGTAGGATGTATAAATCTTGAATGTATAAATCATATATACCCGCAGCTCCTTTCAAAATGCCCCAAAGTGTTACCATAAGCATGTGAACTGGACCCTCCCCCATTGTGGTTTTGGGGCTCCACCCCGCCACAGTTTAGATAGTCTTCCGGGGAACAGAGTCCTGATGAAGCGTTGTGATGAAGTAGTTCTGGTCCGGTTTGTGGAGAGAGTCTCGGTCTGTTGACCTTCTATGAATGGAGCATTGGAGCCGTCCTACGCAGTTCCATTTGGTGAAACCCGCTCCAGCTGTGGTCCTGCTCTGCCCCTTGTGAACGCAGGCGAGGGCATGGGGCAACACAAAAAGAAGAGAATAGTCACTCTTCTTATCTGCTGGACCAAGGTTCACCGGGCCTTTTTAAATGTTAGTAGTTTTTTTGCTATTTAGTTGAACCTTTTTGAAAGCAATATTAAGGCTGCAGGTTCACTGCCCTCTCTCTCACTCACTCATCTTCTCTAGCTCTTTTGGGGCTTGTCCAGACCCTCTTCCCTGTGAGTAGCAGATGCTCAAAGGCATCGTGGGTTCCTGCAGTCTAAAGGACTAGGGACTTATAAAGACCCTGGGGTTCTGGGACCTAGAGGCCAGGACTCTACAGTCACATCTCTGTAGACTACATCACCTGAGCATGGCAGCCCCGTGCTGAACCAGACCTGCCTCCTGTCTGCCTGCGGACCTCAGCAGATGTCCTGTGTACTCTGCTGTTTGAGCCTGGTATGTTAAGGAAGTCATGTCAAGACACACAGACGTGTTTAAACTAGGGGTGCATCGAGAAGCAATGTCATTTTTGTTGTTGTTTTATAGCTGTCATTACTAAGATGTCTTTTAATATTAGTTGCTCAATATGCTAGGGGTTATGGATACAGTCATTACACGTTATTTTGACAGTTTAACATTTAACAGTTTGTTCTCATAGGCTGAATTTAGAACGTTTAATGGTTGATTATTCTGGGAATTATGGCAAGGAAAAACATGAAGGATCTACATAAGTCACTCTGCTCTTTAACTCAATCCGCAGGCCTGTTGCTGCTGACTTCCTACAATATAAGATGCCCTTTTATACGTTTGTGTTGTTAGGGGGTTAGGGGTTCTCCTACCCAGATTCCCTTTTTAGCTGCCAGGACTGATAACTGGTTCCAGTATCACTACCAGATCCTGATATGTGCATTCCTAGCAACTTTGACACCAATATACAGGCGTTCCAGAACAACTTGCTATTCGTAGGTTTTTACAAACCTACATACCAATATAACTGGCTGGGCCTCATCTCTCACCAGCATGCAGGCCTGCTGCAGAACAAACTTAGGGACTATAGTCCCTATGGCCGCCATTTCAAATATGTCTAGAAATGGTAATAATAAAACATTGAAGACTCAATTTTACTATTAAGAAATATCCGAATTAATTGATTTAATAATTCATTATTAATAATTCATGGATTCATATTTTTCGATTGTCTTTGTATTCTAGTAGCTGGAGTATTAGTATTTTTAGTATTAGTGCTTTGTGATATTCCGCACACGTTGCTTGTAATGCAGTCGGGTAGTGAGTGAGGGTCTCTGGCCGGGGCTAGTGTGTTTAACACAAACCACACCATTGCTTTTACTCAACAAACATCACTTCATCCACTGTGTCCTGTTACATGTGGCCGCTCAGTCACTTGAAGGTCAGCATACAACTAAGCCGACTCCAATGAGTTCATCATCATCATGTCTCTCTTGGAACTTTTCCACCCTTTGTGCCATTCACAACGTCAACACGCCTTACATATTTAATAATTAACATTTAGTTGTCAGTTAAAGTTAGGTCTGTAGGGCTTGTGCATCAGAATGAATCATGGGATGGCTTGTTTTAGAGAGGACTCGAGAGAGAGTTGTAAAACGGTAAAATCCTAAAACCTCGTAAATATGCAGCGAGATACTGAAGTCACCAGGCAAAAGGTCAAACGGAAGACGAATGTCAGTTGTGGAAAAATTTGAGGAGAAAGGAGGCGGGACACATCCCTCCTCCTCAAGGTGGGCTCCAGTAGCGCTCTGTGAGGTATGTGTGACGTGGAGATATTTGATGGATTGGCTCTCAAAACCTTATCCTATTCTTGCTGTAGGGCCAGAGCAGCTCTGAGATCAGCTAAGTGGTCCCGGTGGGGGGGCGTGCAGCACGCTGTAGGGCCAGAGCAGCTCTGGGATCAGCTAGAGGGGCCCGGTGGGGGGGCGTGCAGCACGCTGTAGGGCCAGAGCAGCTCTGAGATCAGCTAGAGGGGCCCGGTGGGGGGGCGTGCAGCACGCTGTAGGGCCAGAGCAGCTCTGAGATCAGCTAGAGGGGCCCGGTGGGGGGGCGTGCAGCACGCTGTAGGGCCAGAGCAGCTCTGAGATCAGCTAGAGGGGCCCGGTGGGGGGGCGTGCAGCACGCTGTAGGGCCAGAGCAGCTCTGAGATCAGCTAGAGGGGCCCGGTGGGGGGGCGTGCAGCACGCTGTAGGGCCAGAGCAGCTCTGAGATCAGCTAGAGGGGCCCGGTGGGGGCCGTAAACAATGAGGGTCAATCAGGGAAACGCGTTGTTGAGGAGAGGTGTACTGGCTTACTTCCTACAGGAACCCTCCGCTCATAAAAGCCCCTGAAGACAGGAACGTCGGAGGAAGAGGAAAGTGAGAGGGAAGGGAGGGAGAGGGAGAATGTGAGTGTGTGTGTTTTTGGCAGGAGTTCTAACGCCCTGAAGTCTATTGTTGCCTGACATTCTCAGGTACCATGGTTACTGCGGAGTGCAGCCCCAGTGGGAAAGGCCTGTGAGTGCTTCACTGCGACCAAATGTTGTACTGGAGGAGACAAGCTTGGACCTGCAGTAGCGTGTGCTCCTGTTGGGCCAGGCTGAAACCCAAAAAAGTCCTCCATAGTGTAGCTTTATTATCGCTCACCGTGACCAGTACCATCACAAACATTTAACATTGGCCCGCGTTCATTGCAACCTGATCTTAACGTGTGTGTGTGTGTGTGTGTATGTGTGTGTTACGCAGAGGAGCAAAGGTTACAAACAGTTCATTAGCATTCATTATATTATTATTATATTATATGCAACGGCTGTTTTGGGGGTTTGATTCTTATACGCGGTTTACATTTAGATCTTGTGGAGTCATGTGGTTTTCAGCCGTGCTCACGTGATTCGTCAGTTCATGTGGTAATCATGTCTAAGTTGAGAGTTAAAGTGTGTGTGTGTGTGCGCTAGGTATATATCATTGAGGTCTCTGCCCTTCCACTAATCCTCTACCCCGCCCTCACCCCCCCCACTGTGTTTTTGTTCCTGACCCAAGTGTAATATCCAGGTGGTCTCAGACACATTCATCAGGCCCCTCGGTAGCTTCTTACAGATTAACAGCGAGGGAGTCAGGAGCCTTGCACACTAACCTCGCACTCGCCACTCAGCCTTTAACTGAAGCCGCTTCTGAATGTCGCTCCGGCGCACACTTTGAGACCCACGTTGGAAAGGTTCCGGAGGATCCACGGTCGCCAGCGGGACCCAGCGGACGGAGAGCGCTGCAGCGGGCGGTGTAGCGGGCGCCGGGTTCACGGCAGAATTCGTCCATCTCGCTACGATGGGATTAAGCCCCGCTCAGGGAAGGGTGGCTCTCCTCGAGACTTGACAGGAACGGCTGCAGGGCGGCCTCTGTTCCTTCCAGTTGCGATGCTGTAGGAGCACTGTTGGGAGTCCTGGGAGTCGCTTCTTAGGCAGTGGTTTTGTGTACGATAAGCTTCTCTGCTCTCAGTAGGTACATGTTTTTATGGATTGTTGTGCTATGTTTCATTTTTATGCACTACGTTAAAATGATTGTCACAAAGATCTTTGTTGAAACATGGCAATGAATACAGAACTCAAAACACCAAAAGTTTGTTTCCAGTCGAAATGTCTGTCTTGTTCTTTTAGATTAATTAACGTTAATGTTTCCTCTCGTCTCTCTCTGTAGTCCCAGAAACCCTGGATAGAAAGCACTTTCACCAAGAGGGAATGTGTGTACATCCTGCCAGTGTCCAAAGACCCCCACAGGTGCGTGGTTTGAGCCGGCCTTCTGGCCGTGCCGATGCTAAACCTGTAATTGTGTGTGTGTGTGTGTGTGTGTGTGTGTGTGTGTGTGTGTGTGTGTGTGTGTGTGTGTGTGTGTGTGTGTGTGTGTGTGTGTGTGTGTGTGTGTGTGTGTGTGTGTGTGTGTGTGTGTGTGTGTGATGGTAAGCCCGGGCCTAACCACCACTCTGCAAGGGGTGTTTGAGGCAGTCACACAAGAACTCACTGTTTATGTCTCACTGTCATTAACGTCTCAAGGCCACAGCCTATGCTGAATCACTTCTTCTCACAAGTACCTTCTGTTTCATATGCTATCTTTGTTTTAAACACAAAGATCTATCATTCTTTTTTATTCAACCATTTTTCCATCGCACCATCAACATTTCATGATGGTATTTGACAGGGCGCTCTTGCATGAATCCATAGTCGCACAACGTGTGTGTGTGTGTGTGTGTTCAATGTGGGAATCATGTACAAATGCTTTAATGCAAACTGTTATGCCACGCCTTTGTGGTTTATGTTGTTGTTTTCGGTCCTAAAATGGGTGCAGTTTCTCTGACATTTTGACAAATCACAGAAAAATGAAGATAATTTAATTGTGAAGGTCCTCCGGAGAGCGTCTCAAACTCTGCGATCTGTTACGTTTTCACGAACGTGCCGTCCTCTTTCTCCCCCCCATCGGTCTACTGTTGGCTCTTTGTTTTCTTTCTAATCGATCGGGCGGCTGGGTGACGACCCCGGCCCGGCCGAGCTGCAGGAGTGGAGCGTGGACCTGCACACGGAGGAGAGCCCCACGGACGCCTACGGGGTCGTCAACTTCCAGGGCGGCTCCCACTCCTACAGGGCCAAGGTGAGCTGGGATTTGCAATCCAACTTTGCAATCCAAGAGCTGGATCAGGGAGATCCAGACCTTGTTTTGGAAATGGAAGGGACTCAGATGAACACTTTCATTATTATTTTAAAGAGAAGCCAACCAGTTGGGTAAAAGTGGCTTTTAGAATGAATTTGTGCGAGTCACCTGCGTTTGTAAAATAACAAGTCAACCAGATACTGAGTGCAGACAAACGACGTTACATGTTAGAAACCTGCTTCAATATGTCAACCTTTTGTTGTTGTTGCTATGCGTATCTGTCTTGCTAACGTCCTGCTGTGCTCCCAGTACGTGCGTCTGTCCCACGACTCCCCCCCGGAGAACGTCCTGCGCCTCATGCTCAAGGAGTGGCAGATGGAGCTGCCCAAGATCCTCATCTCGGTCCACGGGGGGATCCAGAACTTCGAGCTGCACCCGCTGCATCAAGCAGGTGGTGGGCAAGGGTCTGATCAAGGCCGCTGTCACCACGGGGGCCTGGATCCTCACCGGAGGGGTCAACACGGGTAGGAACAAAACACGGGCTCCCACATCCTGCTCCTCCTGTAGCCGTGGCGGGTAGCGGGTGTGTTGTGCATGCGGAGAGCGAGGCTCAGGCTGGTAATGAGCTGTGCAGCGCCCCAACCACCGTGGGAGAGGAACGGTTCTGTCTTCAAACGGCGACACACACAAAGCCTCCTCCTCACAGCTGCTGACGCTGCAGCAGCTGTGAGGAGGAGGAGATGCTGAGGGCTTTGTGTCGTGTCACGGTCCAGGCGTGTCTGCAGCCACACGGCCCTGCTGATCATAGTGTTTAAATCATTACTCACATGCCCAGATTACTCCTGCTGCCTCTGTCCCGGTAAGGCAGGCCTGCTGGAGCTTTTGGACTGGGGAACGTTTTAATCAGTCGATAAAAAACAACAACAACATGCTGCGCTCATTTTATTTGTGCTTTTGAACCGTCATGTCCCGCAATGCACTCCTTCAAAGGAAAAGTACAACAGGGTTGAGGCAGCACTTTGAAACCCTGCAGCTTTGTCCAGAACTTCATGAGAACAGAATGTTTGCTAGATGTTACATAACCACGTTATCAGATTGTTTGGTCTGTCATGAGGACATAACGTTTACTAGATGTTACATAACCACGGTAACAGATTGTTTGGTCTGTCATGAGGACATAACGTTTACTAGATGTTACATAACCACGGTAACAGATTGATTGGTCTGTCATGAGGACATAACGTTTACTAGATGTTACATAACCACGGTAACAGATTGATTGGTCTGTCATGAGGACATAACGTTTACTAGATGTTACATAACCACGGTAACAGATTGTTTGGTCTGTCATGAGGACATAACGTTTACTAGATGTTACATAACCACGGTAACAAATTGTTTGGTCTGTCATGAGGACATAACGTTTACTAGATGTTACATAACCACGGTAACAGATTGTTTGGTCTGTCATGAGGACATAACGTTTACTAGATGTTACATAACCACGGTAACAGATTGTTTGGTGCAAGCTAAATTCTATCAGTTGTCTCCAGTTGTAGTGCATTCATAATCCCGGCTCCAGCTGTAGTCCATTCATAATCCCGGCTCCAGCTGTAGTCCATTCATAATCCCGGCTCCAACTGTAGTCCATTCATAATCCCGGCTCCAGTTGTAGTCCATTCATAATCCCGGCTCCTGCTCCTAGGTGTGGCGAAGCATGTTGGCGATGCGCTGAAGGAGCACTCTACCAGATCCTCCAAGAAGATTTGCACTATTGGCATCGCTCCCTGGGGGGTCATCGAGAACAGGAACGACCTCATTGGAAGAGATGTAAGCAGTGGTGCCTTGGTGCTGGTTTCTTCTTTACCAGGTGGACCGCAGCCTCTTTTAGGTTATAAAGTCCTATTTATTTGAAATATCCTTTGTCTCCCCCAGGTCATCGCTCCGTATCAGATGCTGCTGAACCCCCTCAGCAAGCTCAACGTCCTCAACAACTCCCACTCCCACTTCCTGCTGGTGGACGACGGCACGGTGGGCAAGTATGGCGCCGAGGTCCAGCTACGCAGACAGCTGGAGAAGCACATCAACCTCCAGAGAATCCACGCCCGTGAGTCTGTGTGTCTCTGTCTGTCTGTGGAAGTCTGTCTGTCTGCAAGTCTTTCCCTCTGTCTGTGTAAGTCTGTCTGTCTGTGAGTCTCTCTCTGTCTGTCTGTGGAAGTCTGTCTGTCTGCAAGTCACTCCCTCTGTCTGTGAGTCTCTGTCTGCCTGTGAGTCTCTGTCTGTCTGTGAGTCTTCGTCTGTCTGTGAGTCTCTCCCTCTGTCTGTGTCTCTCCCTGCGTCTGTCTGTGAGTCTCTCTCTGTATGTCTGTGATTCTGTCTGTCTGTGTCTATCTCTCTCCTTATCATTTCATTCCTCTTGACCATGGACCTTATGAGTCATGTGACTCATGTTTTCTTGGCCCTGCATACATTTGCATTGTTGATTCTGAGTGGTGTAGTAATAGTTGTGACATAGTAGTCTCTGTCACAGCCAGGCTTTCTATAACAAATGCCTTCATTTTGCTAATTGCAGAAGTATGCACATTCTCTGTATCTGAGGCCAGCTAGCAGGAGGCTAGAGGGAAATGCCAGAAGGAGGTTCAGCTACTGTGTCTGTATTGGGGCATTCAGAGATCTATTGGGGTTCAGCTACTGTGTCTGTATTGGGGCATTCAGAGATCTATTGAGGTTCAGCTACTGTGTCTGTATTGGGGCATTCAGAGATCTATTGGGGTTCAGCTACTGTGTCTGTATTGGGGCAGTCAGAGATCTATTGGGGTTCAGCTACTGTGTCTGTATTGGGGCAGTCAGAGATCTATTGGGGTTCAGCTACTGTGTCTGTATTGGGGCAGTCAGATCTATTGGGGTTCAGCTACTGTGTCTGTATTGGGGCAGTCAGAGATCTATTGGGGTTCAGCTACTGTCTGTATTGGGTTAGCCAGAGATCTATTGGGGTTCAGCTACTGTCTGTATTGGGGCAGTCAGAGATATATTGGGGTTCAGCTACTGTGTCTGTATTGGGGCAGCCAGGGATCTATTAGGGTTCAGCTACTGTGTCTGTATTGGGGCAGTCAGAGATCTATTAGGGTTCAGCTACTGTGTCTGTATTGGGGCAGTCAGAGATCTATTGGGGTTCAGCTACTGTGTCTGTATTGGGGCAGTCAGAGATATATTAGGGTTCAGCTACTGTGTCTGTATTGGGGCAGTCAGGGATCTATTGGGGTTCAGCTACTGTGTGTAGTGGGAAAGTCAGAGGTCTAATGAGCTTGACTGCATCAGGAACTATTGGCAGGTTAGAAGTAAAAAGACCTGTTAAGTTAATAGCACATTCATACATCAAAACCGTGTGCCTGAGGTAGCGGTTGAAATCCCTTCTAGTTAATGATTGAAAGCAAATACTCCTTTAATGTGCAAACAGGAATGTACGCATACACTTAGGCCTGTCATTTTGTTCAGGACTGGTATATTAAGCAGTGAATGGTCTATAAAGATAACTAATACTACTACTTGTGGACCAGTGGACACAACCTAATGGGAAATTCAATTGAATAAACCCTACCAATTGCCCGGCCTGGGGAAGCTGTTGTGATAACATGAATCTTCTGGGCGGTGGGTTATGTCTCTGGGCGGTGGGTTGTGTCTCTGGGCGGTGGGTTGTGTCTCTGGGCGGTGGGTTGTGTTTCTGGGCGGTGGGTTGTGTCTCTGGGCGGTGGGTTGTGTCTCTGTAAAGTGGACAGAGATAAGAGGAGGCAGGAGATACCACAGAGGTCTTCTGCCCAACTGTTAGTCGCTCGGGTGGGTGGAACCAGAACATTAATGGGACCGGGCCTTGGAGAAGCCGGAACTGATTGTGTGTGTGTGTGTGTGTGTGTGTTTTCCAGGTATTGGGCAGGGGGTCCCCGTGGTGGCCCTCATCCTGGAGGGGGGCCCCAACGTGATCTGACTGTGCTGGACTACCTCCAAGAGAGCCCCCCGGTGCCCGTGGTGGTGTGTGAGGGGACGGGCCGCACCGCCGACATCCTGGCCTACGTCCACAAGCAGACGGAGGAGGGGGGGTACGAAGTGGTGTAGAGCGATGGAGGTCGTGACCTCAGCCGACCCGTCAGAAGTGCTTGACCCCCTGTAGCCATGAGTCTCAGACACGTATCCGACCTCAATCTAAAGAGAGGTTAACAAGGAATTAGTTAGAGGTGTTTTTAACAGCAGAACAAATGAGTCGTTGAACTAAGTTCTGGAGCCCGTCCGGTCCTGAGGACCCCAGAGTAACGATAGTGTGTTGCATTTATGTAATCAACGAACTGCTACAGCGAAAATAAAATTTAATTTCTGCATGCAACAGAAACAATTTGAACTCCGAAAAATTAAAAAGACGCTGCGTTGAAGGTTACTTTCAAATAAAATGATGTATATTTGAGTTCTCATCGTATTTAGGAAATTTAAAGCCGAACTTAAATTTCCACCTGCAGCAAACCAAAAATGCCGTCTGCTTGTGTGCGACGTCATCCTTTCATCGCGTGTACTGGAGCGTGCAGTCAGCCGTCCACCTGAATTAAAAAAAGGACTACTTCACTGAACAATGTCAAATAGATATTTGTAAAATGTATATTTCTTCCTGTGGCCCGGCAGAGTTCACATATCAGCAGAACAAAGCTATTTGTTCAATATCGCTTTTGTCTTTGGACTCATCACAGGCCATTGAGTACAGCACAGGCCATTGAGTACAGCACAGCTGAATTGATGTATTTAACTTGCTGTCTGGTGATGTTTTCTGCCATGTTTATGGTTCTGTCTTTGACAGTCTTCGCAGAGAGAGGCGTATCTCTGATTTTCTGCACAATTTCACTCTTGTTTTTAAAGTCTGAATAGATGTTCTGAAATCTTACTGAATGATTATTTTATATATTCTCCATCTGTGAACGGGCTTCCCGTGCCTGACTATTTCCTGAGCGACCACAAGCACATGTAGTTGAATTTGCAGACTTAATCCACTTCTTGAAATGATCTTTGCTCAGATCAACCTTCCGCGTCAGTTTAGAAACGGCTTATGTTCTCTCATCTCCATCCGGATACTTTTCAGCAAAAGGCCGTGTGTTTATTCTGAAAATGTCTTGCAACGTTTGACCTTTTGTTGTTTGACAAGTTCCCACCACATCTTAAGCACACCGGTAAACCAGTTTGGTCAGCAGTGAAAGCAAATTAATCTGCCCATGTAGCATTAAACGTTGTCTTTTCTTCAGAAGCTTTTCTTTTCTTGGGGTTCTCCATGGTGGGGCCCACCGGGGGTCCAAAAGCAAACAACGCGCGGGCCGGCGGGCGTCGCACATCGGCGGTTGTGACGCATATTTTGAGCGACCAAAAATTTAACACGTTTAATTTTAATGTTACAAGATCACCATCCTCTTCTATATAAAAATTTTGAATTACTTTAATAAAAATAAAAAAAGAACGAACTAGAATAAAAAATGCATTTACATTTAATAGCCATTATTTATTTTCAAAGCCACAGGGAGCCACAGCATAGGGATGAAGGAGCCACATGGGGCTCCGGGGCCGCGGCTTGGATGTTCATTTTATTCCTGCACTCTGTGACATCTGCTCTTGAAAGGTGCTGTGTAAATAAACGTATTCTTTGTATTATTCTTTGTCTGCAGGGGCCTTCCTGACGGTGTGGAGGCCGACATCATCGCAACCATCAAGAAAACCTTAAACTTTAGCCATAGCGACGCCATCCACCTGTTCCAGACCCTCATGGAGTGTATGAAGAGCAAAGAGCTGGTGAGCTCCCTTTACTTACTGATTCATCATTTCTTTAGCTAGTCTGTGTAATGATCAATAGACTATAAGCATGATGTTCCCCGTCAATCTTTTGCCACAGTAAAATGTAGTCGAAGCCAATGAGAGAGATGAGCCCAGTTTACTGCCATTGCCCTGGAGCAGTTCATGAACTCTCTTTAAGATGACAGATACTAAAGTAATAAGGAAAGGAGACAGGCAAGTCGTAATGACATTATGCTGCTATGCAGAATGCTGCTCTAACTGCAGCATTCTCAGGATGCTTCTCTTTGAAGTCTCCTCACTGCCTCTCCTCTTTTCCTGAAGATCACCGTGTTCCACATCAGCTCGGAGGACGACCAGGACATCGACGTAGCCATTCTCAGAGCGTTGCTCAAAGGTGGGTTCGTGGACCTCCTCCTGCTGTACCAAAACAGGCTCTCGGGGGGATAGGACCTGTCATTCTGCTATAGAGATGTTTGGAGAACACAACTGGGCCCTCACTCCCTCCCCCCCGTACTTCTCTCTCGGTGTGAACAAAGAGATCAAGTTGAGCCTGTTTTTCACCTCTGGTCCTTGGCTCTGATCCCCCCTCAGAGAGCGCTCCACCAGGCTTATGTAGTGTACGTTTTGTGCAAACAAAACACTTTTTTTCTTCAAGCGGTATTGCAAAACAGAACATGCTTTTTTTCTTTACGTCTTGTTATAGCTCTTTTTATTTAGTGAATGATTACATTTGAGTAGTTTCCTTGGTCAGGGAGAGACAACCAAAATGCTGGATCTGGTTGAGGAACTGGTCAACCAGGAGACTTTCCCAGGAGGAGATGATCAGCCACGCCCCACAGAACCACACATATTTCACATAGAGATCTGACCTTGTTCAAACAGTAACTCATCCAGCCCCCAAAACACCCGAGGTCTCCCTGGCTGCCGGAGGCGTCTCATCAAAAGCAAACACAGCTCAGCTCTAAAACACGATGCCCTGTCTTGCTTGTAGAGCTACGGTGCTAGAACTTGCGGATTCTGCGGTCTGCAGACAGGTTAGCAATAGGATCATACTGGGCAATAGCTTTTTTATGACGAGAACGACAAATTGTTTTCGTCAGTGATTGAAATAAAAAAAGGACTACTTCACTGAACAATGTCAAATAGATATTTGTAAAATGTATATTTCTTCCTTTGGTGGCGGCAGAGTTCACACGTCAGCAGAACAAAGCTTCGTTCAATATCGCTTTGTCTTTGGACTCATCACAGGCCATTGAGTACAGCCAGGCCATTGAGTACAGCACAGCTGAATTGATGTATTTAACTTGCTGTCTGGTGATGTTTTCTGCCAGTTTATGGTTCTGTCTTTGACAGTCTTCGCAGAGAGAGGCGTATCTCTGATTTCTGCACAATTTCACTCTTGTTTTTAAAGTCTGAATAGATGTTCTGAAATCTTACTGAATGATTATTTTATAATTCTCCATCTGTGAACGGCTTCCCCGTGCCTGACTATTTCCTGAGCGACCACAAGCACATGTAGTTGAATTTGCAGACTTAATCCACTTCTGAAATGATCTTTGCTCAGATCAACCTTCCGCGTCAGTTTAGAAAGGCTTATGTTCTCTCATCTCCAGCCGGATACTTTTCAGCAAAAGGCCGTGTGTTTATTCTGAAAATGTCTTGCAACGTTTGACCTTTTGTTGTTTGACAAGTTCCCACCACATCTTAAGCACACCGGTAAACCAGTTTGGTCAGCAGTGAAAGCAAATTAATCTGCCCATGTAGCATTAAACGTGTCTTTTCTTCAGAAGCTTTTCTTTTTCTTGGGTTCTCCATGGTGGGCCCACCGGGGGTCCAAAAGCAAACAACGCGGGCCGGCGGGCGTCGCACATCGGCGGTTGTGACGCATATTTTTGAGCGACCAAAAATTTAACACGTTTATTAATGTTACAAGATCACCATCCTCTTCTATAAAAATTTTGAATTACATTTAATAGAACGCTAGAATAAAAAATGCATTTACATTTAATAGCCATTATTTATTTTTCAAAGCCACAGGGAGCCACAGCATAGGGATGAAGGAGCCACATGGGGCTCCGGGGCCGCGGCTTGGATGTTCATTTTATTCCTGCACTCTGTGACATCTGCTCTTGAAAGGTGCTGTGTAAATAAACGTATTCTTTGTATTATTCTTTGTCTGCAGGGGCCTTCCTGACGGTGTGGAGGCCGACATCATCGCAACCATCAATCCTTCTTTAGCCATAGCGACGCCATCCACCTGTTCCAGACCCTCATGGAGTGTATGAAGAGCAAAGAGCTGGTGAGCTCCCTTTACTTACTGATTCATCATTTCTTTAGCTAGTCTGTGTAATGATCAATAGACTATAAGCATGATGTTCCCCGTCAATCTTTTGCCACAGTAAAATGTAGTCGAAGCCAATGAGAGATGAGCCCAGTTTACTGCCATTGCCCTGGAGCAGTTCATGAACTCTCTTTAAGATGACAGATACTAAAGTAATAAGGAAAGGAGACAGGCAAGTCGTAATGACATTATGCTGCTATGCAGAATGCTGCTCTAACTGCAGCATCTCAGGATGCTTCTCTTTGAAGTCTCCTCACTGCCTCTCCTCTTTTCCTGAAGATCACCGTGTTCCACATCAGCTCGGAGGACGACCAGGACATCGACGTAGCCATTCTCAGAGCGTTGCTCAAAGGTGGGTTCGTGGACCTCCTCCTGCTGTACCAAAACAGGCTCTCGGGGGGGATAGGACCTGTTTTTTCATTCTGCTATAGAGATGTTTGAGAACACAACTGGGCCCTCACTCTCCCTCCCCGTACTTCTCTCTCGTGTGAACAAAGAGATCAAGTTGAGCCTGTTTTTCACCTCTGGTCCTTGGCTCTGATATCCCCCTCTCAGAGAGCGCTCCACCAGCTTATGTAGTGTACGTTTTGTGCAAACAAAACACTTTTCTTCAAGCGGTATTGCAAAACTAGAACATGCTTTTTTTTGTTTACGTCTTGTTATAGCTCTTTTATTTAGTGAATGATTACATTTGAGTAGTTCCTTGGTCAGGGAGAGACAACCAAAATGCTGGATCTGGTTGAGGAACTGGTCAACCAGGAGACTTTCCCAAGAGATGATCAGCCACGCCCCGACAGAACCACATATTTCACATAGAGATCTGACCTTGTTCAAACAGTAACTCATCCAGAACCCCAAAAGACACCCGGAGGTCTCCCTGGCTGCCGGAGGTCGTCTCCGTTTCAAAACCAAACACAGCCAGCTCTAAACACGATGCCCTGTCTTGCTTGTAGAGCTACGGTGCTAGAACTTGCTATGGATTCTGCTGCAGACAGGTTAGCAATAGGATCATACTGGGCAATAGCTTTTTTTATGACGAGAACGACAAATAATTTTCGTCAGTGATTGAAATAAAAAAAGGACTACTTCACTGAACAATGTCAAATAGATATTTGTAAAATGTATATTTCTTCCTGTGGCCCGGCAGAGTTCACATATCAGCAGAACAAAGCTATTTGTTCAATATCGCTTTTGTCTTTGGACTCATCACAGGCCATTGAGTACAGCACAGGCCATTGAGTACAGCACAGCTGAATTGATGTATTTAACTTGCTGTCTGGTGATGTTTTCTGCCATGTTTATGGTTCTGCCTTTGACAGTCTTCGCAGAGAGAGGCGTATCTCTGATTTTCTGCACAATTTCACTCTTGTTTTTAAAGTCTGAATAGATGTTCTGAAATCTTACTGAATGATTATTTTATATATTGTCCATCTGTGAACGGGCTTCCCATGCCTGACTATTTCCTGAGCGACCACAAACGAGCACATGTAGTTGAATTTGCAGACTTCATCCACTTCTTGAAATGATCTTTGCTCAGATCAACCTTCCACGTCAGTTTAGAAACGGCTTATGTTCTCTCATCTCCATCCGGATACTTTTTCAGCAAAAGGCCGTGTGTTTATTCTGAAAATGTCTTGCAACGTTTGACCTTTTGTTGTTTGACAAGTTCCCACCACATCTTAAGCACACCGGTAAACCAGTTTGGTCAGCAGTGAAAGCAAATTAATCTGCCCATGTAGCATTAAACGTTGTATTTTCTTCAGAAGCTTTTCTTTTCTTGGGGTTCTCCATGGTGGGCCCACCGGGGGTCCAAAAGCAAACAACGCGGGCCGGCGGGCGTCGCACATCGGCGGTTGTGACGCATATTTGAGCGACCAAAAATTTAACACGTTTAATTTTAATGTTACAAGATCACCATCCTCTTCTATAAAAATTTTGAATTACATTTAATAAAAATAAAAAAAAGAACGAACTAGAATAAAAAATGCATTTACATTTAATAGCCATTATTTATTTTTCAAAGCCACAGGGAGCCACAGCATAGGGATGAAGGAGCCACATGGGGCTCCGGGGCCGCGGCTTGGATGTTCATTTTATTCCTGCACTCTGTGACATCTGCTCTTGAAAGGTGCTGTGTAAATAAACGTATTCTTTGTATTATTCTTTGTCTGCAGGGGCCTTCCTGACGGTGTGGAGGCCGACATCATCGCAACCATCAAGAAAACCTTAAACTTTAGCCATAGCGACGCCATCCACCTGTTCCAGACCCTCATGGAGTGTATGAAGAGCAAAGAGCTGGTGAGCTCCCTTTACTTACTGATTCATCATTTCTTTAGCTAGTCTCTGTAATGATCAATAGACTATAAGCATGATGTTCCCCGTCAATCTTTTGCCACAGTAAAATGTAGTCGAAGCCAATGAGAGATGAGCCCAGTTTACTGCCATTGCCCTGGAGCAGTTCATGAACTCTCTTTAAGATGACAGATACTAAAGTAATAAGGAAAGGAGATAGGCAAGTCGTAATGACATTATGCTGCTATGCAGAATGCTGCTCTAACTGCAGCATTCTCAGGATGCTTCTCTTTGAAGTCTCCTCACTGCCTCTCCTCTTTTCCTGAAGATCACCGTGTTCCACATCAGCTCGGAGGACGACCAGGACATCGACGAAGCCATTCTCAGAGCGTTGCTCAAAGGTGGGTTCGTGGACCTCCTCCTGCTGTACCAAAACAGGCTCTCGGGGGGGATAGGACCTGTTTTTTCATGCTGCTATAGAGATGTTTGGAGAACACAACTGGGCCCTCACTCCCTCCCCCCGTACTTCTCTCTCGGTGTGAACAAAGAGATCAAGTTGAGCCTGTTTTTTACCTCTGGTCCTTGGCTCTGATCCCCCCTCTCAGAGAGCGCTCCACCAGGCTTATGTAGTGTACGTTTTGTGCAAACAAAACACTTTTCTTCAAGCGGTATTGCAAAACTAGAACATGCTTTTTTTGTTTACGTCTTGTTATAGCTCTTTTTATTTAGTGAATGATTACATTTGAGTAGTTTCCTTGGTCAGGGAGAGACAACCAAAATGCTGGATCTGGTTGAGGAACTGGTCAACCAGGAGACTTTCCCAGAGGAGATGATCAGCCACGCCCCGACAGAACCACATATTTCACATAGAGATCTGACCTTGTTCAAACAGTAACTCATCCAGAACCCCTAAAGACACCCGGAGGTCTCCCTGGCCGCCGGAGGCCGTCTCCGTTTCAAAAGCCAAACACGGCCAGCTCTAAACACGATGCCCTGTCTTGCTTGTAGAGCTACGGTGCTAGAACTTGCTATGGATTCTGCTGCAGACAGGTTAGCAATAGGATCATACTGGGCAATAGCTTTTTTTATGACGAGAACGACAAATTGTTTTCGTCAGTGATTGAAATAAAATTATACTATTGTGGTCACTTTGAAGTAGAGGCATTTAAAGAGAGATGATGGTTAATGGAAATGGGTGAGCCTGGGGATATTTCAACTAAAATGTGGCCAGACGTTTCCACGCTACCACATTTGGTTTGTGGCCGTGTCCTCTGAACTGTCCAAGCGGAGGACTGTGTTAATTCTGAGCCATGGCTTCTGTTGTCTGTAAATCTTATAATGTGTTATTCCTTATCCAGGAACAAATGCGCTAGCCTTCGATCAGCTTGTCCTGACGCTGGCCTGGGACCGTGTGGACATCGCCAAGAACCATGTCTTTGTGTACGGACAGCAGCTCCTGGTACGCTCTGTGTGTGTGTGTGTGTGTGTGTGTGTGTGTGTGTGTGTGTGTGTGTGTGTGTGTGTGTGTGTGTGTGTGTGTGTGTGTGTGTGTGTGTGTGTGTGTGTGTGTGTGTGTGTGTGTGTGTGCGTGCGTGCGTACGTGCAACTCGGGGTTAATTTACTTAGCTTAGCTCCAGAGCCTTTAGACCGCTGGAGCAAGCATCTGGTTGGACGAGCCAGGGAGCTGGTTTGTGTTGTAATGTGAGCCCTGATCAGAAGAGCCTTTTGTAGCCCCTTAGTGCGTGAGATTTACAGTGACGAAACCCTGGCTCTCGATCAAACTGGAATCCTATTTTTCATATCAATAAGGATTTAAGTTATTTAGACTTCATTATTGTATTTTGCCATGTAAGTAGTCTACTGCGTAGGTTTGTCTTAAGAAAGATTGACTCTAATGTGTGTGTGTGTGTGTGTGTGTAGGTGGGCTCCCTGGAACAGGCCATGCTGGATGCGTTGGTGATGGACAGGGTAGACTTTGTGAAGCTGCTCATAGAAAACGGGGTCAGCTTGCACCGTTTCCTCACCATCCAACGGCTGGAGGAGCTCTACAACACGGTAACTCACTCACTCATTTACTCACACACATTCATTCACTCACTCACTCATTTACTCACACATTCATTCACTCATTTACTCACTCATTTACTCACACACACTCACTCACTCATTTACTCACAGACATTCACTCACTCATTTACCCACACACATTCACTCACTCACTTATTTACTCACTTACTCATTTACTCACACATTCATTTACTCTCACACATTCACTCACTCATTTACTCTCACACATTCACTCAATCATTTACTCTCACACATTCACTCACTCATTTACTCTCACACATTCACTCACTCATTTACTCTCACACATTCACTCACTCATTTACTCTCACACATTCACTCACTCATTTACTCACACACATTCACTCACTCATTTATTCACACTCACTCACTCATTTATTCACACTCACTCACTCATTTACTCACTCACTCACTCATTTACTCACACACTCATTTACTCACACTCACTCACTCACTCACTCATTTACTCACTCACTCAATCCTTTTTTCACTCACTGCAAATAACGCATGAATGCATGAATAATCACTGGGCTTCCCATAACACATGTGTGTTGTGTGTGTTCATATTTGTCGCTATAGAAACAGCCTTCGAACAATCCCACGTTGTTCCACCTGGTCAGTGATGTCAAACAGGTAGGTGGCTCAGATCCAGCGTTTCCAGCGTTGATTCGGTAGCGTTGCGGCATTGCTCATTGTGGTTGGTGGCTGTGATTGATTTCTTCCAGGGTAATCTGCCCCCAAACTATAAGATCACCTTGATTGACGTGGGCCTGGTAATTGAGTTCCTAATGGGCGGGACTTACAGGTGCAACTATACCAGGAAACGCTTCCGGATCATTTACAACAGCCTGCATGGAAGCAACAGGGTAGGTCAAACTATACCAGGAAACGCTTCCGGATCATTTACAACAGCCTGCATGGAAGCAACAGGGTAGGTCAAACTCAAAGTGAAAGTCTCTAACCGCCTCCCCATCGGCCTCCATTTTATATCCATCACCATCGGCCCTGTAGAGTTGATTATTATTGGATGCAATGTGGTGTCGTGTGGGTGACATGACATGGTGCAATAAGTTTGAAAGAAGTTTTTTTGGAAATGTCAACACTAGATGGTCAAGCCTCTTTTTCCATGTGTGTAAAATCTTAAAGATGCAGTGTGTAGAATTTACTGGAATGTAGCGGAACGCGCTTGTACACAATGATACAAGGAACCTCATCACTGGACACTTGGCTATTCGATGCTGTTGTCGATAATGACAAAGGGGTATTTAGTTGGTTGGCTGGCTAGATGCCGCTAAATACTACTCAATGCACCTTTTAAGATGATAAGATGTGCCTGAACCAGTTGTGCCTGAACCATCGACCCTTTGAGACTTGGTGTTGTTTCACTACAATAGCATGTTGTACAACAGCTTGGGATTGACGCCCACGGTTAGCTTCACGTGTGTCTGTGTGTGTATGTGTGTATGTGTGTATGTGTGTGTGTGTGTGTGTGTGTCTCAGAGATCGGGTCGCCATACAGCAGGGTCCGGCTCTCACCTGAGAAACAACCACGAAACCTTCAGCATCCAGGTGGACAAGAAGGAGAAGACCAGACACAGTCACTTCATCAAGACCGCACAGCCATACAAACCTAAGGTAAGCACTTACAAGCTAAGCTAGGTCCTTACAACCCAGGGTAGGTCCTTATAACCCAGGGAAGGTCCTTATAACCCAGGGAAGGTCGTTATAACCCAGGGAAGGTCCTTATAACCCAGGGAAGGTCCTTATAACCCAGGGTAGGTCCTTACAACACAGGGAAGGTCCTTACAACCCAGGGTAGGCCCTTACAGCCCAGGGTAGGCCCTTACAACCCAGGGTAGGTCCTTACAAACCATGGTTCTATATCATGCGGTTCTATATCACGAGGATCTGTATCATGAGGATCTATATCATGAGGTTCTGTTTCATGAGGTTCTGTGTCATGAGGATCTGTGTCATGAGGTTCTATATCATGAGGATCTATATCATGAGGAACTATATCATGAGGATCTGTATTATGAGGATCTATATCATGAGGAACTATATCATGAGGATTTGTGTCATGAGGATCTATATCATGAGGTTCTGTGTCATGAGGATCTATATCATGAGGATCTGTGTCATGAGGTTCTGTCATGATTTTCTATGTCATGATTTTCTATATCATGAGGATCTATGTCATGAGGATCTGTATCATGAGGTTCTGTATCATGATGATCCATACATGATGATCCATATCATGAGGATCTATATCATGAGGATCTGTATCATGAGGAACTATATCATGAGGTTCTATATCATGAGGATCTGTATTATGAGGAGCTATATTATGAGGTTCTGTATCATGAGGATCTATGGCATGAGGAACTATATCATGAGGTTCTATACCACGTATCTGAATGAAGCTCCTTCCCCGCAGCCGGAAGCTTCCACAGAGCAGAACAAGAAGAGGAGCAAGGAGGAGATAGTGGACATCGACGACCCCGAGACGCGGCGCTTCCCCTACCCCTTCAACGAGCTGCTGGTGTGGGCGGTGCTGATGAAGAGGCAAAAGATGGCACTGTTCTTCTGGCAGCACGGCGAGGAGAACATGGCCAAGGCTCTGGTGGCCTGCAAGCTCTGCCGCTCCATGTGCTTCGAGGCCAAGAAGAGCGACCTGGTGGACGACACCTCTGAGGAGCTCAAGGAGTACTCCAAGTAGGGCGCGGTTCTTCTCTTGGTTAGGCAGTTTCACGTCACGCTGCTGACTATCAATCTGCTCCGTTGGTGGGATAACAGGACATTTGTCTAGAGGGTGAGGGTATGGCAGAAGCAGCGTGACTTTGTCGAAGCTCATTGAAGCATCAATAAATAAATGTATGTATGACTAGGCTCGCCGTATTGGTTGGTTTCACTAATGGTATTGGGTTATTGGTTATTACTTTTTAAATTGAACACAATTCTTCATTATTTTAATTCAACTTCGCCATGGCACTGCCTTGTTGTTACTGACAACATCTGGTATCTGTTTCTTTTTTAGTGGGAAGACTGGCATTGCATGCTGTTCACCAGTGTATTGTAATCTGGTGTGTAACTTGACACTGCAACTGTGAGTGAGTCTTTCAGATGTGCATCAGTGAGGCGTGTTCTGTGTTTGTTCTTGATGAAGTTCATGTCAGAAAACGCTGATTCACAGAGATAGGTTGAACCAAACAGGCTAGCAACCTTCATAGCTGCTGTGCATACTCCACTGTACTTCTCTGTGTCAACAAGAGAAGTACAACCATGTTGTGTCCACATTCATGAAAGGATTGGAAATGAACGACACAGATGGCTTGAATTGACGAAGGTCACAAAACCTATTCTCAAACTCTTGCCCAAGTCTGTTTATGACTTCAAAGTACTTTTCTGCAACTTTGTCAAATGTCTCAGATGCAGAAGCATTGTCTTTCAGCACCAACTGCACAGAGGGAAAGTGCAGCACCTTTTTTCTCTGTAAATCCACAGAGAAAATGTTCATTTTGGCTTTAAATGCATTTAAAGCACTTATCATATCAACAACAGTCTTACCTTTGCCTTGCAGCTGGCAGTTCAAGTCGTTTAGTTTCCCAGTAATGTCCATCAAAAATGCAAGGTCAAGTGTCCACTCTGTGTCCTCTAGTAGTGAGATGTCTTCGCCTTTGGACTGCTTGAACTCTTTTATTTCACCCAAAAGTGACAAAAAACGAAGTAAAACTCGTCCTCTGCTGAGCCATTGGATTTCTGTGTGTAGCAGCAGGTCACCATATTCAGCTGACATCTCTTCCAATAGCACCTTGAAAATCCTGTATTGTTTTGCTTTGGAGCGGATGTCGTTTATGATTTGATACAGTGGGAGTCATCACGTGTCCAAATCCGATCACTTTTGCACTGCTGCTGTCCACGGACTCGTCGCACTGGATGCTAAACCAGCTGCACTCTGCCAGATCCCGGTCCAGCTGATCGGCCAAATTACCAGACATAGCTGACACTCGTCTAGCCATCGTAGATGCACCCGGTTGGACGTCAGAGAGAGTGGAGATTAGATCGGTTCCATTTTTCTCGTCTTAAGTACAGTGTTAGCAATTATCACCATTGCTTCTTTGAAAACTTCTCCGTCTGAAAATGCCTTCTTCTTCTTGATCAGAAAATGTGTAGCTCTAAACGAGGCTTCGGTTGCTTTTTGTGACTTTTTCGCCGGCCTCGTGAAAAAAGACTGTTGCTTACCCAAAGCTGCCTTTAGCTCACGGGCTTTTTCTGTCCGTAGTGCACTTCCCGGTGGGTAGTTAGCATGGTAGCTTTTGTAACACGTAGTGAAGTGTCTCTCCACATTGTGCCGCTTTGCCGTCGCCACAGCCGCCCTGCAAATGAGACACACGCAGGTTTCTTTCACAGTCGTAAAAAAGAATTCCTCCTCCCAATCGTTGTGAAAGTGATACGTTTTCTTCCTTTTTTCTGCCATGTTTTTGGGGCAAGAAACTGCATTCAGCTACCATCTTCGTTGCACGCGCCCGCTAGCTTACTCTCCACGAGCAAAGGTTTTGTCTTGCGCTAAATACTTTTGAACTTGAGTTAGGTCAGAGTTCACCTAAACTTATCTAAACTCAGGTGAGAACTCATGTATAATTAATATATTTTTAAGACATTGTCATTTTTAAATATATATAAATGCAAGTGTGATTAAAAAAGAATAGCAACAGAATACATTTTAATTTCAGACGCAGCTCACAAGTGCTATTTTTAGAACAGGCCTGCGGGCGCCTCAAGTTGTCCTTGGGGGCGACCTGGTGCCCGCGGGCACCGTGTTGGTGACCCCTGGTGTATATAATACAGGTTAAACTGACCTAACAGACTGTATATAATCCAGGTTAAACTGACCTAACAGAGACTGTACACACACGTGAACCCTTTTTCTCGTCGAGATTTAGACCGTGTATTCGATTACAGTTTTGGGGTATTTCTTGCATCCCTTATACCAGTCTTTCTCAAATAGTGGAGCGATGCCAGGGGGGGCGCAGGTGACCCCGGGGAACATGCTTTTTTTTGCCGCAGGGAGAAGGTTTTTTTTGCACCGAACAAGAGCACACAGCACATAGCAGGAGATATGATGTGCAGATAACAAACTCTTAAGAGACACCATGGAAAAATATTTAACAGGGATGAAAAGAAAGGCGGAGAGAGACGGAGATAATGAGACAAACGTAAGTCTCCCGAAAGCTAAGACGAGGAAATATGACGAAGCGTATGTAGCGCTTGGCTTCACTGTGACTACGGTGGGAGACGAGGAAAGATCGGTATGTTTACTGTGTCTAAAAATCTTGGCAGCGGAGAGCATGAAGCCAAATATATTAAGGCGTCACTTAAAGACATTACACCCCAATCACGCTGATAAGCCGCTTGAGTTTTTTCAGCGAAAACGTGCCGAATCTTGCCAACAATCGTCCCGCTTTGTGAATGCTACTTCAGTAAACCAGCGAGCACTGTTAGCATCATATAAGGTGGCGTACCAAATTGCTCAGTGCAACAAAAAACACTCCATAGCAGAGGAGCTGATACTGCCTGCAGCATTAGACATAGTCTCTGTCATGCTGGAGGACACAAGTGCTGCAAAAATAAAAAACACTATCCCTCTGTCCAATGACACTGTCGCCAGACGTATAAATGACATTGCTAACGATCTTAAAGAACAGCTGGTAGATAAACTCAAAGACAAACGTTTTGCCTTACAGTTCGATGAAGCAACTGACAGCAACAGCGACAGCTGTTTGTTTATCGCTTATGTACGTTTTGACATGACAAACTCCCTGTGTGAGGATCTACTTTTTTGTAAATATGTCAGAGACAGAGCCACAGCTGAAGAGCTATTCAAAATGCTGGACTGCTTCCTGACTGAGAATGGGCTAAAGTGGGAGAACTGCATTGGTGTTTGCAGTGATGGTGCACAGACCATGGCAGGGATTAGAAAAGGACTTCGGGCACTCATCAAGAAGGCCTCACCTAATGCTGAGTGGACACACTGTGTTATACACAGAGAAGCACTGGCATCAAGGCACCTTCCCTCTGAATTAAGTGAGGTTATGACTGACATTGTAGGTGTAGTCAATTTTATAAAGACCAGACCACTAAAAACAAGAGTCTTCTCTGCTATCTGTGAGGAGATGGGAGCTGAACATCAAGCTGTGCTGTTTCACAGTGAAGCAAGGTGGCTGTCACGAGGAAAAGTCTTGTCCCGAGTTTTTGAGCTCAGAGAGCAGATAAGAATGTTTTCGGAGCAGGAGCACAAGTATGACCTCGCAGAAAAATTTAGTGATGAGAACTTCCTGGCAAAACTGGCCTACCTGAGTGACATATTTGGAAAGCTAAATGAACTAAATCTACAGCTTCAAGGGAAAGATAAACACCTCCCTCAGGTCACAGACAAGATCAGCTCTTTCACTCGAAAGCTTGCAATGTGGGGCAGGCGACTTGATGAAGGAAATACTGATTCATTCGAGAACCTGCATGAATTTGTTGACACTATTGACTATGATGCCACCTCAGTGATTCCACATATTAAGGAGCATATTTCATCACTGGTGGGATTCTTTAAAAAGTACTTCCCTGAAAGCAGTTCACAATATGACTGGGTGAGAGATCCTTTCAATGCACCAGCTCCAACTGGTTTCAGCTCTGCAGAGGAGGACCAGTTCATTGATATGACGTCTGACTCCACATTGAGACTGAGGTTCACATCACAGACACTGAGTGAATTCTGGTGGAATTCTGGTGGTGGAGTGTAGAGAGGCAGTATCCACTCTTAGGGCAGAGGGCAATGGGCATTCTTCTTCCTTTTGCAACATCTTATCTTTGTGAGACTGGCTTCTCTGCTGTTGCTGCACTGAAGACCAAGTACAGGTCCCAGTTAAACATTGAGCAGGAGTTGAGAGTTGCAGTATCATGCTTCAAACCCCGCTTCGAAAAGCTGTGCACTGCCAAACGTGCTCATTGTAGCCATTAATCCTGACTTCCTCATTTTGATAAAAAAAATCAGCACAAATTGTTTTATTCATTTTTGTTTTATAGGTCAAAGTGTTTCACATATTGTGTTCCCGAGTTAATGTTGCTGATCAATTTGAATTTATTATTTATTTATTGATTATATTTTATTATATTTTTCAGTATCAACTGGTCAAAAAATGTTTACAGTTTAAATAAGGATTAAAAAAATTCAGGCTAATTGATGCACTTTAAGTCTTTTCTGTTACAGACTAAAAAACAATGTTAATAAAGTTATTCTTTGTTGTAAGTTGATCTATATTTCTCTTTTTTGTTTTTTGTTTTCTTTAATGTTAATAAGAATACAATGTTATGCAGAGGTGTACTTATAACAATTTTATAGACAAATGATACTATTTACAGTCGCTGCGGAGAGTTGGGGGGGGCGCGAAATGTTTATTTCTTCCTAGGGGGGGCGTAACAGAAAATAATTGAGAAGCACTGCCTTATACTAACAATGCGCTAACCATACTGTACTGTTACAACACCAGGCGTCTTCTCAGTGGGGAAAAAGCCAGCAACAATCCTTTGTCCCGCACGTTATCATGTTTGACTCCGTGTTCACGGAGAAGCTACTCAGAGACGGTCTGCTGAGAGAGAGAGAGAGAGAGAGAGAGAGAGAGAGAGAGAGAGAGAGAGAGAGAGAGAGAGAGAGAGAGAGAGAGAGAGAGAGAGAGAGAGAGAGAGAGAGAGAGAGAGAGAGAGAGAGAGAGAGAGAGAAGAGAGAGAGAGAGATTACCCATTTTAATATCACAAAACAGAAGGTCAATATGTGGCGGTCATTGTTGATATTGTGGAGGGCCACCACAAACAAATCAAGGTACGGGGAAAACTGAAGCGTTTGCATTTCTGAAGATATGAGCAGCAAATGTTGGTACATTTCCTGTGTTTTTACTTGATGTGCGACAATAACGAGCCACGGGTTTATTCTGAATGTATTTATATGCACCGCTCCACAAACGCTCTCACGCTCCAACTGTCTACTCCCCCCCCCCCCCTCGCGTGCCACACATGAGCACATATTCACGCCCAGGGCTGGTTCCAGGCATCATTGAGAGGGAAATGGGTTGCCTTTCCGGCCTGGGCCGTGCTATGATGTGCTCATAGCATCACTGAAACGGCCAAGTCCACATAAAGTGCCGATCGCAGGGGTTATCTGGAAGCGCTGTACCTCAGACCTGATCTTAAAACTGATGATGTGGCTTCAGGCAGCGTTTTAACGGCAGCTCGGTGGCGAGATGCGGGTGTTAAGACCGCTCTATCCCCAGTGGTCGGGGTCCACTAACTCTGACTCTCTGACGCTTGGCTGTGCTTGTGACACGGTGAAGGACCTCTGAGTACGCGTTCCCACGCTAAGCCCTGTTCGGTCTGACCTGAAGACTGAAGAGCATCGTTATTCACATGTTGATGAAGATGGATCGCATCTTGACTGAGTTTTGAATTTAAAGTTCAGAAGGACGTGTGGCAGTAGGCAAATGAACCAAGCATTTCATGTTTAGCTTTGACAGAGTCTTGCATGATTGCTGCTGCATTCAGTGGACTGAAGTGTATTTAGTTGTTTCCATTGCTTGCGCGGTGTGCAAGTAGTTCATGTTAAAAATGGTTGTTCACCAGATCATCGGCGTGGCTGCAAACAATGTGCTATTGTTTCTGGTAAATGACCACTCCACCGCTCCTCATTCCGCTCTTGGTGTTGTTTAGAAGATGAATGCGTCATCACACACAGTGCCATCTCCTTCCACCCAGAATATAAACGATGTTACACAACGTAATGAACAAAATCGATCCACCGCAATCCCTCTATACTCGCCTGTTCAACAAAGCCCCCTGGCTAATTACTTTGTAACTTGTTGATCTCTCAGTATAGAAAAGCAAAATAAAGGCCCGTAGCCCATCGCCCCCTCCCTGTCTGGCCCTGCTGCTAGCTGGGTGTCTGGCCCCCGTGGAAATGTCAGGTCTGGGTCCACCCAGCGCTGACGTCCACAACGAGCCTCTGTCCCTGCTGGACTTGCGGGTCGACCTCTTCTCAAAATAATTCCCAGCATGGAAGCCCCCCTTTCTGGAAGTGTAAAGTTATAACTTGGTAAAGTCCAGCCCACTCTGTGCCTTTTGTTTCAAATGCACATTCGATTGTAGCTACATTTTAGACTGCAAAGCGTTGCCTGTGGTGTTTGTCTTGTGTCTGTTTGTCTTCTGTGTTTTTCCTCTTGTGTGACATACGAAACTCCTGAGGGCTAGTCCTTCATAGGGTCACCTGTATGGCCGTCATGGGGTCACCTGTATGGCCGTCATGGGGTCACCTGTATGGCCGTCATGGGGTCACCTGTATGTCCTTCATGGGGTCACCTGTATGTCCTTCATAGGGTCACCTGTATGGCCGTCATGGGGTCACCTGTATGGCCGTCATGGGGTCACCTGTATGGCCGTCATGGGGTCACCTGTATGGCCGTCATGGGGTCACCTGTATGTCCTTCATAGGGTCACCTGTATGTCCTTCATAGGGTCACCTGTATGGCCGTCATGGGGTCACCTGTATGGCCGTCATGGGGTCACCTGTATGGCCGTCATGGGGTCACCTGTATGGCCGTCATGGGGTCACCTGTATGGCCGTCATGGGGTCACCTGTATGTCCTTCATGGGGTCACCTGTATGGCCGTCATGGGGTCACCTGTATGTCCTTCATAGGGTCACCTGTATGGCCGTCATGGGGTCACCTGTATGGCCGTCATGGGGTCACCTGTATGTCCTTCATAGGGTCACCTGTATGGCCGTCATGGGGTCACCTGTATGGCCGTCATGGGGTCACCTGTATGGCCGTCATGGGGTCACCTGTATGGCCGTCATGGGGTCACCTGTATGTCCTTCATAGGGTCACCTGTATGGCCGTCATGGGGTCACCTGTATGGCCGTCATGGGGTCACCTGTATGGCCATCATGGGGTCACCTGTATGTCCTTCATAGGGTCACCTGTATGTCCTTCATAGGGTCACTTGTATGTCCTTCATAGGGTCACCTGTATGAATGTGAACAGCTTAAAGCTGCTTCAACAGGGGGGTGTACTGGTGTACTGGTCCTGCTAGGATGCAACAGTGGGCGCATGGTGGCTTACTGGGCGTGTTGGAGCTTGACTGGCTGACAGGCTTAGGAAGAAATGATCCTCCACAAGTCATTGCTTCACAACAGGAATTCTTTAAGGGCCCCAAGATGGCGGCCTGAAAAAAGAAAACGTGTGTGTGTGTCCCATCCAGCTGTTTTACCTGGCCTTCCTGATGTTCTACTCGTACGTGGTCCTGGTGAAGATGCCAGAGTGGCCGTCTCCCCAGGAGTGGGTGGTCATCCTCTACATATTCACCTCCGCCGTGGAGAAAATCCGCGAGGTAGGTTCCTTTAAAACACAACAATATTAAACACCCCTAGATAATTGTGTTAATAATGCACATCATGTTCCAAATGTAAGCGTTTTATCTGCATGGTACTATTGGTTCGTATCTTCCTGCAGATGTTCATGTCATAAGCGTTTTATCTGCATGGTACTATTGGTTCGTATCTTCCCTGCAGATGTTCATGTCGGAGGCCGGTAAGATCAGTCAGAAGATCAAGGTGTGGTTCAGTGACTACTTCAATGTGTCTGACTTCCTGGCCATCGTCACCTTCTTCGCGGGCTTCGGCCTGAGGCTGGCGGGGGGCAGCGCCTTTATACCCGGTAGAACCGTGTACTGCCTCAACATAGTGTTCTGGTACGTGCGCCTTCTCGATATCCTGGCTGTCAACCAGCAGGCAGGACCCTACCTCATGATGATCGCCAAGATGGTGAGTGCTCACTGAGCACGCACACACTGAAAGAGATACTGTGTTCCTACAGGCCAGGCCTGGGAGCGTTTGATCCCAACACACCTAGGTCCTCAACGTAGTGTTGGACCTATGGCTGTTATTTATTTATATTTGTACATACACACATATAGTTGGTATGTTTTGGTGGGACATAAAATGTCTGATAAAGTGTGTGTGTGTGCTCTCCCAGGTGGCCAACATGTTTTACATCGTGGTGATCATGGCCATAGTCCTTCTGAGTTACGGCGTTCCGAGGAAAGCCATCCTTTACCCCGATGAGGAGCCCAGCTGGACGCTGGCCAAAGACGTGGTCTTCCAGCCGTACTGGATGATGTATGGTGAAGTATACGCATACGAAATCGACGGTAAGGACGATGCGGAGATTACGGCCGACTACGCTGGCAAGAAAGGTTTATTAACCCTTTCGCGCGCAGCGTGGTCGGTGATCAGCGGCTTAAATCAAACCCGCCACGACCCTAATCATCGTCTCCGTCACCTCTCCGGTAGTGCCCCTCTCTCCCCCTCACTCCCCCAACACACCCACACACAGCCTCTGGTAGTGCCCCTCTCTCCCCCTCACTCCCCCCAACACACCCCCACACAGCCTCTGGTACTGCCCCTCTCTCCCCCTCACTCCCCCCAACACACCCCCACACAGCCTCTGGTAGTGCCCCTCTCTCCCCTCACTCCCCCCAACACACCCCCACACAGCCTCTGGTAGTGTCCCTCTCTCCCCCTCACTACCCCCAACACACCCCACACAGCCTCTGGTAGTGCCCCTCTCTCCCCCTCACTCCCCCAACACACCCCCACACAGCCTCTGGTAGTGCCCCTCTCTCCCCTCACTCCCCCCAACACACCCCCACACAGCCTCTGGTAGTGCCCCTCTCTCCCCCTCACTCCCCCCAACACACCCCCACACAGCCTCTGGTAGTGCCCCTCTCTCCCCCTCACTCCCCCAACACACCCCCACACAGCCTCTGGTAGTGCCCCTCTCTCCCCCTCACTCCCCCAACACACCCCCACACAGCCTCTGGGGAGGGCTGGCTTTTGGTTCAGCCGCAGCGCCCTGACCGAACTCATTATCCTCGCTCGCACCCACGGCCGGGGATCTAAGAGCTTATCAGTGGGGGCGGGGGGACAATTGAAGCAGATGCGAAACAAAAAGCCCTGCTCCGGCCCCCAGGTCTGAGGTTTTCCTGCACTGTTGCAATTAATTGAGTGTTTTTATCACGGTCACTGAGAGCTTAGCTTAGGACACAGGTAATTGTGAGGCATTCATGAGCGGTTGAATCTGCAAGGTAGTGCACACAGAGGCTTTTAATCCATGCAGCATGTTGTCATGTTTGTATGGGTAGCTGCACTTGTAAGTTGTCATGTTTTGCTTGTGTGTATCTCTTAAGAGCCACTCTTCCTGCACAGTGTGTGCCAATAACAGCGAGGATTCGATCAAAAAGCTGTGCAGCACCAGCGCGTGGCTCACTCCTCTCCTGCAGGCGGTCTACCTCTTCGTCCAGTACATTCTGATGGTCAACCTCCTCATCGCCTTCTTCAAGTGAGGTCACCCTTCATACCGCTTTCTAAAAACTCATGGAGTCGCTGAACATGAACGGACAATTTGAACATTTGTATCTGTCAGTCCTTGCTCGGTCGACTCCACAGACTCAAGACAAGGCCACTTTACATGTGCTTGTTTGGACAATGCTTTACAGAGCTTGCCCATAATATGGAAAATAACCCCCGCTTCAATCATTGTTTGGCACAAAGTCAAAAGTCAATTTTAGAATTTGACTTAATAATTTTCAGCGACACACAAAACTGCTCCATTAGATTTCCAAAAGGATGAATTCAGGAACGGCTGTGATCAAGTGAGCGCCACTCTTCTAAGGTCCTGTTCTGTCCACTGTCTTCCAGCAACATCTACATGCAGGTGAAGTCCATCTCTAACCTGGTGTGGAAGTACCAGCGCTACCATTTCATCATGGCCTACCATGAGAAGCCCGTCCTGCCCCCCCCCTTCATCCTGCTGTGCCACGTCTTCTCTCTCTTCTGCTGCATATGTCGCAAGAGGAAGAAGGAGAGCACCTATGGCCCAAGTAAGACCGCACCGCTGCCTGCAGTCGAGTAACAGGAAGTGAGATAAAGCTCACTTTCTGTTGCCGCGCCACAACGTTCCTGTGCTGTTGCTAACGACGGGGTTACCATACTGCTCGGTGCTGTTACAATGCAATATGGTTACCATGGTTACCATACTGTTACAATGCAATATAGTTACCGTACTGTTACAATACAATATACTTATCATACTGTACTGTAACAATACATAGTTACCATACTGTACTGTTACCAATACAATATAGTTACTATACTGTACTGTTACAATACAATATACTTACCATACTGTACTGTAACAATACATAGTTACCATACTGTACTGTTACCAATACAATATACTTACCATACTGAACTGTAACAATACAGTTACCATACTGCTCGGTGCTGTTACAATGCAATATGGTTACCATGGTTACCAAACTGTACTGTTACAATAGTCAGATAATAATAATACATTTTATTTCAAGGAGCCATTCATGAAACCCAAGGTCGCCTTACAATTCATAAAACAATCTAGAGTTAAAGACAACAAGAGCTGCCTAGCCAACAGCATGATCAGAACTAGGCCTAAGGTGGGGAGACACCGGTAGGAGGGGGGTAAGAACAGCAGCACAATGGGGATACGAGGGCAAACGGACGGTAGGGGGGACATTACAGTGAGCAAACCGGTTGGAACAGATGTGTTTTGAGGCGAGGTTTGAATGTTGTTAGGGTGTCAGACTGTGGACTGTGTGGGGGCAGGGAGTTCCAAAGCCTGGGAGCAGTGCAGCTGAGAGCCCTAGCACCCATGGTGCTGAGGCGGGAGGTTGGGACGGTGAGAAGACCAGCTGAGGATGAGTGGCAGGGCCTGTCCTCCTGGGGGAGGTCGGAAAGATAAGTGGGGGCTAGGTTGTGGAGGGCTTTGTAGGTGAGCAGAAGGCTTTGAAAGTCCATCCAGTGTTGGACAGGGAGCCAGTGTAGCTGGATGACAACGGGGAGGATGTGGTCGTAGGATTTGGTGCTGGTCATGATCCAGGCAGCAGAGTTCTGAAGAATAGGGTTACAGTAGTCGATTCTACCATACTGTACTGTTACAATATAGTTACCATACTGTACTGCTACAATACAATATAGTTACCATACTGTACTGTTTCAATACAATATAGTTACCATACTGTACTTTTACAATATAGTTACCATACTGTACTGTTCAATACAATATAGTTACCATACTGTACTGTTACAATATAGTTACCATACTGTACTGTTACAATACAATATAGTTACCATACTGTACTGTTACAATATAGTTACCATACTGTACTGTTACAATACAATATAGTTACCATACTGTACTGTTACAATATAGTTACAATACTGTACTGTTTCAATACAATATAGTTACCATACTGTTTCAATACAATATAGTTACCGTACTGTTTCAATACAACAGTTACCATACTGTACTGTTTCAATATCGTTACCATACTGTACTGTTACAATACAATATAGTTACCATACTGTACTGTTACAATATAGTTACCATACTGTACTGCTACAATACAATATAGTTACCATACTGTACTGCTACAATACAATATAGTTACCATACTGTACTGTTTCAATACAATATAGTTACCATACTGTACTGTTACAATACAATATAGTTACTATACTGTACTGTTACAATATAGTTACCATACTGTACTGTTTCAATACAATATAGTTACCATACTGTTTCAATACAATATAGTTACCATACTGTACCGTTACAATACAATATATGCTGTCCTGTTACCAAACAACACGGGGACCCGCTGTCCTGTTACCATACAATACGGGGACCCCGCTGTCCTGTTACCATACAACACGCTGACCCTGCTGTCCTGTGATGTTGCACAGAGCTCTTCCTCACCGAGGAGGACCAGAAGAAGCTGCATGACTTTGAGACGCAGTGTCTGGAGACCTACTTCCCACGAGAAGGACGACGAATTCCACTCGGGGGAGCGAGGAGCGAATACGCATCACGTCTAACCGGTGAGCCACGTCTGGTATCCCTTTGTGGTTCCGTTGGTTCCAGGGGGGTTTAGTTAGATGTTCTTCAGTGACCGGTGTTTCACCGGCGGTACCTCTAGTTTGATTCCCCAGCGTGTTTACTCACGTTCTCAAACATGGCGGCACTGACTCTCTGGTTGTGGTCCTGCAGCGTGGAGACCATGGGCATCCAGCTGAAGGAGGTGGGCAACAAGGTCAACTTCATCAAGCGCTCGTTGCACACGCTGGACTCCCAGATCGGCCACCTGCAGGACCTGTCGGCTCTGACCGTGGACACGCTGAAGGCCCTGACCGCGCAGAGGGCCTCGGAGGCCAGCAAGGTCCACAACCAGATCAGCCGGGAGCTCAGCCTCTCCAAGAACGTGGTCCCCAGCCTGGGGCCCACCTGCACGGACACGGGCCCTCAGTCCAATCCCTCTGCGCTGGTCAAGCGCAGCGTCGGGGCCTTCTACGGCTCCCCCTTCGGCTCCTCCTTCCCTCAGGCCGGGGGCAACCTGGCGGACTCCCTCTTCGGCCTGGGGGCGGGGGCGGGCTCCGGGCCGGACGGCGGCCAGAGGGCGGGGCTCGGCCACGGGCCCGACACCGGCGTGCACCCGGGGCCCCTCGGCTCCGAGAGGAGAGGCTGGATGGGGCTGGGGAACCTGGCGGCCGTGGAGGCGGGCGGGGCCGGGGGCTTCCCCCCCAGGGCTCTTGCGGCTTCCCCCCCCGAGCTGCGACACCGGGGGAACTCCTTCACCCAGATGCAGCTGGCCCGTCCACAGGAGCCCGGGGTGTCCGACTCCTCCGCCAGCCTGCCCAACGTGCCCTCGCCGGGGGCTCGCTTCTACGTCAGCAGCAGCCCCTCCCAGCCCAGTGGCTCCAGCCACCCGGAGCTCACTCTGACTGGGCCTTACCAGCCCCTCCCCACAGACAGCGCCGTGATAGAGTTCGGGGCGTTCGTCGGTGAGTACGACCGAGAGGCCGCGCCTGACGGCGGTGATGTGGAAAGGCAGGATGATGAAAACTGTGTGTGTGTATCCTACCATTGTCGTGGTTTCCAAGCATTCCGACTCCGCCCGGCCCGCGTGCTTGTCCTCCCACTGTGAGGCGGGGGTGGGGGAGGCGGGGGGGGACGGGGTCCTGGGGCTTCGTGAACGAGGCTTTCTGCGATGACGAGGGGCCCTAGTCAGCGAGTTAGAGTGGCCGACGCCCACGTGGTTGACATGGCAACCGATGAATACACCTCGGCGTCCTCGCACGGCGACGCCCGGGTAAACCCCCCCCCCCCCCCCCCCCCCCCGCTGTTCTCCAGAAGGCGTCAGAGTGCGCCGCCAGGACTGCCCGACAGCACCAGAGGTTTGGTTTGGGTAGAGGAGGGCCGGTTCTGCTGGGGCCCGGGCTGCGTTACAAGGATCACCTTTCAAACAGGAGCCCTTCCTGCTTCTGTTTCATCGTCTGTCCACCTTCTCCCCATCTCTTGCCCCTCTGAGGCGAGTTGCTCTGCTGGGTTTTGGTTCTGTGCATGACGGGACTTTGAGAATAAGGGATTGGTTGGCGGTTTGGTTACGGCTGTCGGTCTCGTGATTGGTTTAGGATTTAATTGAATGACAGGTGGAGGTGATACATTCCTAATGAGTGAAATTAACTGTGGCTATCTTCCGCGTTAAAACCTTCTGCGAAATCCACCTTTTCTTATCGCTGTCATCCCTAATGAAACCTTCTGAAGCCATTGTGCTTTCCTCCTGCTCACAGCCAGAGAACAGCTGATAAACCAGTTTCTCCCCTAAAGCTGAGCCTTGAGCAACAGCAATGCAGGAGTGGGAAATGTTTTAGCGGAGGTTTTTCTTCTTCCTGATTTCGTTGGGATGATGGCAAAAAAAAAGAAAAAAGGAATTGGCGTCTCCTTGGAATGCGTCATTTGTGGAACAATTTATGGAATGGGCGATGTTCCTTTTTCCTGTTTGGTGCAGCGCCCATGCCTTGATGAACCTGATGAGGGTCTGGTGGCAGCTGACACTAGAGGAACAGGGAGTGGTGAAGTGTGTTTGGTCTGCCTGCAGCACCACGTGGTGCTCCATGCAGCTGACACTTTGATTTAACATGTAACATTTAACACTTCAATGGGGCTGCACATTATATATATTAGTTCTAATAATCAGAATCAGAGTTGCTTTTATTACATCTTAACGTTAGGGTTAACTACGCAAGAGTAAAATTCTTAGGCTTGGATCCTTGGTCACATAGCAGCATCAATACAAGATCAATAACAAAGTATGTAATGATAAATAATAATAATAATAAGTAGCAACATCAATACAACAATGTGTTCAAGTGGTAGTGGTACCACTAAGGACTACTAATAAGTAGAAGTTCAAATGAGTTCCATGTCAATGTCCACCTTTTAGCCCCTGTTGTGGGGCCTTGTTGTGGGGCCCTGTTGTGGGGCCTTGTTGTGGGGCCCTGTTGTGGGGCCTTGTTGTGGGGCCCTGTTGTGGGACCCTCTTGTGCGGCCCTGCCTCTAACGGGCCATGCTGACGCGGTGTTGTGCTCCTGCAGGACACAAAGACAGCGTGGAGCTCCAGCAGTCCTCGCCCAAAGACCGGCTGCAAGCACCCAGCCGGCAGGCCAGCCCCGCTGCCAGGAGCCGGCCGCAGGTGGGTGGGCATTCCAAACTAGCCACAATTTAGCTTTATTATTATGAAAATGTGTCTGTTCCTGTCTCCTAACGGGCATGTTGGTGTCTCCTAACGAGCCTGTCTCCTAATGAGCATGTTGGTGTCTCCTAACGAGCCTGGCTCCTAGCGGGCCTGTTGGTGTGTCCTAACGAGCCTGTCTCCTAAGGGGCCTGTGTTTCCTCTCTCCCGGGGTCCAGGCTCCGTCTGAAGGCCGACCCCACATGAGGACCGTCAACTCGTATGCCGGCTTCACAGAGTTCGACCAGGCGCCTTCGTTCCTCCACCCGGACTCCTGTAAGCCCGCCTGCTTTAGACTGGACTACCGTACCGCTTTAAAGCGCTGTGTTCTGCTTAAGTTCATGATGAACAAATGCATTCATGTGTATCAGACGCAGCGGTGCACTCCCTGCTGCAACTCAGAAAAGAAGAAAAAAGAGCAGTTAATTAATTTAGTATTACTTTATCTTGTTTAAGTATTTGTCTCACGTGCAAAATACCTCATCACACTCATTCAACTGCAGTGTGTCAAGTGATTTTGGCTCAACACACATTTCATCAGTTACTTTCTCCTAATAGTGGGCAATGACAGATCTTCCACTGGTTCAAACTGCAGGACTAGCAGTAGCATAGTTTCTGTGCTGCGCCCCTGGATGTGTGCGGGAGCTGATCAGCCCTGGATGGGAGCTGATCAGCCCTGAATGTGTGCGGGGGCTGATCAGCCCTGGATGGGAGCTGACGCTGATCAGCCTGGATGTGTGCTGAGGCTGATCAGCCCTGGATGTGTGCTGACGCTGATCAGCCCTGGATGTGTTGTCTCTCCTCAGCTCTCAGTAAGACGGAGAGAAGCAGAGTTTCAGCTGAAGACATCCTTCTCCACGACGACCCTCGTGCCCCAGTCATGGTGAGAGGGGGGGAGATGGAGACCCCGTACAGTCCTAGTTCTCCACCCAGACTTTATTAACGTGCTGAAGTTGGGGACCCCCTACAGTCCTAGTTCTCCACCCAGACTTTATTAACGTGCTGAAGTTGGGGACCCCCCTACAGTCCTAGTTCTCCACCCAGACTTTATTAACGTGCTGAAGTTGGGGACCCCCTACAGTCCTAGTTCTCCACCCAGACTTTATTAACGTGCTGAAGTTGGGGACCCCCTACAGTCCTGGTTCTCCACCCAGACTTTATTAACGTGCTGAAGTTGGGGACCCCCTACAGTCCTGGTTCTCCACCCAGACTTTATTAACGTGCTGAAGTTGGGGACCCCCTACAGTCCTAGTTTGTTACAATCTAAAATAGACAGGATCGTTGGTGAAACACCTGTAAAGGTAAAAGTCCCAGTGCTGTTATACTCTAGATCAGCACGCATGGAAGGCCTCTAGTCCAATCAAATTACTTGGTCGGAACTAACTGCATAAGTAAGGGTTAATGTATCGCAGAATCATGCTGTTCATCACCACACGACTACTAACTAAAATAAATCCATAATTGACACAAAATACAGCAACAAAAAATTATTTTACTGATTTTAAAATAAAATAATTGTATTGCTTATAAAAAACCATCTTATTCATAGCTGAATGCCGTGACTGACCAATCAGAAGGGAGTTTTCATCTAAGCCGTGTAATAAAGACAGTTTTGTTTAATACTTGATTGTGGCGTGTTATTTCAGTATAGCATACTAGCATACTGCTTCAAGGGTTAGTAGGGTTAGTAAGGTTAAGGTTAATAAGGTTAGGGTTCGATTCCCTGCTTCGAGGCGGTCCTGCGTCACCCTGTCACTGACCGGACCGCTGTACATTATCCGTTACTTAAAGCATAGCACTTGGAGGCCTTGAGCGGTAACATCCCATAATAACACCCTGTTCACCTGTCTCTCAGGTGAAGTCCGCCCAGGCCAGTAGCTTGTAAGTATCTGATGAACACACAAATAGGACTTATTGTTCACACATATTTTCCAACTCGTATGATAATAACTGATATTCCTATGCTGAGTTTGGCAATGTTTGAGTAAATGAAATGTATAGGATGGTATTCAGAATAGTGGTTGGTTGGTTGTTAGTTTTAGTGTTTGACCTAATGTCTGTTCTGGGAACTTTTTTCCTCTCCCAGACGAGCCGTGGGCGAGGATGTACTGAATGGTAAGAGACTGCTCCATCTCTCTCTCCAGTCTGTCTGTCACTCTGTCTGTAGGCAGCCCCTCTCACTCTTTGTGTCACTGTCTGTAGGCAGCCCTCTCACTCTCTTTGTCACTGTCTGTAGGCAGCCCTCTCACTCTTTGTGTCACTCTGTCTGTAGGCAGCCCTCTCACTCTTTGTGTCACTATGTCTGTAGGCAGCCCTCTCACTCTCCCTTTGTCACTCTGTCTGTAGGCAGCCCTCTCACTCTCTTTGTGTCACTCTGTCTGTAGGCAGCCCTCTCACTCTCCCTTTGTGTCACTCTGTCTGTAGGCAGCCCTCTCACTCTACCTTTGTGTCACTCTGTCTGTAGGCAGCCCTCTCACTCTTTGTGTCACTCTGTCTGTATGCAGCCCTCTCACTCTTTGTGTCACTCTGTCTGTATGCAGCCCTCTCACTCTTTTTGTCACTCTGTCTGTAGGCAGCCCTCTCACTCTCTTTGTGTCACTGTCTGTAGGCAGCCCTCTCACTCTTTGTGTCACTCTGTCTGTAGGCAGCCCTCTCACTCTCTTTGTCACTGTCTGTAGGCAGCCCTCTCACTCTCCCTTTGTGTCACTCTGTCTGTAGTCAGCCCTCTCACTCTCCCTTTGTGTCACTCTGTCTGTAAGCAGCCCTCTCCCTTTGTGTCACTCTGTCTGTAGGCAGCCCTCTCACTCCCTTTGTGTCACTCTGTCTGTTTAAATTGTTTTTTACACTTAAACATTTACTTATATTATATTCTTATATTCTTCACACTCTGGCATTACCAATCTGTGCAGTCCCTGTCTTCTGACCATATGGTCAGCATGTGTTAGTCACAGCATCGGTGGCAGGGGATGGGAGGAGTGCCAGGGTTTGACCTGAGCCAGTGGTGCTCCTGCCAGTATGAACACCGTGAGCTTCAGAAGCTTCATGTTGTACTCTTCCCTGCTTGTGCTTCCAGCGGCGGCTTGTCTCTACACCTCCAAACACGCCCACCTGAGCTCCAGGAAGGACTGTAAGTATAGAGGGCGTTGTAAGGCCTCAGCCTTTCTGCGCTGTGCGTCCGGGGACAGCTGGCAGGGCTGTACTGGGCGCGCGCAGCAGACTTTGGTCCAGAACAGGGTTGGGGTACCATGAGTGACCATTCGGACTGACAGTATCTCCATAGCTGCAGGGCTGTACTGGTCGTTTCCCACTTCCTGCTTCTAACTCCAGGCCATTTGGTGGCGGTAATGCACCATAACTGTTTGCCAAATGCCAAAAAACATCAATATTAAGAAGCAAGCGCATTAGGAAAGCAAATGGCATTTTCATCTTTCCCGAGCGTTTGTGTGATTTCCTGCCAGGAGTTCACGACCCTTTGTGTGTGTCTTTATATTCTGTCAGATGTATTTTTCTGTTCTGACCATGGTGTTCTACAGAACTCTGGGATTACTAGATCGCTTTCCACCAGCATTTCCATTCTTTCTAGTATTGTCCCTGAAAAAAATTAAAATAAAAGACGTTTCAGCCAAATCAAGGGTAATACTAAAACAAGAAAATGTATCTCCATAGCTGCAGGGCTGTACTGGTCGTTTCCCACTTCCTGCTTCTAACTCCAGGCCATTTGGTGGCGGTAATGCACCATAACTGTTTGCCAAATGCCAAAAAACATCAATATTAAGAAGCAAGCGCATTAGGAAAGCAAATGGCATTTTCATCTTTCCCGAGCGTTTGTGTGATTTCCTGCCAGGAGTTCACGACCCTTTGTGTGTCTTTATATTCTGTCAGATGTATTTTTCTGTTCTGACCATGGTGTTCTACAGAACTCTGGGATTACTAGATCGCTTTCCACCAGCATTTCCATTCTTTCTAGTATTGTCCCTGAAAAAAATTAAAATAAAAGACGTTTCAGCCAAATCAAGGGTAATACTAAAACAAGAAATAATCGAGACGTACATTTTTTCCTGATAATAAAAAGATTTGATCACTATTCTGCAATGACCATAATTAGCAATTGGCAGTCTTTTTATATTTACACTGTTGCAGCGCCATCTGCTGGTAGACTTTGGTCCGGTGAACGACTTTATATTTCAATGTCTTTCAGTCACTGATAAGCAGTATTGTGAAATAAAGTTAAATAAAACGTAAGTAACTAAAGTTGGATTAATTCCAATATTGTTTCTGCAGCAATTGGTTCCCCCTTCAAGCCCATGGAAAGCTACCAATACTCAGGTGAGCTTTCGGTCGCCTGCGTCATGTTATGGAGACTCTGGCGTTTGATCGTGGGAACTTTACAGTGGTTGTAGCTAATGGTGTCCTTCATGTCCACATTGTTGATTCTCATTTTAACAAGCTGCAATCATATAATGTCGTAGATATGAATGCAACTTCTCATAATCTCCATTTCAAAATTGAAACAATGTATTGGTTATTAGTACTTATGTCATAATTTAGGCAATTACAACAAGTAAATAAACTGTAAAGTGGTGATTATAAGACTCGTTCACAGCCCTGCATAGCAGTGATCCTTTTAGTAGTTCCCTGTGAGGTTGACCTGTGTGTTGCGTGTGTGTCTCCATAGCCGTGGAGCGTAACAACCTGATGAGGCTGTTGCAGAGTATAATTCCCTTCACCCCTGGTGCCCCCCAGAGGTAAGAGCTGGTACTTGGACGGCAGAGTATTCCCTTCACCCCGGTGCCCCCCAGAGGTAAGAGCTGGTACTGAGCTGGCAGAGTATTCCCTTCACCCCTGTGCCCCCTAGAGGTAAGAGCTGGTACTGAGCTGGCAGAGTATTCCCTTCACCCCTGTGCCCCCCAGAGGTAAGAGCTGGTACTGGGACGGCAGAGTATTCCCTTCACCCCTGTGCCCCCCAGAGGTAAGAGCTGGTACTGGGACGGCAGAGTATTCCCTTCACCCCGGTGCCCCCCAGAGGTAAGAGCTGGTACTGGGACGGCAGAGTATTCCCTTCACCCCTGTGCCCCCTAGAGGTAAGAGCTGGTACTGGCTGGTACTGGCTGTACTGGGCTGGCGCCTTGTTATCTGGGTTTTGCCATAGTTGGGACGCCTGCCTCTCTTATCTTTAAATAGTGTGCTTGTTACCAGGCAACAGAGCGATCACACTGTCGACTGCTTTGACCTGAAACGGATGTTGAGATCTTGTCTCGGGGCGTTACGCTACACGGTCTAAAGAACACAGATGTTCAGGGAGGGTGGTGTCAAAATAACATTCTTCAGAACCAAAGAGCCAATGTGAGGCGCCGCCCTCTCAGAGCCTGTAGTGACAAGTTCAGTAACCTGTTTACTAACAGGTTGTGTCTCTCCCAGTGCTCACCCTTATCACTCCAGCCAAACCAATCCTGAAGGAGGAAGCATGCAGGCTGTGGTCACCAGTACACTCCCTGGAACACTTCCTGCCAACTCATCTTTTCGCTCTTATTTTGCTCTAACTTCCTTCTGTGTGTTCCTCGAATGTAAGCTAATGAATGTTCCAGTAGATCGGCCCGTGGGAAGAACAGGGTGGAGTTCTGTTCTATCAGAACCCGGCCAAAAGAAAGGAAGAGATGTCCAACACGGGAAAGGGCAAACATGTCTTCATTCCTATTTTTTCATTTGTAAACGTTATAAGCATTTCCTATTGATTATATCTAACATTAGTTATTGTCTCTGAATGAGTGCATCCAGCAGGCTGCAGGTCCATTACCGGCCAGAGGGGGCAGTAATGAGAAGGAATCAGATTGTTACACAGAGCACTTTTAATGCAGAGAAGGTGCACTTTAGAAGGACGTTGGCATCAGGGTCAGGTATTAGGGTCAGGTAGCAGGGTCAGGGAGCAGGGTCAGGGAGCAGGGTCAGGTGGTGCTGACGCCAGCCCTCTGCTGTGTGTGTCCTCAGGGGAGCCAGTGATGGTGTACCGGTTGGAGGAGAGCTCCCCCAACACCATCAACAACAGCATGTCCTCCTGGGTGCAGCGCGGCCTCTGTGCCAAGATAGAGTTCCTCAGCAAGGAGGAGATGGGCGGGGGCCTGCGGCGGGCCCTCAAGGTGCTGTGCACCTGGTCCGAGTACGACCTCCTCAAGCCCGGACACCTGTACATCGTCAAGTCCTTCCTGCCCGAGGTGGTGCAGACCTGGCACAGCATCTACAAAGAGGAGACGGTGCTGCACCTTTGTCTCAGGGTAGGACTCTCTCTCTCTCTCTCTCTCTCTCTCTCTCTCTCTCTCTCTCTAAACCAGACTTCATGTTACTGCAGACTGTGAGCAAACGTTTCAAAGCAGCACAGTGGGCAGTTCTGGAGACGTAGGTTTGAATCCCAGCTCCTGTGTCTATATTGCACACGCTCCTCTGGTTCTGTCGAGTGGACTTGTAAAGCCATCCTGCAGGGTGTGCTTGACCTGTGTCTGTCTTCCATTGCAGGAAATCCAACAGCAGCGAGCTGCTCAGAAGCTGACATTTGCCTTTAACCAAATCAGGCCCAAAACCATCCCGTACTCTCCAAGGTAAGCCTGGTAGCGCCACGCAGCTCCTGAACTGAAGTGTGTTTCATGCTAAGCCCGTCTTGCTGCCTGGGCCGTCACGCTATGAAGACGCTGGGTGATTTGACTAGAACATGTTTTATGTATTGTGATAAGTCATAGGAACACCCAAAAGGTTTTCTCATGGAAAAGTGAAATATGAATGATTGTGGTCATTTATTAAACTATATTTGATAATGATGCTGATCTATTCAAGAAGGTTCCATGTGTCCAGAGGCATGGGGTGAATGCAGCACCTGTGTGTATGTTCTTCATGTTCCTCATGTTCTTCATGTTCCTCATGTTCTTCATGTTCCTCATGCAGCACAGGCTGAGCTGCGTGTATGTTCTTCATGTTCTTCATGTTCCTCATGTTCTTCATGTTCCTCGTGTTCTTCATGTTCCTCATGCAGCACAGGCTGAGCTGTGTGTATGTTCTTCATGTTCTTCATGTTCCTCATGTTCTTCATGTTCCTCATGCAGCACAGGCTGAGCTGCGTGTGTGTTCCTTCTCCCTCCTCAGGTTCCTGGAGGTGTTTCTGCTCTACTGCCACTCTGCGGGCCAGTGGTTCGCCATCGAGGAGTGCATCACCGGCGAGTTCCGCAAGTTCAACAACAACAACGGGGACGAGATCGTCCCCACCAACCTCCTGGAGGAAACCATGTTGGCCTTCAGCCACTGGACCTATGAGTACACCCGGGGAGACCTGCTGGTCCTGGACCTGCAAGGTAACAACCCCCCCCCCGGCCATGGCTGTCTGGCCCCTCTGTCTGGCCCCTCTGTCTGGCCCCTCTGTCTGGCCCCTCCGTCTGGCCCCTCTGTCTGACCCCTCTGTCTGGCCCCTCCGTCTGGCCCCTCTGTCTGGCCCCTCTGTTTGGGCCCTCTGTCTGGCCTTGATGCCCTTCTGAAACCCGTGGGGCCCAGCCCCATCCCTAGTCTCTGCTAGGGATGGGTACTGAAACCCGGTATTTAGCGGGCCCCTGAGTTATTACACACCGTGGTATCGATCAGCTCCGACGTACCCGGTGGTGCTGCTATCGGTATTTGAGAAGTTAAGGAAATATGTTTGCTTTTAATTTAGGCTAGATAAACGTTGCTAAAGTTATACAACTCGCATTGAGATGCATTTTCGCTATTCCAGAGTCATTCCCATTTTAAAAGAGGAAACTCTCTCCCTCTCCGAGGTGGTCTTTTAGGTCGGGGGCTGGGGCCCTTGGCTTTCTCTCACATGGAGAAATGAAGGAAATCTATTTTCTATTAATTTAGGCTAGATCAAGCTCGCAATCGATATGTCAGGGTTCTACCCAAACACCACCGCCGGTGCCACCGTCCTCCTCTCCAACGCCACCCTGCTGATGACATGACAGGGACGCGGGCGTTTAGTTTACGTCTTCGTTTTTTTCCATAATATTTCTGAAACGGATAAATTGGTTTTATTGGAATAAGGCTTAAAAAACGTGCTGTGTGTAGGAATCGATTCTCTTTCGGATCCTGGTTCGACTCGGTTGCGGCGGAGCTGCAAAGCAGGTCTCACACCAGACGAGCCTCGTCGCACAGCGTCCTGCAGGAGACAGAGAACGCCCGTCGCATGACTCCAGTTTAGTAGGAGGGCTGTTGCTGGAGAAAGGTTTTGGGCAGGGCTGGAGGTTCTAGCGCGGCTGTATGGCAGCGCCGCTGTGAGCACTCTCATTGGAAACACGACCCACCGAAGTTCCAGTTAAGACACACCCCTTGAATGGGGCAGCATTCTTCACATCGTCACGAAACTAAAAGGTGCTTTGTACATTGGGCAAAAACAATTGCGTTACCACAAGGGCGTGAGTTTCCTTCCTCTTGGGAAAGTCTTCTTGAATCACAAGCAGGAGAATTACACAAATGTGTTGCACCTGATACAAATAGTACTGGTCTTCCCTGTGTCCAGCTCTCAGGTAGAGCGCCAGTTTTCTATGATGAAGCGGATGCAGGGAGACTGGCGCTTTCTACACAGAACATACACACAGACACAGAACATCTCTTGGTCGTCCAGTCACAGGGCTGTGCTCCTGCAGAGTATCAGAGTCAGAGTGCTCTGGCAAGATGGTGGGTAGCTGGAGTAGCCAGAAGGAGGCCATATAATTCCTTATGGGCCAGAGACGCACCAGAACCCCCTAATTCCCCATCATCAAACGATGAGGGCTCTTGATTCAATTGAATTGATTGATTGAATTGAAAATGTTTCTCAACATTACTTACCATTTTAGTGCCCCGAGGCTTCAATGATTGTACTGATGGTGTGTGACCCTAAACCTTTTCTAAACGTTAGTATGAATAACAAATCAATTATTTCTAAGACCTTATGACCTTGATGCCGTGGCATGTGACCTTTGTGCCCTCAAACAAATTGCTCCGCTGCAGACCAAGTGGCCTTGCCCCTTAAGGTTGTGCAGATCGTCTAGTTGCATATTAAGACGTCTAAATATGCGTTGTCAATATAACTTGTAGTTGGAATGTTATGTCTCCACAGACAAGGTGATGCAATCTCCAATATGGAGATTGAATTTGCAGGCAGGGACTTACCAGTTGTGGTTCCTGTTGAAACTTGCTTTAGCAAGTTGCTCAAGCAAGTTGCTCATGCAAGTTACTCAAGCAGGCGTCAATCCCTTTGGATAAAAATTTCTGCTACATATAAATGGATAACGTTTCCCTAGAAGAACCTGATCCTTTGCGAACATACTGTATACTGACGCCTGTATATGTGCACTTAAAGATAAATTAATAACTAACTGTTCATGTTAAAACCAAGGCTGTATCTGATGTATCCTGAGGTGTCCCTTGTGTTGGTGACTGAACAGACACAGGCCACTTAATATTTTAAATGCATCTATTTTGTCCCTTTACACTCAGGCACACTTTAAAGGGATGCTCAGAGATGTAGGTAACTTGGTGTTTGCCTGTTTAACCTAGATGCAGACACTTATTTAATTCCTAATTCATCATTTTTTCTTCCAGAAGGGTAGTGTGCTGAGTTAGCATTTGCTTTCCGTTAGCCGCTTCCATTGACTTGCAGGGTTACAGTAGCCTAGCTGCTGTTCATGTGAGGGAATACACTTTAAATTAGGTTCCAAAGATTTCCAATGTGTTCTGAATAGTCGCTTATTCAAAACAAGTGCTGGTAAGAACACCAGATTGTAGTTTGTCTACAAACACACAGAGAATTCTGCACTATTTTCGGCGCTTTTGTGATTCGCCGCTGGCGTGGGTTTTGTGTGTGTGTAACATCAACGCGATGTTCGGTGCATGCGGAGAATCAGCCACCCACTGGCGCTACACCCAGTGACCTGTGACCTATGCAAAGCGTGACGCTCACCCTCACCTGGTTCCCTCAGCGCCTGAACGTACTGCTCGTGTGCTCTTTGTTGTGCCAGGTGTCGGGAGATTCTGACGGATCAGTACACACATTTCAAGAGCGGAGAGAATAGGTGTTCCCCCACACACCCACAGGCCGGAGCTCGTTAACACCAAAATGGTTGATCCAAATACACACTTTTAACACCAAAATGGTTGTGCCTCCTCAGATCTTAAGACATGATCTTTACCTGCCAACTATAGACGGCGCATCAGGAAATTGGGGCCAAACAATGCAATGTGCTGTCGGAAGCTCAAACTCCCTGGTAATACAAGGTCGGCGCCCGTTTGAGCCAAAGAAAACGTATTTATTAACACAAATAAATCAATAGTGGTTAGGCCGTGTCTAACACAAAGTCACTGATCATTTAGTGATCTACGATAATCTCAGTCTCCCGCTCGACGGTGGTTCTCGTAGCTCTCCGTGCACTACGGCTGAGCTGTCTCTCGTCTCTCCCAGCGACGCCAAGTGTCGCGTATATATCCGCGGTTTCCCCTCCTCCGTCTCAGGTGTCCCCCATCTCGCTGAGTGTAATCAGCGGTAGTGATCTCCGGTGTGTGGTCCTCCGGAGAGCAGTGGTAAATTCCTTCTACCACCGCTCCCCTGAGCCGCTGGGCTGGAGCCGGGTTGTCACACTCCTCCCCCCTTGGATGAAGGCTCTGGCTGTCCCTGACCGCCCAGAGGCAGGCGTCGCGGCGGGACAGGGCGTCCGCGTTAGCGTGTTCTCGCCCGGGACGGTGGTCCACCTGGAACCTGTAGTCCTGGAGGGCCAGGAACCACCTCGTCACCCTCGCGTTGGTATCTTTGGCAGTGGCCATCCACTTGAGGGGTGCGGGGTCGGTGACGAGAGTGAACTCCCTGGCCCAGGAGGTAGTAGCGGAGATTCTCCAGGGTCCACTTAATGGCGAGGGCCTCCTTCTCAATGGTGGAGTAGTTTCTCTCGTTTGGGAGGAGCTTCCGACTCACATAGGTTATGGGGTGCTCCTCTCCGGCCCGGACCTGCGATAGCACCGCTCCAAGGCCCACCTCTGACGCATCTGTATGTACTATGAATGGGAGAGTAAAGTCGGGGGTTATCAGAACAGGCTCTGAGCAGAGGGCTCGACGGAGGAGACTGAATGGTACCTCGGCTGCCTCTGACCAGGTTATGCGATCCGGGAGAGCCTTCCTCGTCAGATCGTGGAGGGGGCTGGCCAGGGTGGCGAAACCGGCGATAAATCTCTGGTAGTATCCTACCAGACCTAGGAATGATTTCACCTGTTTCTTGGTGCTCGGGCTGAAGGCCGAGGGGCGGTGCGCTGGCACACCGGGCATGCCTGACAATACTGGGTGACATCCCCCTTGACCCCGGGCCAGTAAAACCGGTCTAGGATTCTGTCCCTAGTTTTGTCTATGCCAAGATATGCCCTAGTACATGGGAATGGGCCATGTAAAGGACTTTACTTACGTAGGGCCGGGGCACCACCAACTGCTCGGACACTACTCCCCCCCTCTCTACTACCCGATACAACAACCCCTCCCTGGTGCTAAAATAGGGGTGAGGTAAACTACTCACTGACTCTCTGGCCTGGCCATCATGGGCGAGGACGTTGCTCCAGGCGTGTTTCAGGGCGTCGTCCTGAAGTTGGGCGGTGGCGAACTGCCCGGGCCGTTCCGATCTAGCGCCAGTCAGGGGAAAGTCAGAGAACTCTGTGAGTGGTGAGCTCTCCGCCTCCCCCGGCGGGACAGGCTGTTCCGTGGCGGTCTCCGTGTCTGAGGTAGGTGAGGGGGGATCTGTGTGGTGTGGTCCTCCAAGCAGGCGGCTGGGTGTTCCTGGCGGTGTGGGTCTATCCATCCGGTCCCCGTCGTCCTCTCCGGAGGTCTCCGCAGGGGAGGACCGGGCGGAACGGCAGTGTCGTCTCGGGTGGAGTCGGGGTGGCCAGGAACCAGGCTCGGGGTTCCAGAGCAGGTGGAATTTGGGACAGTCCCTTCCAATGAGTAGGGGTACTGGAAGGTTGGGCACGATCCCGGCCCGTACCGTGAACACCCCCCGGGGGGTTCGCACCACCACGTGGCAGGTGGGGTTAGTGCGTGTGTCGCCGTGTACACACGCGACCTCGATCGGCTCGCCCGGCCTACCATCAGCTAGGTCGGGTCGCAGGAGGGTCACGACGCTCCCCGTATCAATGAGTGCCCGAGTGTCCTTATTTCCCACTCGGGCTGGGAGGTTTGGCCCGTCGGGATCCCGCTGGGCCCAACAGGTGGTGAGGAGGCATCGCCTCTGGCGGCCGTCGTCGGCAAAGGCCGAAGGCATGGCCAGTTCTCTCGTCGGGCCGTCCTCCCGAACACCTCCAAGTACGCCTCTACGTCATCGTCGGGTCCCAGTCTGCTGAGGCGGCTTGTGGGCGCGGAGATCGGGGTGTCCCGTGCCGACTGCTGCGCGAGGTGTAGGACCGCCTCCCGAAGGAGGGCTAAGCTTTCGGCGGTGTCTCTATTCATTACCGCGGCCATGGCTGGGTCCTGTTGCTGGTGTTGGTCGGCGATCGTGCCGGCCGCTCCGTCGGGGTTCTGCATCGCGGTTTGGTTGTGTTTACTGGGGGGCTCCGTAGCGTGCACAAAATGCCATTTTACAGATATTAGTTTCATACTATTATCATATCGATGCCTTCCTAAACGACGTGTCTTATTAAGTCTCTCAACTGAAACAATACCAAGGGGACTTATAATAATCATTACTCATAATGGCTTTCAATCAGATCTGCTTTGGGTTCTCCTCTTCAATCCGCTAAGAGAAGAGAATGGGTGATGAATGCCACATTCATAACCTTGATTTGATAATGATAATTTAACAATGAGAACATCAGGGGCTTCAGAACAAGAGAAGGGCCTGTGACCGGTTCATAAAATGACAGACGTAGAATAGAGATCACAACCAAGAGTGCACACCTAATGACCATCATAGAGAGCCACCCAAGATGACGATAATGAGGAAGTCCTAAGCAGGGGCCCGCGGTGATTCTGGAGAGGCCACTGCACTGTGTTTGAAGAATGGACCACTAGCTCTCTGAAATCAATTCAAACTAAACGCCCGATTGTGGGAGTGTGTGTGGATGACGGCTGGTTGAAGCAGCCTCACCTGGCCGAGTCAGACTGATTGGAGTCTGGAGCTGGGTGAGGCTGCACACCTGTTGCACATTGAGCAATCAATGTGCAACAGGTTAAACCAGCCATCACCACACACTCAGAGAGAGATCTCCTACATGGCAGCATGGATCACCATCTGTTTGTGTCATTATACGCAACCTTGGCAATAAACCGGTTTAACATCACCACCATGTGTCCTTTGTTTGGAGGACCCCATGAAAGCCACCTAGGTGGAGTATGGCAGCCACCTAGGTGGAGTATGGCAGCCACCTAGGTGGAGTATGGCAGCCACCTAGGTGGAGTATGGCAGCCACCTAGGTGGAGTATGGCAGCCACCTAGGTGGAGTATGGCAACCACCTAGGTGGAGTATGGCAGCCACCTAGGTGGTGTGTAGTAATGGTCGCTGCTACACCGATGCTGTTTAATTTGTTTCTTTTTACACCTCATTGAATAACTTGGAATCTGAAACATTATATATATATATATATATATATATATATATATATATATATATATATACACTGCTCAAAAAAATAAAGGGAACACTTGTACAACACAATGTAACTCCAAGTCAATCACACTTCTGTGAAATCAAACTGTCCACTTAGGAAGCAACACTGATTGACAATAAATTTCACATGCTGTTGTGCAAATGGAATAGACAACAGGTGGAAATTATAGGAAATTAGCAAGACACCCCCAATAAAGGAGTGGTTCTGCAGGTGGTGACCACAGACCACTTCTCAGTTCCTATGCTTCCTGGCTGATGTTTTGGTCACTTTTGAATGCTGGCAGTGCTTTCACTCTAGTGGTAGCATGAGACGGAGTCTACAACCCACACAAGTGGCTCAGGTAGTGCAGGTCATCCAGGATGGCACATCAATGCGAGCTGTGGCAAGAAGGTTTGCTGTGTCTGTCAGCGTTGTGTCCAGAGCATGGAGGTGCTACCAGGAGACAGGCCAGTACATCAGGAGACGTGGAGGAGGCCGTAGGAGGGCAACAACCCAGCAGCAGGACCGCTACCTCCGCCTTTGTGCAAGGAGGAGCAGGAGGAGCACTGCCAGAGCCCTGCAAAATGACCTCCAGCAGGCCACAAATGTGCATGTGTCTGCTCAAACAGTCAGAAACAGACTCCAGGAGGGTGGTATGAGGGCCCGACGTCCACTGGTGGGGGTTGTGCTTACAGCCCAACACCGTGCAGGACGTTTGGCATTTGCCAGAGAACACCAAGATTGGCAAATTCGCCACTGGCGCCCTGTGCTCCTCACAGATGAAAGCAGGTTCACACTGAGCACATGTGACAGACGTGACAGAGTCTGGAGACGCCGTGGAGAACATTCTGCTGCCTGCAACATCCTCCAGCATGACCGGTTTGGCGGTGGGTCAGTCATGGTGTGGGGTGGCATTTCTTTGGGGGGCCGCACAGCCCTCCATGTGCTCGCCAGAGGTAGCCTGACTGCCATTAGGTACCGAGATGAGATCCTCAGACCCCTAACAGTATGACCATACTGTTGCATAAATATGTTTGTAGTTTAGGCAGTGAATCACTAAAGAGTAAAATACCGCTACCGCTAACTAGTATGCGTGTTAAAGCGGAAAGCTTTAGCTTTAGCACGTAGCAGCTATGTGCTAAAACTAGCTGCCATTGACTTCCCCAGTAAAATCTAAATAATGACTATACCTTGCATATGTTAAAAAGTCCAACGAGTCGGAAAGAAAGGTGCGCTTTGTCTTAACACAATGACTCTTCAGGCTGTACCGAACAACATTGACGGGGACGTTTTTGAAAAGCCCACCTTTACACGTGCGCAGTTGAACATGGATGCATTTAAATGTTCTCGATTACTCGCGTTGGAGGCTGTAAAACCCTTTTCAACTGTGCATGATAATAAAACGGTATATATTCTCAATCTAATTCATACGAAGGATTTAGGTTGAATACGAAATTATACAATAATTGACGTTTTGAATACAGGAACCTCTTGGCAAACAGGATATGACCGAATAAGGGGGTCATTTTTCAAATTGGAAGCTCATTTCTTAGCATTAGAGAATAAAGAGGTAAGGATTTGTTATACTTTTGCTCACAGTGTATCTGCGGTAGGCATATTCATGTAGTTATTTAATGCTACGATTTACGTTGCTACGGATGTTGATAAAGTTACATCTGTAAAATGAGTTAAGTTCGAGCTCAACTGAGGACAGAAATGCACAACATAATTCAGGCAGCTAGCGAACTCAATAGAGATGCTATTCATCTCTTCACCGAGTTTAAATTCCAATAATACATATCGTTGCAAAATAATGACGCCAAATGTCAAGCAACATGTTACATTTATTTAATTGTCTTTTTCTATATTTCATATTTCCATATTTCATATTTCAGTAACCGAAATGGCTTCAAAGATTCCCAGAGGTAACGTTAGTGAATTCCTGTAATGTGTAGAAACGTTATGCTTACCATTAACGTTAAACTATCAGACGCAATAACGTTACATCTCTTCACCTAGTTAAAGTGGTAATGTCGACGATTTTCATGTACATAAATGTATTTTATCACAATCTATCTCCGAATGATGGGGGGGGGGGGGGGGTTCTCGCCACAGAGAACGGAACGGAAATCTTTGAGATTTGTTGTGGAAAATTGGATGACTGGTGGCTGGATCGATTAAAGGCTAAGACAAATGGATATCCGTAGTTGATTTATTTCATATGCTGCAGCACATAAAAGACACAGTTTCAAAGGCAAACTCCACACAGAGCAGAGTTCTCGAGAAAGGGCGCCCCGAAGACAGGAGGGATGCCTTTTTATAAAGTCGGGCAAACAGTATCTCAGATATGACACTAGATGGCGCCATTGACTGTCTATAACAGATTCGATGCCCAATTAAAACCGGACACCTGGTTTGGGGAGAGAGCATACAGTCAAGGCCAGGCACAGATACATTGTTTTGGAAAAGGGAGCTTGCTCAGGAGTTTCTCATATGGGAACAGAGCACCATACAGGAATACAGGATAAACAGACAGCTGTGGGGAGGTAGAAAGTTGAAAAGACA
>JACYXH010000347.1:212500-215610 GCA_026745465.1 Lota lota | reverse complement strand
GCATGTCTCTCTTACATGAACAACTGTAATCGTTCAACTAAATGAACAAGAACATTTTGCAGTCCCAGACAAGCAATTTGTTCTGGCATTCCGGATCTCCTCAGCCCTGCAGGATCTGTAAGCGCTCGAGGAGCGGTTACAGATCAGGGATGTCCGCGTTCAACAAGCACTTTAATGGCCCCAATACGTTTTACAGCAAACCTGACTGACCGCTGTGTCGAGCTGCGGTCGAACGCGGCGATGTCGACGAGGTACAATACAGCCAATGGGGTGGTTCGTTTGAAGAGGGCAGGAGTGTGCTGCCGTCTCGTGTCCTGGGCGTGCCCGCTGGAGCGGTCGCTGCTAATGGGCATCATCTCAGCACGTCTTGCTTTGAACGGGTTCACCTTGATGCAAACAGAGACCGGGCGGACGTTATAGTCCATCTTTTACAGATACGAAATATTTACAGATGCCAGTTACTGACCCAATGGTTCGTTTGGTATTGTTGAACAGTTGCAGGCAGCGATGTATTATGGGATGTGGGGGGGGGGGGGGAACGTTTGACTTTTTTGACACACACTGAGAAATGGAAACCCCATTGGGCCCCTCTCTCGGTCAGAAACCGTCCATTTCGCCTGAGCGAACACGCCATTTATCGATTTCGTTGTGAGTAAATGGGGGTCTTAAGGTCATTATTTCACTGACTCCATCTTGTGACACTAGGGGCCCTAGGACCTGCGGGGCAGGTGGGGCTGGTCGGGCCCCCCGGCCTTCCTGGACCCAGAGGCCTCATGGGGCCCATGGGACCCTCCCCAGACCTGTCACACATCAAACAGGGCCCACGCGGACCAATGGTCAGTCAGATACCTCCTGTTAGCTTCAAGCTGAGCTACAGCTATGTCTAGCTCCATGTTATATTTACCTTTGCATGCTTGGTCCCCTGCTTCATTTTTAATGCTATGCTGTGTTGTACTGTGTGTGTGTGTGTGTGTGTGTGTGTGTGTGTTGTACTATGTGTGTGTGTTGTACTGTGTGTGTGTGTGTGTGTGTGTGTGTGTGTGTGTTGGGGGACATGTCTTAGTATGTATACATAGTGTGTATGTGTGTGTACATATGGATGTGTTAGTAATGTGTGTGTGTGTGTGTGTGTGTGTGTACATATGGATGTGTTAGTAATGTGTGTGTGTGTGTATGTGCATATGGATGTGTTAGTAATGTGTGTGTGTGTGTGTGTGTGTGCCTGCCAATGCGTTTATCCGTGTACGCATGTGTGTACGCATGTGTGTATGCATGTGTGTACGCATGTGTGTTAGCGTATAAAACCCTCAGACATGTTGAAGAAAAAAGAGAATCTCACCCCTCCATCTCCGGCAGGTCAGCCTCTGTCCGTCGTGCTGTTCTCTGCTGTAATGGGTTCTATAAGTGAGCTAGATCTACATTCATGCTGAGGACCCCCCCCCCCCCCCCCCCCCCCCCCCCCCCCCCCCCCCCAACCCCCCCTCCCCCCCCCCCCCCCCCCACCACCCCCCCCCCCCCCCCACCCCCACCCCCACCCCCACCCCCCCCCCCCCACCACCCCCCCACCCCCGCCCCCCCCCCCCCACCCCCCCTCACAATCCCCCCCCCCCCCCCCCCCCCCCCCCCCTCTCTCTCTCTCTCACTCACTCACTCACTCACTCACACACACACACACACACTCCACACTTTTATATCCAAAACCACTCTGACTCTCTGGTACCGCTGCCAAGAGAATAGGCCCTGTGATCGAACACAGTCATGCACACACGCGAGAGTGTGTTCGCACACACTCGGCACACACACACACACAAATGCAGGCACGCAGACACAGACACACACACACGATATAAACCCCCACACGCACACCACATCCACACACCACATCCACACACCACATCCACACGCTCACTCACACTGTCTCTCTTTCATATATTTTATACACACTTTTATATCCAAAAGCACTCTGACATGCCGCGGTCTCCCTGCCGGGATTCGAAGGTGTAAAAACTAGCAAACCCCCCACATGTGACCCGCACTAATGTTAGCAGCAAGAGAGAACTGGGGGGGGGGGGGGGGGGGTGGTGGGGGTGGGGGGGGGGGGGGGGGGGGGGGGGGGGGGGGGTGGGGGGGGGGGGGGGGGGGGGGGGGGGGGGGGGTGGGGGGGGTGGGGGGGGTGGGAGGGGGGGGGGGGGTGGGGGGGGGGGGGGGGGGGGGGGGGGGGGGGGGGGGGGGGGGGGGGGGGGGGGGGGGGGGGGGGGGGGGGGGGGGGGGTCCCCTTAATGAACATCTATTTTCTCCAGTTATCTTTGGCTGCCCGTTTGTGAGGCCTGGGACTAATCTACCAGGCTGCCTGGGGGGCTGACCTCTCGCGGGGAATTAATGGGCTCTGAAATAAGGACTGGGTGAGTTGTCACCACAGAGAAGCATGCGCCAGAGGTCGCTTAGCGTCCTTCATTCGTTCATCAATCCATTCGATCGGTGTTTCATCTCGATAGATCGTCGAGAGCAAGCCCTCATTTGCAATGAAGCAGTGAAGCAGAGAATGTAAGGCACCCAATAAGTAGAGAAAATACAAAACGAAAACAAGAAAGTCAAGCAATGAAACAATTAAAAGCAATGCAGACTGGGGTGAAATGGTTGGTTATTAGGGATTTAAGCTGACCAATGGATACTAACGAAATGCGTTTTAAAGTACATTGTAGGATGTACATTTCCAAACTCTGGGGGCTTGAAGTGTAAGTGTAAGTCCAATCATTGGAGTGAGTATGATATGGGCCGGAGTTCCAGGAATAATGAATGGATACAAGGTGTAAGATCCAACAATGGCTTTATACAGAAACAGATGCTAGTGCTGATCACGTCTCTGTGCCAGAGAGGACCACCCAAACTTGTTGTGCATTAAAGATCAATGTTGGGCTATGGAAGCCTGCAGCACTGTATTGGTGTATACATGTGTGTGTGTGTGTGTGTGTGTGCGCGCGCACGTTGGCGTGTGAGTGAATGTGAATGTGTATTTGAGTGGCAGTACAAGTGTGTATGTGTGAGTGGATGTAGTGTGCACGTGTGTGTGTGTGTGTTTCTGTGCTTGCGTGCGTGTGTGTGTTTGTGTG
>JACYXH010000347.1:177500-207500 GCA_026745465.1 Lota lota | reverse complement strand
CTATTCACTGAAGATTATGATGGCACATTGTTGACCCTCCCTTGTCTTTTCATGTAATTACAGCGCAATTTTGCCACCGGTTTCTTTAACATCCATCCCTTGTTATTTCCTCTCCATCTCCTTTAAACAAGACCACCAAAAGCTCCCGCTCTTGTGGAACCCCTGAGATTAAGGAAGTAATGAGACTGGGGGGGGTATGGGGGTGGTGGGTGGTGGGAGGACAATGCTAGGGAGAGATGGTGCTCCTGAGTGCTTTATGTGGTGTAAACAGGTAGTGGGTGTGTGGAAGTGGGGGGGGGGGGGGGGTGGGGGTTCTCCATCTGGGACCCCTGGGGGAACTATCTTCCCAGCACATCAACACGCTACTCGTTGCCATGGTCAGGGTGGGGTGGGGGTGGGGGGGGGGGGTCTCGGAGAGGGTGAATGAACCACATGTCCCCCCCCCCCCCCCCCCCCCCCCCCCCCCCCCACTACAGGGGGTGTGTTGAATACGACTGTTACAACTTCTGCAACAATGACAGTGTGTTACTATTTGTCTTCACAGTCACACGTGTGCAGCACCGAAGCGCACACAAACAGAAACAGTAACGCACACTGGGAGTTAGTGAATGAGTGAATGAGTGAATGAATGAGTGGGACTGTAGTGATGCATGGTGGTAAAGGCTTTGACACGGCTTGGCAAGTTGTGAACTGTTGTATATGTTGTCATTGTAATCATGCCTGATGTACTGTTCTGAAATTAGGATGTGTGTGTGTCTTTCACACACACACACACACACACACACACACACACACACACACACACACACACACACACACACTTGTGTGTATGAAAGACAGTTTTGTGTACAGCTTTGTTTGTGCATGTTGTTGAAGTGTGTGGGAATTAAAGTGCATTTGTGTTTGTGTGTGTGTGTGTGTGTGTGTGTGTGTGTGTGTGTGTGTGTGTGTGTGAATTTATGATGTGTGTGTCTTTCAAACACACACACACACACAAAAATCCTAAATTTGCACTCACAGACATCCTTCAATTCAAACACACACACACACACACACACACACACACACACACACACACACACACACACACACACACACACACACACACACACACACACACACACAGGACAGGACACCCCCCACAAGGCCGGCCCCCCTCCCTCTCATGGCGTTATCTTTATTCAGGCTTTGTGTGCACTAATTGGAGCTGATGAGGGACTAATTGGTAGCTATTTTACAAGACGGGCCACTCCAGCCACGGCCCAGCCTGCAGGGGCAGCGTGAGCAGAGTTAATGAGAAGCTTTACACAAGTGAAGGCTTTCAAATGGGCCCCGCTGCACCGAAGGCCCCAAAGGGAGAGTGGAGGGACGTCCTTTGTCCCGCTGCATCTTTCTCCGACGTGCAGGTATCTGGAAAGCAGAATGGGAGAGAGTGGGGTACAGAGGGCACACACAGTTGCCCCTACGATGTTGAGCACTTGTCGGCATAAAGGTGGGGTGGGGGTGGGGGGAGGGGGAGGGGGGGAGGGGGACTGTTACATTGTGTGTGGGCCCCCGTTGTCGTTTAGTGTGTCTGTAAATAATGAGAGTGGCCGCTCTCCTGGAATGAATGCTGGTTTGGCGGTCCTTAGTGGGGGACAACGAGGCCCCCCCCTCTCTCTCTCTCTCTCTCTCTCTCTCTCTCTCTCTCTCTCTCTCTCTCTGTCTCGCTCTCTCTCCCTCTCTCTCTCTCTCTCTCTCTCTCTCCCTCTCTCTCTCTCTCTCCCTCTCTCTCGCTCTCTCTCTCTCTCTCTCTCTCTCTCTCTCTCTCTCTCGCTCTCTCTCTCTCTCTCTCTCTCTCTCTTTTCTTCATCTCTGGACCACACTGGACTATGTTGAAACAGTCCCGGGATAAATGACAGACCAAACCCCCCCTGTATTGGGGCCCCGTATTATTTGGAAAGTGAGTGTGTGGCACCAATGTGTGCACACAACTCATAATAATACACCTGCGGGGGCCCAGCGACATCATGGCCCGGGGTGCCACAGCGCAAAGGAATGAAGTCTCACGAAGAGAAGCGTGTTGTGAGTTTGCGAAAACAAACGGATCGCAATTCGACGTGCAAAACACGAGCCATCACGATGCCATCGATGGCTGTGTGTCGTTAGCTAGCGAATGGGAAACCATGACAGCTTTAGCTCAATGGAAGCAATGCAGCAGTGCTGAATTACAAACAGGTCAATGTTTGTGTTCATGCTAATAGCGTGGCTGGTGAACCGTGTGCTTTTAAACCCCTATGGGTTTTTACCTTATTGTCGTTCTTTAGCTGTAGCATTGTGTCGTGTGCTAATGGTTTGCATTGTACTGCGTTGGTTTATAAATGGACACCATGAGGCGACAAGCTTCATTTAGCTAAGACCCCTGGACTCACAGTGGGGGTCTGACCTGACACTCTCCCTTTCAGCCTAATGGGGACATGTAATACAAACACCTTTAGATCAACATCCACAGGACACCGCTCTTTATCATGCGAAGGAAATCGTCTTTGTTTCTAAATGATGTTTATATGGAGATTGTAGGCAGATTGATAGGCTAAATAAACTAGCTAAATAAATGGTGGTACAGGAGAAGTAATAATGATCAACTCAAACGTGGATGCAAACATTTACTTTCGAGTTTGAAAAATGATATAACCACATATTTGGCTGCCTTCCTTCATTAGGCTACACTAATCAGATGATGTCACTAAATACCCTTTTATACGTTTTAATTCATTGACCAAATATTAGTACTGACTAATTTCATGTGTATTCACAGTTTCCCTGACCCGTTAACACCCTACGGCTTTCTATTGTCCTTTACCAATGACCTATTAGTGTTTCTATTGTTATTTAAATCATGTAACACCGACCAGAGATGGAGAATTACTCCCAAAATATAGCCCTCTACTCTGCAATGCCCCCTTCTCTCTCTCTCTCTCTCCCCCTCTCTCTCTCTCCCCTCTCTCTCCCTCTCTCTCTCTCTCTCTCTCTCCCCTCTCTCTCCCTCTCTCTCTCTCTCTTTCTCTCTCTTTCCCTCTCTCTCTCTCTCTCTCTCCCCTCGCGCTCTCTCTCTCCTCCCTCTCTCCCCCTTATCTCTCTCTCTCTCTCTCCCCTCGCGCTCTCTCTCTCCTCCCTCTCTCCCCCTTATCTCTCTCTCTCTCTCTCTCTCTCTCTCTCTCTCTCCATTTTCCCCTCAAAATCCCGAAACCACCCCAAAAAAATAACGAATGTTTGTTTTAAGAAATAGATGGGTCATTATTTTCAAGAGCATAACTGGAACATAGGCAATTCGTTATGGTTTGTTCACATTTACAGCGCTGATGTACTTTTTATTTTTTAAATGTCACTGTATTTTTTCAACCAATGAGCACATGTAGCTTTTAATTGAATTGATTCATTTCTCTTCTACAGGGCCGACGTGGTTCGCAGCCTCACACAAACCGTAATGCGCGCTCAGCCACGTCAGCGCTCTCCCGTCCAATGAGAAAACGCCCTGTTGGCCCTCCGGACGTCGCGTCACGCTCAAGGCTCCTGCGCTACGTCAGCAGTGTTCACGAAACATGGCGGTGCCCATAGGACAGCGGCTGGTGGCGAACTCTTACCTATTGATGTCAGTATTATTGCTAACGTTAAAAAGTATCGGATGTGAGGACATCGCGGCAGGTGCTACGTCGTCAGATCCGGATCAAGCCCACAGGCGTTTTGAATACAAGTACAGCTTCAAAGGACCGCATCTGTCTCAAACCGACGGCAGCATTCCGTTTTGGATACACACTGGGAGTAAGTTGTGGAGCCGGCTGTCAACCTGCCGTGGTCACGTATTATTTGAATGGAGACCGTGTTATATGTTCTCCCCTTTCCCTTCCCTGTTCCACGTCCTTTGGGAAGGTTCCACGGTTGGCCTGCCACGAGATATCGATCGATATTGTAAACAGAAGCCAACCACAGCGACTGATGCTCAGCGGGATCTGTGTGATGAGGTTATTCCGTACACCCCATGCAAAGCAGCAGCAGCACCATTCATTTAGCAGACGCCCTGCTAGACCGATGCAGGCAGCCTGTGTGCCCACCTGAATTGGACCAGCAGACCACAGGCGATTGAGTGTTGAACTTTCATTTAGCTTGTCTCCCAGTGGGAGGCCCGGCCTGTGGATTCTTGCAACACAGTTCCTTCTTTGGCAGTAGCCTACAGTCAGTCGGTTACGACAGCATGCCCTCACCATACTGTAGCAGTTTACAGCAGATATAACTGCTTTACTCCTGTTCACACTTTCTTCTTCTTCTTCTTCTTGTTCTTCTTCTTCTTCTCCTCTCCCAGATGCCATTCCTAGTGCGGACCAGGTTCGGATCACCCCCTCGCTGAGGAGCCAGAAGGGCTCCGTGTGGACCAAGAACATGGTCCACTTTGACAGTTGGGAGGCGGTGGTGACCTTCCGCGTCTCGGGGAGAGGACGCATGGGAGCCGATGGACTGGTGAGATGTTGTGGAGCGTAGGCCAGGGTAACTTCAACGGGACTGGTAATGAACATGGCGACTGGTAATGAACATGGCGTCGATGGGGTGGCCAGGGTAACGTCAACGGGACTGGTAAAAGCATGGTGTCGATGGGATGGCTTCATGTAGGGCAGTAGCCTGGGAAGCAGACCAATCTGCAAGCTCGTATTTCATTTGCTAGCCTACGCCATCCGACCCCCACTCCCGTTCAGACAGACCTCCAGCAGCCCCCGGCCCAGGCCCGGTCAATCACCACGTGTAGCTATGAACTATAAACAAGATGGCGGCCGCTGATGTGTCACGCGTCACACGGCTCTGATTGGTTGTAGGTCCATCCCACTGCGCCCCGTTGAGAACGCCCCTTGGGAATCAAAAAGAGGAACTGAGAAGTTCCAGACTAATACGCACTGGCGAATTGGCCGGGCTAGTAGCAACGGAGCTGGCGGTGAACCTAGCGTTGATGCTAGGTGTACCTCCTCTTCTCATGTGTCTGATTTGTGACACCTCCCTATCAAGCAGGAAGCTCTAGAGGAAAACAACTAATTCCACAGAGTGTGTACGTAAGGCTTCTGTCCTGCAAGTAAGCTTGCAGGTAGATGGGTAGCAAGATGCCCCAGCAGCCTGACCGCTTCTTTAATGTCCTGTATGTGCATTCACTGTGCGTTGCTTTGGATAAAAGCATCTTCCCAAATGACCTATTTGTGTAAAATGTTGATAGTCCTCGCAAACCCCAAATGCCCTAAATCATAAGAATATATCTTGCCCATGCCCCGTATAACATGCCTTTTTAAGACAAAACAAACACATTTTCTCATTTGACTACGTTTCTGAAGAAAAAGGACAAGTTAGCCCTTCGCCTTGGAAAACGAAGTGTGACAACCAAACCACTCCTGTTCTTCATCCGAAAACACCTGCATACATTATTCTTCAGGTGTTGCCTATGACTTCCCACTGATTCAACCAGCCTCGTTCCGCCACAGGCTGCTGGCGCCCGCAAGCATCTGCCAGGCTCAAGAGTCCTCGGTGGAGACATTGAATTGGTTGCGCCGGCTCTAGTGGCACCCCTCTCTGAGTGTGTGACCCCATGCTCGGTCCTCGGGGTGCTGGTGAAAGCTCCTTTTCTCCCAGTGTTCATTAGCGGATCCCGACAGGAGCCGGGGTCTTTCACGGCCTCGATCGTTAGACAAACAAGGGGGGGGGGGGTTCGGACGAGAGATGTAACGAGACGAGACATCATCAAGTGAGAAGAATGAGGATGGTCGCCCTAGCCGATTTTCTGGGGAGATTGGTCATGATGTCATCCACGTCGACTCCACCGAAAAAGGGGGCTAAACCGTATTCTTGTTTTGTTATTGAAATGAATGTTCAACGGGAACTCGGGTTTTGTCAATTCATAATGTTGGCATCGGGCCAACGCAAAAACTAAAACAAACTGACTTTCAAATAACCCCTCGGCAGTATCCTTGGAATCACTCACTCACTCACGGCAGTATTTCTTCTAAGCAGCAGCGGTATCCCTGGGTGTCAGTAGTATAATATAACTCATTAACAGGCTGTGTGTGTTTGCTCTGTGATAACAGGCGATATGGTTCACCTCGCAACAAGGCCTCGACGGCCCTGTCTACGGAGCGGCCGACAAGTGGAACGGAGTCGGGATCTTCTTCGACTCGTTTGACAACGACGGAAAGGTGGGCGGAGTCTCTCAGCCGCTGGGTTTTTCAGTCGTTTGGTTTGGTGTGTTTGATTTAGGAGTGTGGTTGATAGGGTTCAGCGTGGGCCTCCCTAAGCGCACGCACCATCGCCCGATTAGAGACAAGGACGTCAATTACTTGTCATAAAGTTAAAGCTTTAATGCAGTGCTACTCATTACTATATTATGTTCAGTTAATTCTTTTTTGTAAAAGTTATCTGTTCATTTAAGAAACACGATTAGACCAAGCCATGGATTTGCCAAATCAAGGCTTTGAAATCAGTGATTTGTCCGACCCAAGGTCATTTTGTATTGGCCCAGTTGGCATTGGCACAGTTAAACTCTGAGGGCGTGGCTTTTACACATTTTACATAATGCTGTGGTCCTGATTTGTCCCCTTTTTCGCCCCTAGCAAAGCACTAGACTAAAAGACACGGTGTCTGGGCCAGTAGAGAAACGTATCATTACAAAAATGAACTTATTACAGTTGGTCAGTACCCGCAGGTACTGCACATCTTTATCTACTTGAACTAAATGTTTTTAATTGAATTGTAAGATCATGGTACTATAATTGGGTTTTACGGTAGTAAAGTCAGTTACTCACTAGCTGTAAGAGACCACAAAAGAAATCTGTGACATTTTTAGAAAAGATGTGAAAGGTGTGTGTGTGTGTGTGTGTGTGTGTGTGTGTGTGTGTGTGTGTGTGTGTGTGTGTGTGTGTGTGTGTGTGTGTGTGTGTGTGTGTGTGTGTGTGTGTGTGTGTGTGTGTGTGTGTGTGTGTGTGTGTGTGTGTGTGTGTGTGTGTGTGTGTGTGTGTGTGTGTGTGATGTCTACCTGCTCCATTCCTCTGGGTGATTCTGTATTCCCCTGCATTCATACGTGTGTTAGATGAACACTTGCCTTGACTTTCTCCAATTCCTTTTTCAGAAAAACAACCCGGCCATCGTCGTCGTGGGAAACAATGGGAAACTTGTTTACGACCACCCAAAGTGAGTAAATATTGATTTTCCTTCTGCTCTCTGACATCATCACCCAGCCACATCTTTTGAACAATTTAAAGAAGATTAGGAACTATGATTATATTTGGGCGGGGGTGGGGTGGGAATAATAATCCTGCATCTCTCCTTAATCTCTCTTGGGCCGGCAAAAACTGTAAATAACAGTTTTTTTTTTATCTATCATGTCTTCAAATTATACTCCCCGCCTTTTCCATATCTCATCAGGGTTGTTTACAGAATAATCTATAATCCTATAGACTCTAATGTGATCATGCGATTTACTTATTAGATCATTCTTTTCTCATAGTTGCACTTTTCGTGAGCGTTGCACATGTTTGCAGTTAATGGTTAACGTAACCTCTTGTTTATTACCATTTGGGACCCAGTGATGGCACAACGCAGGCTCTGGGAACGTGCTTAAGAGATTTCCGGAACAAACCCTATCCCATCCGCGCCAAAATTACCTACTACAGGAAGTCACTGACGGTAGGAGACGCCACAAGCACTGACTCCCAGTCAGCGTCCAACATTAACACACAAATCGGTCAGTTCTTTCAATCCGTCCGATTCGACAACGTGGCGGGTAAAAAGAGACAACTCACAACACTCGTCCGCACGTTGTTGTACCTCAGTTCCGCTATTTTGGATGAGCTTCCTCCTTTTCTCTGCCCCTTCATTCATTCATTCATTCATTCATTCATTCATTTATTCGTTCATTCATTCATCCAGGTGATGATCAACAACGGCTTCACCCCAGACAAGGAGGACTACGAGTTCTGCACCAAGATGGACAACATGATCATCCCTAAGGAGGGCTTCTTTGGGATCTCGGCGGCCACCGGTGGCTTAGCAGGTACTCCTCGTGTCTTAGGCTGGCTTTCTGTATTTGCATGTAAACGTTGTGTCTTTGCCGGGAGCAAAGGTACTTCTAAAGCATAGACATTGTCTGTCCCTCCTTGGAGTGTGAACAAACCATGCCAGATGTTCAGATAAAGATGCAAAAAACAAAACAAATGGGGCAATTATAGATGCATGATGGCCACTTGAATGGCACTAATAGTAATACCAGAAGAATAAATTAACTTTGTTTTTGATTGGACACATTTTGTAGTAACTCCAATATTGATCATATGCTATAAATATTTCTAAGCTCTGCTTTGGATAAAGCGCCAAATGACTCAATGTCAATATAGAGATAAGTAATCAAATTTGTGGAAAATTGAACCCTAGAGGAAGTAATGTGACGGGTGAAGTGTTTCTAATCCTGTATTAAAACTGTCTTGTGTGTTTTTTTTCCCTAAATGTTTCTAATCCCAGATATTTTTCCCCTTCAATAGATGACCATGACGTTTTGTCGTTTTTACTATTCAGACTCACAGAGCCTGGACAACAACAGGTAACCGTGTTTTTCTCAACTCGCTCCTCCTCTGTTTTATCGAAGAGTCCGACCACATAGAAAACAAAGAGGGAATACAGAATCGCTCTGAACAATTTTGAAATGGTTCACGACATAACATTTTTGAACCAAAGCCTGTCTTTGTGTTCCGATGGCTACTTGGGGAAGGAAAAAAAAGAAGGTTAAACCCGGGCCCTTTCCATTGAGCTCAGAGTGCTTGTTTTGTCTTCGTTGCTGAAGCCTCCAGTCGAAGTGGAGATCCCCAAAGAGGAGAAGGACAAGTACCAGGAGGAATTTGAGAACTTCCAGCAAGAGCTGGACAAGAAGAAAGAGGAGTTCCAGAAGGATCACCCAGATGTCCAAGGGGAACCCAGTGAGTGAACAGCAAACGCTGCTACACTTTACAAATATATATATATATATATCATTTAAAAAATCAAAGAAGTAATTATGAATTAATTGATTAGTCGAGTCACACACGCCAATTACTCGATCCGAGCATCGTGTGTGCAAAATATGCGAGGGTTAGGGGTTCAAATCCCTGCGCTAATAACGGATTCACTCATGGTATCGTACGACTATTTGAATAATTGGAAAAAAACAAGTAGAGTTCTAATCCTTTGACTCTAATGTGAATGAATGCAGACTGAATGAATGCAGACTGAATGGCTCTAATGTGAATGAATGCAGACTGGCTCTAACGTGAATGAATGCAGACTGAATGAATGCAGACTGAATGAATGCAGACTGAATGAATGCAGACTGAATGGCTCTAACGTGAATAAATGCAGACTGAATGAATGCAGACTGAATGAATGCAGACTGAATGGCTCTAATGTGAATGAATGCAGACTGGATGAATGCAGACTGAATGAATGCAGACTGAATGAATGCAGACTGGCTCTAACGTGAAGGATGTCGGTTTCTCTCCCAGTCGAAGAGCAGTACGAGAGCGTGAACGACCGGGAGATCCGGCAGGTGTTCGAGGGCCAGAACCGGATCCACCTGGAGATCAAGCAGCTCCACCGGCAGCTGTCCATGATCCTGGACGAGCAGAGGCGCTACGTCGCCGTCATCACGGACGAGGTCGCCAGGAAGGGAGCGCACGCCGAGTCCGGACAGGTACCCGAAAACGCGCCCGAAAACTGGTTCAGACCAGAATAAGGCTAGCAAACATACACCCATAGCTGTTGAATGGTTATAGGGAACACCACAAACACAGAAAGAACGGTAAGTGTTTTTTGTTATTACTGCTAATTATTATTATTATTATGCTAGTTGGACTTTTTTTGCACACTAAGCACAAAAGCACAGTGGCTCCTTTTTTACGCACATTTTCTTTTAAAAATATTTCTTTCCGTGGATCATGTGAATAACTCTGTTTTTCTTTGACCTTTTTGTTTACTATCGTAGATGTATTCTTATCTCTGGTTTGATTTGCACGGTTCCTTTTGGCTCAACGCCTGCCTTTCCCATCAGAGATGATTAATAAAGTGTTATCTTCGTGTGCAAATATTACTCTGCGGGCCAAAATATGACGTTGGTTGTTTGGCGCGTGTGTATGAGCGTTTGACGCTGGCACCGGAATCAAAGTGTTTCTTTTTTTTTCCTCTTTTTTTTTTTTTGCTACTGACGTCAACGATGTTTTGACTCCAGACAGAGATTGCTGGTCCCCAGCTGAGCTCGATCATCGCCACCCAACAGGAAGTGCTGAAAAACCTCAACGACCTACGGTGAGTCACGGCAGGAGATCAGGCCGTTGTTATTCAGAAGGTTTTGGTCTCTGGTCTTCGAAAGCTAGTGGTTGTTTTTGTCCTACACGTACAAAATGACCTATGATACTCCAGGAGAAATCCCCTTCTTTTATTATCTCTCAAATGGTGGTTAATCTTGCCATAAATAAAGCGAGTTGCGTCCCAGGTGTTTTTCAGCCTGATAATCCAGCTCACCATGAAATCCCCCGCGTTCCATACTTACTCACTCTATCTAAACATCCTTTACCACACACACACGCAACACACGCAACAACACACACACGCAATAACACACACACACAACAACACACACACGCAATAACACACACAATCACACACGCGCAATAACACACACACACACGCACGCACGCACGCACGCGCAATAACACACACACACTATAATACACACACACGCAATAACACACACACTATAATACACACACGCGCAATAACACACACACACAATAACACACACACACACAATAACCCACACGCGCTATAACCCACACACAATAACACACACACAATAACACACACACACACAATAACGACAACTACTATGTACGATCGTTTCTATACTTCGGCCATCTTAAAACTCCTTACTGAAATCCGCTCAACTTTGATGACTTGTCTTCTAAATTCCCATTGTGGTTTGGTTGAGAAGGACATAACACATCATTTAATCTTTCATTTCTTATGTGTTGTTTTTTGTAGCCTGCAATTTACTCAAGTGGTCTTTTTTTACTCAATTCTTATTTATTGAGATTTATTGAGAAAACAACGAATAAAATGAAGTAGAATGGGACATAATGTGATCTGTTCCATCCAGTGGGAAGAGAGGTAACTTTCTCTGTCCATAGCATCTCATATGCTGCTTTAGTTCACTCCGTGTAACGCAAGTTCTAATTGGTAAACATACCAAGACCCAGACATAATCTTCTGAGCATTTAACATTCACTCTCTATTGATATTATTGCAACACAAATGGAAGATAATACGGCTTAAGAGATTGCACTTGTAGTCCTTCATGGCTAAGACTCAGGACCGCTTGATATTGCAGACTTGAGTTTGCCTGATTAAATTGGAGAATTGTAATTGTACAACGTGTAGATATTGTTATGTTTTCTCATCCAGCGTCAATAAGGTATTTATTCTTTGCTCTGGCCGGGCATCCTTCAAGGCTTAAGCCTTTGTGATCACACAGTAGACCGATTTTAACACACGTTCATACATTCATTTCACGGCATTTTCTTGTTGTGCAGGTCATAATACTTCAATTATTTGTTGTATTATTGTATCTCGACAGCAACAGTAATGATTCTTAAACGTTGGTAATGTTTTATCAACTCTGAATTGGGGTCAAAGTGAACTGAAAAAAGCCTTTAGGGACTACATTGATCCTTCTGATACTTGGGGGCTGATTGTATTTCAAGAAGACACAAAGACACCATATTGTCTTTGGTATATTAAGTGTGTTTTATTGTTTGATATTAATTTGCACACGCTAACCATCTGTATTGAGAGTTAATCGGAATCACAAGATATTAAAGGTTTTATTTTATGTAACATTAATCTCTTGTGTATAATAAAAGAAGAAAGCTGTTTGTATGCCCCAAATCCAGCTGAACATTTATCCTTAAAAAATTATATATATATATATTTCTATGTCGATATAGATATATTTGATCATAATAATATTAAGGAGAAAAATACAAAGAATAAAAATGATATGGTCATCGCTATTTTTCTTTCTTATTTTCCATCTGCTACAACCAATAGACATCTGCAGTCAAGTGTTTTTCAGTCCATATTTCATTCGACTGACCTGATCATCCACTGGAGATGGCGTGAAAAGGCAACATTTTGACATCAACTGAGCAACACCCGTCAGCAGAAAGGCAATTTTAAGATGAGCTTTACAGGGAAAATAATCCGATTGACATGTTGAAACAAGTTGCGGGTTCCTGCAGCTGCCTCATCCCTGCTCTCGTATGCTATAATATGAAGGGCACATCTGAATTATTCAGTAGATTAAGTCAGTTTCTCATGACCCTTCCCCAAATCACATATTTCCCTTATATTATCGGCAGTTCATCTCCATAAATGGGGTCACTACTGAAGATTAGGCGATGGTTTTTTTATTAAATATTTCACTTTCTCAAGGGAGGGTATTTTATTGACCCTCCTGAGAAACAAATTACAATGTGTTTATCTGTCATCCTTTTACATCCTTAACTCCACCCCCCCCCCCCCCGCAAGAAAAGACCACATCTTAACACCATTTTGTTCCCCACTTTATCAGATTATCAGTCTTTAAATACATCTGTCATCACACACAGGCCAAACCTTCTCTGATTGCTTTCTTGTCACAACTACATTTTGTTTGACAAATAATTGTTGAAGATGTGTTTGATGGTAAAACGGTTGATTTCATTACATCAGCGTTGTTGTAAAGGATATTCAAAGTTCTAAGGGAGTATGCCTAGCACTTCCCATGTAAAGTTACACATAGTTTATGCACTGTTCAACCTTTTTCCTGTTAATATATATACTTGGTTCAGTAATTCATCAAATTGTAGCACAGCGCCATCAATGATGATGTCGGCGCTTTAGCAGCTCAGCATTAGTTGACGGGGGTTTCTGGTTTTTGTTGCAGGACTTCCTTCCTGGAGTCCCTGAAGCAGGTGGGCTCGGTCCAGCACCAGGGCAATGCCGGGGGCATCGGGTCGTACGAGACGGCGCAGCACTTCAACGAAATCAAGGAGCACCTGCACTCGGTCAAGAGAGACGTGGACCACCTGGTGCAGCGCGGCCCGCAGGTACACCGCCGCCCAAAGATACAGATCCAGCTTGCCGGAGTGGAGTCTTATCTCAAGTCGTTGTGAAGGATGTCTAGCACGCCTGAACTGTATTTGGCAACATGCAAACCCCCGCTCTTCCTCAAGTCCGATGTTGTAAAAGAAACATTACCATTCAGAAGCTACTTGTAAAGTTTGAATATCATTTTAAAGGGGTATTGATAGTGATTTGTATCATGGCTAACTGTTAACCTGTATCCCCCCCCCAGAACCCTGCAGAGAAGCTGTTCAAGTGTCCGGACTTCCCCCCGATACCTCCCTGCCTGTCCACGCTGCACTTCGTCGTCTTCGTGGTCATCCAGTCCATCTTGTTCTTCTGCTACATCATGTACAAGTAGGTTCTCGTGCGAGGCGAGACCGTCTTGACGCCCGTTGACTGACAACGGAAGGTTGACTGAGGTTCGGTTTTGTTTGTGTGTTGCCTAGGAGTCAACAGGAAGCGGCAGCGAAGAAGTTCTTTTGATGAAACGGCGGGAAACTGAGAAGATGTCCATTTTGTCCATGATTTCTTTTAGTTAATATAATTTGCGTTGAAATTGTAAATAATTATACTTGAAGAAAATAGTTTTGTTTTGAGAATTTGTTTCCTTTTTTAAATTGCAGTTTTAATTTGATGATACAACCTGTGTATTAATTCTTGCTCAAAGTGTTCAAACATTTTCAGAAATTCCCAACACAATTTAACGTTACATGCAGTGTTAATTTCTTGCCTTACTGTTTGTGTGGTTTTTTTCAGATTTTCCTTGGCTTTTGTCTCATTCCATACAATCCACTGCTCTAGGTTATCAATAAAAGTGTTCAATTTAAAATGTTGCATTTTGGATCGATGCTACGATGCTAAACTCCAACAACAGTAGCGTAATGTGTAGCAATTCTGAATGAGTGGTTGTGTTGTCTTCTCAAGCTGTTTTATATAAATACCAAAAACACAAATGTGGTTTTGCTTATTTACATCCCCGTAGTTACAATGTGGTCCTCAGCTACATGCACTTTGTTCACTCTTCTGCCGTCTGTTTTAAAAGGTAATCTTGTTCAGGTAAACTTAGCTGTGGACGTTTTTATTAGTAGCAGTTTACTATTCAAATTGTTAAGTGAGTAAATCCAATATTTTATTACGGTTACATAGAGGTTGCTGTGTAGAAATGCGGCAGGCATAGCAGTTGGTTCATAACCTAACGCAAAGGTAGTCAAATACAATTGCGTTAGGTTATGAACCAACTGCTATGCCTGCCACATTTCTACACATTTACATTTTTCATTGCCTTTGTGTGCATATTACCCGCTTATTAGGTACAGTTTTGAGTTTGAGTGCTTATCGATTTTATAATCCTAATCCCGAGACAGAATGCGACATTGAGGTGTGCAGTTACAGCTATATCGCTGTCGGACTTGTCGAGTGTCAATAGTTTCATTCACATATTAACTTTTCAGTAGTGTGTCTCATCAAGGGCCTGTAGTGTGCCGAGGTCACCACCAGGGGTTTATTTACACATTTAATTATGCACATTCAGAGATGGGGTCATTTATGAGGCCTTCGGTCAGGAACAGGAAGGAGAGAACGCAGTGGATAAACAGGGAAAGGTCTTGGTTAAGTCGTCAACCTATCCTTTATGTACCTTTTAATCATCCCCCCCCCCCCCACACACACTTCTAAAAACAATGGCGCTGTGGCCAGGGGATAAACAGCTCCATAATCCTACTCATCCCTCCCCCGGTTTGCGCTCTGCAGTATAAATGGAAATGTCCCGGCCAGGTTGCACATGGCCACGCCCCCTGCCTCACTAATATGATAAGCACCAATGGGCTGAAGCGACATATGCCAGCAGAACCGGGCCGACTCATCTTCATCTTCAAAACCATTTTAACACAATGGTGACGCTCTGATACTGTGGCACCGAAGCACCGTAAAAGTAAATGTTTAAAGAAAGGTATGTTAAAATCGAATGACGCGTCCACAAATGTCTTGTCTGTCAGAAATAGAGAGGAGTGAGCGGGGCCATCTGCCCCTGAAACATGGCCGAGCAGAGAGGCTTTAATCCAGATTATGGCCGTGGCACAACTGTGGGTCGTTGTGTGTGTGTGTGTGTGTGTGAGAGAGTGTGAGTGTGTGTGTGTACGTGTTGCTTGGCGTCAGTGTGTCCTTGGCTACATAGACGCGCAGCAGGCTAGCTAGCAAAAGGAAGGATCCCGTTGGATTTACCAACAACCCCGAAACAAGGAGGCCCCAAAGGCACACCCGAAGGACGCCCCATCATCTTTACCCCTCCCTCCTCCCCCCCCCACGATTTTTACTGTTGAACTTGAGAGGAACCCCGCTCACACTTCACCGCGGCAGGAGGAGATCAGTTCCCAGGGCTTAAAGAAGAATGGCGTTCCTGATCAAGAGCATGATCGGCAACCCGTTGTCGGGAATCGGGCTCGGTGGCGGCGCGGACAAGGAAGAGGAGGCCGTGCCCACCGACCCGGCCAAGGCGGCGGGGATGACCCGCGAGGAGTACGAGGAGTACCAGAAGCAGGTGGTGGAGGAGAAGTGAGTAAGGGTGGAGGGGGTGGGGGGGGGGGGGGGGTCCCCCCTGTTGGCTGGTGGAAAGCCACCCGTGTGAGGCGGATGAACGAACAGACCTGACCTTGACAATCCCGTCTTTTGGGTCGGAAACACTGACACGTTTTGTTGCTTATTTAGAAAAACGAATCTAAAAGTGCCTTGTTAATGTCACGCCCCTGATGTTATGAAGCGCACATATTTATTTTTTAAATGACATTTATGCACATTTAATTTCAGGGTTAGGGTGTTGGTACGCAAAGTCAGAATAGACCATTATTATACCATTATTTAAAACCAGTCCTTCTGCCTAAATTATCTGTATGGAGAGATTTGTTCAAAGATAACTCCCAATAATAAAGTCATCAATCTCCCTCAATTTGTCCTCTGTTCTAGGTGATATCCTGAGCAGTATGTTTCAATAAGCTTTCTAATATACCTGAAACGTAATCAACTTTTTGACCGCCTAAGTACAAATACCTCCAAGCAAGCACCAATTGGATAGCCTGCAATTTACCAATGTAAAGAAGATTAAATGCTTGTATTCTAATTTTCACTGCGCAGCACTTACTGTATATCATTTTGTTGAACATAACTTCGTAAAGAGCCTGCAATATTAACAGTCAATGTCAGAATTTCAGTGACGCGTTTTCTTGGCTGCTTGGCTGCTGTCTCCTGTTGTCTACTGTTTCACATTGTTGTTGCATGGACACCAAATATATGACATCATGTTCCGTATATATACATTTAGGTGGGTATGTCCAACATTAGCAAATTAAATGGTGCATCATTAGGTATAACTATATGCTACCCTAAGTTGTGAATCTGTATTATATCTAAGGGAAGGATTTAATGGAAAATGCGATATTTAGGACTTCTGTAAAGCTCAGAAGCATTATTGCCATCCAACAAATCTAGTGATTTAGATGTAGAGGCATGTAGATTACATAACCAGATTTGTGCTTCTATCTCTCTGGAGTTAGGGCAGCTTGGCCAATTCATTTGCCAAAGGTCATTTAATTTAGTCAGGTGACTTGCGTGAATTGGAGCTGTTACACATTAATGAAGTTTGGACTAAACATTTGAAATGAAAAAACCCTAGAATCGACATATTCAACTACAATATATACGAAAACTTGTAGGTAGAACTAGAATCTAAACCAATGATTTATTTAAAAAGTGTGAAATTTGCCAACTCCCATCCACCCCACATATTCATGAATTGGATTTTAGGATAATAACAGCATTCCCATTGGGTTTGCAAAAACAGTCATTCTCAGTACAAAACAGTACAAAATATTGTAATATTGTATTGTATTTGTAATGATGATCAAAGTCTACGCAACTAGTACAGGACAACACAGTTATTTGTATATATATAAATAGTACATTCCATACCCTTGAACCATGAAGGTCTTTGCTTGGTGATAAGTAATATTTTTAACCTTGGTCATTGAAACTTCTCTTTTCCACAATTTTGTATTTGAAATAGATTGAGCTATGAACCTTATTCACCTATAGCGGCCATCTACGGTCCATCTTTGTTGTAAATGCTGGCTCGGTAGGGGAACAGAAGAGAACCAAGATGGCCGCTATGCAAACAAACAAGGCATTGGATAATAATTTTACGTCATTGAACCGGCGATTGCTACAACTGGCTACTGCCTTTCCCTGTTCTGAATTCTTATTGTCCAGTTGGTCTATCTCTAAAGTCTCTCTTCTACAGGATGGAGAGAGATGCAGACTTCCTGCATAAGAAGGCAGAGAGAGCCACACTGAGGGTGTGTCTACGAGATAAATACAGACTGCCAAAGGTAAGCACTGCTCCACAAGTGTTGAACATAAAGAGTGACTGAGAACTCTACAAAATAACCCAATGACTAAATCCATTTTGTTACTTTGTTATTGCCGTGATTGAATAGGTTGCTTCATAAATATATTCTCTTTCATACATATACAAAAAACAATGTGATATATAAACGTATGTATTTGAAATCACAAATAATAATTCATAGAATTTGAATTTGAAAAGTGTAAGTACCACAAGTCGCGTTTTCAAAATCCACCCTATTAATTACTTCTCTCTTGGCCAAAATGTCGGCTTTGGCCAATATGATAAGACAAACCCCTTAAAAGCAACGTCTAGTGACTGGATACCTTGTGAGGGCAACCAGCTTCTTTCAAGCTTGGTTGACCATCAACCCTGATCCGCTGAGCACCAGTTCTGGCCAGTTTAGGGTTTGAGAGAAGACGGCGGAAACCACACCAACGGATTAGTGTGTGCACAACGTCATCACGTGTGCCCCCCCCCCCCCCCCAGCACCCTGTTGAGCACCTTGGGTCTTACACGACCAACTGCCCGGGAGCAGGTGTCGCAGCCTCTCTGAGTAATCGGAGGCGCTGGCGTGAACCAACAAGTGCGAGCGAGGACGGCGTTGGAGTAGAAACAAAGGGATTTCTTCCTGTTCATTTTCAAGGGCCAACTGATAAAAGGGCACAGGGTTAAACGTTAGCTGCGATGGCAGGAGCGAAAGAGGTATGTCGAAATGCGGTTCAAATGTTTTTCTGACAGAATAATGTTTGATGGTAACCATGGTTATCTACCGCAGATTGTCCTCTGCAGTCACTTGACTATTATACACCTATCTTCAGGACAATCAAGGTATTGATAAAGGTAATTACGTTCCTCGGTTGATGTTTTCCATTACACGGGAAAGCCTGGGCCATTGATAAAAGCCACTCTACATACGGTGTCTTCATTATGATAATGTGAACACCCGATTACCATAACAACTCCGAAGACATAGTGGAGGAAACGGGGCTCCTTTGTCGGTTGGTTTCTGTCAAGGACACCTGCATATGCTCTCTCCAATAGCCACGGCTATTGTTTAAAACAATACATTCGCCCCAAGTGCAGGCGTTTGACTTGAGAAGCTGATGCTGTCAAATTAGTCCGTTGGACTATTAACTGTGTGCGTTTCTGCTGCTGTGAGAGTGTCAGACCTTTAGACATTTGTTGTTTGCGTGAGACAGAGGCCGGGGCCCGTTCTCTGGTAATCCCACAGCTTGGTGTTAAACATAGACCAATGGTGTTGTACCAGCATTATGTAGTCTACTGCACTCTCTGTCTGTGCCATAGAGGTCTGTGCATAAGGATTTGAAGTTGGTTGGGGAAAAACCCATGTGTGATGTTTATGAGCCTCTATAACCCGTTAGAAATGTTAGGCCTTTGACATCACACCGTGGGGGTGTTAAAACGGGCTGGTAGGAGCTTTTGGTGGACTACGTGTCAACAGGCATGGCTGGGGGTGATCGGTCGATCGTACGTCTGGGTGGTCACTTCCATTTGTGAGGTCATCAGTCCATTTTAAAATGACTTCTGCAAGGTTTCGCTGGGACCTGCAGGAAGCCCGCAAATCATCCCACAATGTGTTGTCTTGATTGCCTGATTGTTTGCCGTGACTATTCCCTCAAGTGTCAACCTTCTAGAAACAAGAGAAAGAAAAAGCCAGCGCATGTGTCGGCTGGAAATGAAATGATTAACAGAGATGGAGGGATGGGTGGATCGATTCACAGATGTAACGTTGTCACCTTCACCCTTGTTTGTTTGTTCCCACTGTGTGTGCCGCTGTCTTTCCTCCTCATGGCTCTGCACACGTGGAACCCTCTCGCCCCCCCCCACAACACGCTCTGTGCTCCCCCGTGTGTCCGTGTGTCCGTGTGTCCGTGTGCAGAGTGAGCAGGACGACAACATGATCGAGATGGCCGGCGACGACGTGGACGTTCCAGAGGAGCTCCTGAAGATGGTGGACGAGGACGCCACGGAAGAGGAGGGGAAGGACTCCCTCCTGGGCCAGATGCAGAACCTCCAGAACATGGACATGGACCAGCTGAAGGAGAAGGCCTCGGCCACCGTCTCGGAGCTGAAGACCAAGGCGGAGGAGAAGTGCTCTGTGATGTGAGAGGGGCTAGTGGGGGTGGGGGGGGGGAAGAGAAAGGGGCGAAATGAAAAAAAATGCAAAGCAAACGCCGACTTCCCTAGGTAATCACCAGCCATGCAGCGTTCGAGAGGCTGGGATACAGTCAAAGCTTCGACAACAAAATGTATACTTGTAATCAAAACAGTAGCTAATTACTAGTACCATATCATTATAAGCAGTGCAGATAAGGGACAGGTGTTATATCTTTACTTCAGTCTCATTCCACATTCTCAACATGTGTCTGTACAACAGGTCATCGCTAACTCTAAAATGGCAGTTGTTGGTGGACTCTCGTCCAGAAAGCTTACTCCTTTGTTGGTATTTTTCCTTTGTTTTGTTTTTGTATGTTTTGGATTATCTAAACGATTTACAGAAGTGATCCTTTCCAGTGAGGTGAACAAATCCATTTTCTCTGACGCATTCCTGACCACGTTGTTAATCAAACACACATTCAAATCCAAAATGCTTGTTCTAAAGTCATTTTAAAGATAATTGTGTATTTGTTTACCTATGCGAGACAGCGTTGTGTACAGCACATCAATGAAACAGCAAATGACTCGAGGAAAGACTTCCAAGTAGGATTCGCACCAGCCCTTCCCTCACACAGTTTTGTCCCAGCCGTCTCCCTCAATCTGTTGTTGACGTTTCTGTAGATGTTTGTACGAGTGTTGGAGTAAAAGTTGGAATGTAGATGTATTCTGCTTCGGCGTTGTTGAAAGAGTGACGATCTGGACACGATGTTAGAGTTGGTCGATTTCAGATCTTGATAATTGTGTAAAAAAAAAAAAAGTACATGTCATGTAAGATATTTCACGTCCTCTTGTATTTTGATCAAATCCATAATCATTTAAAAAAGTTTGCCTATAGGCAAGAATGAAAACCTTCCAGTTTTGCATGTCAACATTTTGAATTATATTGTTGTCATTCCATAGATAATGACACTGCAGCCATGCAAGTGATTTAACTAAAAATGCAAATAAATGATTATAAGAAATATGTTTGTAATGATGTTTGTGTATCGTAAGTCATTTTATGTAATCATATTTAAATCTTTTAACGGTGATATTCAATCTTATGACAAATCTTCAGACAAACTCTACAAACTACAAACTTTCCAACACGGCTCAGTTAAAGATGCTGAGAAAACAACGTTACTGATCTGCTTTTGCCTCAACATAATCCTACACAGATAGATCACAAACCATCCAAAAATGATGTTGTCCTTATCCGAACCTGGGCTCCTTATATGAACAAATGAGGATCAAGCCAAGTGGATCATTTCCCATAGTTTACCATTTGAGCCAACAAAGTGAGTAAGCACTATGGTCCTTAGTGGAGTCTGATTATTGAATTGGAAAGGGGGTTTCATGAAAGGGAGAAGGAACCTGTGAAAGTTGGGCGCTTCGTGTTGACTTGACTCTGGAAGGCCATGGATTTGTGAGCTCTTGAGATTACCGGTTAATAGGATCAGGACCGTCGAGGTAGCCATGCGAGAACCAAACCAAACTCTAACCCTACACCCTAACCCTAAACCCATAACTTAACCCTAATCCTAAAACCAAACCCCAAAACCTAACCCTAACCCTAAAACCACCGCTCTAACCCTGAAACCTAACCCTAATCCTAAAACCAAACCCTAACCCCAAAAACAAACCCTAACCCTAAAACCAAAGCTCTAACCCTGAAACCTAACCCTAATCCTAAAACCTAACCCTAACCCCATAACCTAACCCTAACCCTAAAACCAAAGCTCTAACCCTGAAACCAAAGCTCTAACCCTGAAACCTAACCCTAATCCTAAAACCAAACCCTAACCCCAAAACCTAACCCTAACCCTAAAACCAAAGCTCTAACCCTAAAACCAAAGCTCTAACCCTGAAACCTAACTCTAACCCCAAAACCTAACCCTAACCCCATAACCTAACCCTAACCCTAAAACCAAAGCTCTAACCCTGAAACCTAACCCTAATCCTAAAACCAAACCCTAACCCCAAAACCAAACCCTAACCCTAAAACCAAAGCTCTAACCCTGAAACCTAACCCTAATACTAAAACCTAACCCCATAACCTAACCCTAACCCTAAAACCAAAGCTCTAACCCTGAAACCAAAGCTCTAACCCTGAAACCTAACCCTAATCCTAAAACCAAACCCTAACCCCAAAACCTAACCCTAACCCTAAAACCAAAGCTCTAACCCTACAACCAAAGCTCTAACCCTGAAACCTAACCCTAATCCTAAAACCTAACCCTATCCCCAAAACCAAACTCTAACCCCATAACCTAACCCTAATCCTAAAACCAAACCCTAACCCTAAAACGAAAGCTCTAACCCTGAAACCTAACCCTAATCCTAAAACCAAACTCTAGGTTTGGTTGGTTTGATTAGGTTTTTGGGTAAGGGTTTGGTTTTACGGTTGGCCCTGAAGCCCTTTCTTGGGCTGAAGTTTCCTGAAGAACGAGCTCAGAATAAGGTGTGGTTTTGGTCTTCACTGCAAAGTCTAAAAAATATTATGAAAAATATTCTTATAGTAATGTGAATATTACATTATACAATTAATATATTAGTAGTATAAACGGCTGAAAATAAGAATAGGCCTGAACCTCATCTTCCTCAATTGTTGCATATTCTCTGTCATTCTACACTCTATCTTTGGTTAGTTAGTATGCCTTCTAACTAACTTAGTAGGCCTTCTAGCAGCCGTCAGGCTATGATAAATAATCTGACATTTCTGTTCCCAATTATGTTATTTAAATGTCCTAAAAAAAATCACTCGAGTAGCCTAAGAACGGGCCCTCGAGTTGAACGTGTGTCTTTCTCTCTGTCTTCCTGCTCTTCGATTATCGCTAACAAAGAAGAAGGGCATCTTCTGCAGGCCTAATTAGGAAGTGCTAAATAGGTTTTAGGGGTTTTAACTCTTTTGTGTAAAATAATGTCATCCCCTTAAACCGCATGTGGGCCGAGGATTACAAACTACGGCAGCCTCATCTTTTTTTTTTGTGTTACTTTAGACCGTTTTCCTCCTTTTCCGTGAGCCTAATTTGCAGGACAAATATTGTCTTAAAGAAACAGGTCGCCCGTATCCTTTAGCGTACGGCTACTGAATAATCATTGGGTGATCTGGAAGAAAAGGTCCAGTCCTTAGTTTATGCAAGTTAAAGTCAATAATGAATTACTATACAAAGACATGTGTATGTTTTATGTGTGATTACAGTTGCAACATCTGATTTCAAAGGGACAGCATCCGTCTCCAACTAATTGAATGATGTGTCAATCGTGTCTCGACGCTTTGATTAAATATTAAGCTTTCATCTCGCAATCCATGTAGCATCCACAAGGAAACGTGTAATTATAATTTCGTTCTACCTTAATCTGTGGTTTAATCTTCAACCCACTCCTCGTTTTTTTTTTCCCCAGACTAACATGAAACACGACATCTGGAGGAGGAGAAAAGATGGTTTTAAGATTTATATAAGTAGGTTTATGGTCAGCAGTTGACTGTTGGTAATGCACTTGAGACGGAGAGGACTCTGAGCGCTGGGACCGTGTCCTTGGACCAGCTACTAAGCAGAACTAGTTTGTTGCACCAACAACAAACTCAAGAGCAGATCCCAACCTCACCTCCCCTTTCTGACGTCTCCCGTGGTTGTCACACGCGTATGGGGGGTCTTCTACCAGGACAACTTTATAAGCCTCATTCGAGAAGATGCGAGTTCATCACTTTTGTAGATGAACCGGAGGAAGGACACTGACTGACTGATATATATTTTTCTGGATGTGTTTTCGGTGTTTACGCACAGGTTTTGAGTCGGCAAGTCCATCGGTATTGATTTGTTTTTCTTCTTTTATTTTAAAAAAAGTATATCTCTCGTTATTTTTTTCCTACCATTTCGTGTGATTATCTGTTTTCGGAAAGTACATTGACATCTATCACCAAATGTGGGTTCTTGGATCGTCCGCCACAGTGATGATGGATGACCGCTTGTCACCCTCGGCACGTTTTGCCCAAAGCCCGGGAAACCCCGCCAGGGTCCACAGTATCGATGCCATATTGGGATTTAAGGACGACAACATGTTCAACAAATCAGCAATTTACACTATGAGCGAGAAGTCATGCACGAAAGACACGGAGCGTAACGGAAATGCAATTATTGCACCGATGACGAAGAAAGAGCATCACTCCAAAACTTTTGACAGTAAGTAAAATGTGTGACTCCATAATAATCCTCCCTAACCCTGTGTAAACAAACACAAAGTTTCAAATGATTATAATAGGGCCTATATATATCCATATATAATCAATATAGGCCTAATTTCTGGATGCGCACTCAAGTTCTTAAAAGTTGTGCACTCTTTAGAGACTACAAACCACAAAAGTGTCAGTTGAAAGACTACAGACGTCCTATAAAACGCATGGCCCTGCACACCTTCTTCTTCAGGTGTGTGTTGCACGACTACTTCGGACAGTCCAACTCACAGCCCAGCAGACTCGCCCGGCGGAGACGGCAAGTATTCGGACGACGAGGACAACCCCAAGAAGAAGCACCGGAGGAACCGGACCACGTTCACCACGTTCCAGCTTCACGAGCTGGAGAGGGCGTTCGAGAAGTCCCATTACCCCGACGTGTACAGCCGAGAGGAGCTGGCGCTCAAAGTCAACCTGCCGGAGGTCCGAGTGCAGGTAAAGCGTTGAGCCGGGGTTATTGTTTATTAAGTTTTTTTGATTATTTCATTTTAATGTTGAAATGCAAGGTGGCCGAGGTTGTAAATGTCCAATATAACATGAGGCGTTTATGTCACAATTAATTGATTAATTATTTACTAAATAGGTTAGGAAACTGCAACAACAAAAAAAACTATTCATTATGCGCATTACATCGTGTTACTTATTCCATTCAGAAGATCGGCCTTTGGCCTTCCAAATAGCCTAACATTAATTCAACGAAATGTGTATTCCTTAACCGCTTACAATAAAGTGGCCCTAACGACTTGTAATTTATTGATGGCTATATAATTGATTCAATGATTGGCGTGTTAATCACACATCTCTTCTTTCGCAGGTGTGGTTCCAGAACCGACGCGCCAAGTGGCGGCGCCAAGAGAAGCTGGAAGTGAGCGCCATCCGGCTGCAGGACACCCCCTCGTCCTTGTTCTCCTTCGGTTGCTCCTCCGCTAACCCCCTGCACGGCTCCGGGGGTCTACACTTGGACCCCTGGCTCACCACCCCGATCACGACCATCACCGCCACGTCGTCTCTGTCCACTCTCCCCGGATTCATAGGCGGTGCGCAGGGGCACTCGGGGGGAAGTTACACGGCGCCTCCGCCTCCCCCATCCATGCCGGCTACTTTCCTCCACTCCGCACCTGTGGCAGGGCCCAACCATCACCAACTCCCACATATAGGGTCAATATGTCCGCCGGCACCAGCCTACCCGTGCTCGGGCTTCATGGACAAGTTGGTCCTGGAGGAATCCGAGCCACGGAACTCCAGTATCGCGTCTCTCAGGATGAAGGCCAAAGAACATATTCAGTCTTTCGGGAAGACGTGGTAAGGAGATGTCGGCATTTTTTTATTATTATTTTTTTACAATGGACAATTAGAAAAGACACTTCATTGAGATGAGAGATTTAGGCCTAATTTTTTTTCCCCCATGTGATTCAGAATAATTCTAATTTTGTACTATCAAATGTTTTCTCTTTTGTTTTTTGGTTAACGCTTTTTATGATGTGGTCGGATTTTGAACCAACTCTGATAGGCTTACACAATGTGAAACTCCTGTTCATTGAAATCACTTAGGCCTACTTTTGCAAAGTGTACTTGTTGTATTTTTGTCAGTAAACCGCTTTCCTTCCCATGCTGAACCCTGCTGTTTTGATATCCATCCGCATTTATTTATTTGACTTTTGTAGCCTACATTTGAACATGTTCATGCTCGTTATCAAATTTGATCAAATTCATAGTTGTTTTCGTTCTCTGGGGTCAAATCTGACGAATTGTATTTTATAAATATAAAAATGACGTCATGATATTTGTGCATGTCGAACATCATGCTCTGCCATGCTTTGAACGTTTGTGAAATGAATTGTTTATTGAACAATTGCATTACCTCACAGAGGTATTGGATTCATTTCTTTACGCCTAGTCTTCAGCACAATGGCATGTGTTTAAATGGAATGATAATGAATAGCTTCATTAAAAAGCTTTAATGGTATACATGCCATTGCCTCATCTTTTGCCGAACTGCTGAAGTGTCTTTGATAAACATATGCCCACTCATCAGTACAAAAACACATGGGTACTATAGCGCCCCTTAGTGGTAGACTACACCACTAACCATTATTTAATTCTTTTTATTGTTTATTGTAAGCACTGACCAAGTGATGTTCTCAATATGTCTTTCCCCCTTGACCTATAGCAGCATACATTCATTATAACGTAATAAATATGCGTACACACATACATTACCTTACAGGCCTTTAGGTTTACAAACATTCGTAGTGCAAAAGTTTGAAAATAAAATGATACAAAATAATTTTCATGCATGAGCAAATCCTTAGAAAAAGCTATCATCGTCCCAAACTGACTTCGGTTATTTTATTTGTTAACTCTTTTTTAAAGCACTTTCTCCTTCCTTAAATAGCATCTTAACTTTCCCCTTTTCACTGGTCAAATTAGGTTTATGAAGATGGGGGAAAGTGGTTTGTAAGTCTATTATCCGAGTCTATCATGAGTCCTCTGGGACAAATGAGGCAGGACCACTTTTCTTTGAGCGGCATTAGGACGGTCTGAACCAAATGATGTTGTGCCAATTAGCATAGCGCCTTGTGCACGCGCCCTGAGGGCCTCTGCTGTCCCGGGCCAGGGGCCAAACACACACACGTGGGTCAGGGGTGCGAATCTCTGACCGCGTGATTTAATAAGGATTCTTTATAGAGAGAAAAATGATTAAATGTGTCTCGTGAAACGCCTAATAAAGTTAATATATAATAATTATAAAGAATTATATTATTATTATTATAAAAAATATATATATGTAAGAAAATATATAGAGACAATAGATAAATACAGACATAATGCATAGGCATAATATCCTACAACACAGTTAAGGGCATTTTGTTTACTAAAGAAGTAGCCTACCATTTATCATTAATTAATTACAATAATTGCATGTCAGTGTAGTTAATTCCCCACTCCTATTCATTCAAAGATAATGCTCTTAAAAAGTGTGATTAACAATAGTATGGCTTACATTATTAAAATGAGCTCTCATATTTGACGTTCATGTCTAAATGATTTTCAACTATTCTATCCTCAATTTGAAAGTGCATATCTGCTGCAATCTAGTGGTGTGAACTGGCTACTACAGCGGGACGTAACTTGAGCGCAGCCGGCTCAGCAAGTCACATACTGGGGGAAAGAGAACAGTCCCAATACTGCAATTCAGGATTGCAAATGGAATAGTGTAAAACAATACACATTCCACAATACACTTAAAATACATTAAATTTATTCAGTAGCCTGTAGTCTTAAAAACAGATAAGATCACTTAATTGTGATTTGAAATGTACTATTGTAGCGATTCAAAAACGCAACAAAAAATCTAAATGGAAAATGGAAGGCTACTGATTAATGATAAGAGCGATTTGTGTTTCTCTAAACGATTTAAGATGTGTATCATGATAGCATGTAGCTATAATGTACTGATTAATGTGTTTATCTGGAACCCCCATTCTTCAGGTTTAAACCCAGTAGCAGCAAATCCGGCATCTAAAATACAACGACACCGTTGATGTAATAGTACAATGTCAACCATTAACACAATGCAATAATTGATTTAACAGCAATACTATTTTACTTAACTTTTCAAATAAACCCCTTTAAGGCCATGTAGTAAGCGTATTTATGTCACAGTAATATAAATGAGTTGATCAGTTTATAAAAACACTTGGTTAAATCACCTTACCTCTCGCAGAGGTTTGAATCGAACCTCTTCCCTCCCTCTTCCCTCCATCCCGTCCGTCTTCTCCAGAAAACGTCTGTCGGGGCCGTATGGCGTCTGTCTCTGGCTGTCGGGACTCGACCCGAACAAGGCCCGGTCTAGTTTGGATGGGTGCTGCTGCTCCAGCGTTGCGTCCCTTCGTTCCAAGGATGTCAGGTGATGGGCACTGTGCTGATGATCTACCGGTGGTGCAGGCAACATCTCAACGCTCTTTCTCCCCATTAAATGCCCTGTGTGGAGAAAAATAAAATAAAAAACAACGGTAGGCAATTCAATATTGTTACCTTTTGGACGATTGGAAGAATACATTATTTTAATGGGTAAAAATCAATTAAAAAAAACGACACAAAAAGCCACCAACCACTTATAATCAACAAACAGTTACAACACAGCAATAACATACATTTATTTTTAGTATTGCCTCATGAAGCGGTCCTTACCCACCGCCCAGTGATTCCCACGAGGGTAGGCTTTGCTGAAGAGAGCTGCTGAACTTTGTGAACACTGCACCGTGAAAGTGAATGTCGCCAGAATCATTAACATTAGCAGGATTCCTCTGTGCGTCCACGAAAAGCGTATACACACGGCGCCCATTTTACATTAGAAACAAATAAAAAAGAATCCACAGTGCAATCAACCAGCGAGTGTAACTAAAGACACAAGCTTTCGACCATGCTGTCACTTTAATCCAATTAAGCAATTAAGAAATCGCTCTGATGAAGCGCAATGCGCAGTGGTCAGCGTGTGGCGGACCTTTGAGGGAGATGACGGTAACGTTCAAAGTTCAGTAGCTGCCCGCCCTTTGCAGACGTGCGTCAGTGGTGTGTTAAGAATACACACCACGGTGGCGGAGAATTAAAGATTGTTCAATACATATTATGATCCGCAGCGCATTGCCGTTGCAACATTGTTTGTTTGCTCAGCGATTGCATCGTGATCTGGAGAGGCGCCAGGAGTAATTAAGAAGTCTTGGCGAATGGCTTTTCCTTGTTAAAACCAGCAACAATAGTAGCACCAAAGGGACTGGCGCTTGACAGGAAAGGACGCAAGGGGAAATGAGAGGAGAAGAGAGGTAGAGAGAGCAAAATTGGCAACATTAAAACACCCTTACCGTTAGAAATTGGAAGACTGCCTACTGTGTACATCTCTTGCTGTGGGCTCAGAATATTTGCCAGTGGGACCGAGTGATAGTGGCCAATGAGGTTTAGTTTTTCCTTTTGCATCCGGTTGCATTGTGGTGTTTGTCACCAGTGCCCCAGTAAACCCATGTTCACCATCATCTGTTGTTTCCAGTCCTTTATTATTCACCCAAAACTTGCTCATCCATCATCCATAACCCGGCCATTCTACATCCGCTACCTCCCCCACTGCTCCTAGACAGTGGGGTTGTAACAGTAGGCTTGAATGTCAAAATGCTTAAAAAAAAAACACAGAGGCCTACATTGGAGAGTTAAAAGAGAAACAGTATTTAGGCCTACTGCAAATGAAAAGATGAAGAGTTTGCGATGTTGTTTGCGCGCCTACCTATTCCTGTTCAACAGAGACGTGCCAATAAAGAACATGTTGGCATAACATTGAATCCACGTCTTTTACCAGTGTAGTTAATTACAATGATTTGCTCCTCTGGAAATACCAACAAGGCCATTCAAAATGGTGCCCAAACTAGCTAGCTCTTTGCCTGTTTGAGATGCTCACCCTTCAGTGACTCTATTCATTATGCTATTGACATAGGGTTATTAAAGAAGGAAAATGTGCAAGAGCAGACGAGGATATCGTTCATTTGTTAACCATGGTGAACGCATTTGTGTGGAATAGGTTGAGTTTGTCAAGGCACATTTTCCACATGCCTTAAAATAGATGCATATCTTGTGGTGTACCGCAGTGTGCATTATGGTCAAGGGAGACTTTAGCATGTGTTATGGGGCATCTCCTGGTCACCTCTGGTGAAAAGGGGAAGATGGATTTAATACATGGAGCCAGGCTTTGAACTGATTCTCAGGATTTGGGTCACTTTGTAACTTTCAATGTTCTTGGCAAACTACAAAGTCATGCACCCTCTGGCTTAAGGTGTGATCAACATGCAGTTGCCTATAGCTACAGGGCCCTAGTAGAAAGTAAAGTCGTGAAATAGAACCCAACTGAATCCTTAATAGTCTATATTTTCTTCAGATTTAAAGATCAGTTTGCTCAGATCAAATTCGAAAAATGTCACTTTTCTACAATGTCAAAGTTTTCTTTCTCAAACTGGAAACCAACTGGAAATATGTG
>JACYXH010000347.1:165000-170000 GCA_026745465.1 Lota lota | reverse complement strand
ACGTCCAAGGCAAAGCCCAAAGTGCAAGCCAAACAGGAAACCATCAAACCTCAGGTACTGGAAGGTGAAGAGCCTGTTGAACTGTCAGGAAGCAGCTCAGATCCTGATCTAAGTGTTTCCCAGGCCAAAGCAAAGACTTCTGCCAAGCTTTCTTCTTGTATAGCCGCCATAGCAGCCCTCAGTGCAAAGAAAACCAGTAGCAGGCCCCCGAGAGTCTCAGACCGCCCTACGATCCAGAAGGAATCAATCCACGTCAGTCCCCACGGCGAATCCCCTAAGGTAGCCAAGGAGAGCCCAGGCCTTCCAGAGAGGCTGCCCGAACAGGAGTCAGCTCTTGAAGTTGCCAAACGACTGTTGTCAAGAGAACCAGACAGCCCTTGTAGTGTCACTAGTGAATGTAGCAGTAAAGAATCCCCAGCCTCGCCTACAGGCACCACCCCTGTTATCCCCAAAGTTCGGATCAAGACCATCAAGACCTCCTCGGGCCAGATCAAGCGTACGGTCACCAGAGTCCTTCCCGAGTTTGACGCCGAAGGCAGGAGTGGAGAGAATTCCAACCACTTGTCTGCGATGGTTTCCTCTGCGCTTTCCCCCACCACATCCAACACAGTGTCTCCCTCCCTGAGAAAAACCCCTCTTCCCAACACAGTGCTAGCCAGCCGTCCTTCATTGGAATCAACAAGGCACATGACTATCAAGCCCGTGGCGACTGCCTTTCTCCCGGTCTCAGCAGTCAACAAGGCGGGTTCACAAGTCATCAATCTTAAGCTGGCGAACAACACCACGGTCAAAGCAACAGTAATCCCTGCGTCCTCTGTGCAAAGTGCCAGCAGTGCCATCCGTAGAGCTGCCAATGCCACCCAACAACAGACTGTCATGGTGCCGAACTCTAGTCTGGCCAATGCCAAACTTGTGCCAAAGACCGTTCATCTGACCAACCTTAACCTCCTTCCAAAAGCTGCGTCCAACACCACCTGTGAGATCCAACAGACTGCACCAAGCAAGAAGACAAAACAACAGCAAGTAAAACCACAAGCCGCACAGGCTGGCCAGCTCCCAAAGAAGGTGTCTAGGGTTCAGGTGTTTTCCAGCACTCAAAGTACCGTGGTGGAGGCTTTTAACAAGGTGCTGAGTAGCATCAACCCTGTGCCTGTATATGTGCCCAACCTCTCTCCGCCTAGCTTAGCCTGTATCTCACTACCCTCCCGTGGCTACAAGTGCCTAGAATGCGGGGACTCCTTCGCGCTGGACAAAAGCTTGAGCCAGCACCTTGAGCGGCGCAGTGTACGCATAGAGGTCACCTGCAACCACTGCGCCAAGAGCTTGGTGTTCTACAACAAGTGCAGCCTGTTGTCTCACGCCAGGGGACACAAGGACAAAGGGGTAGTCATGCAGTGTTCCCACCTCATTCTGAAACCCATCCCCACGGACCAGATGATAACCACATCAGCCCCCGCCAGCCCATGCGTTACCGCTTCTGCTACTGTTTCGACCGCGCAGACCGCCAGCTTCACACCAACTGCGACCCAAGCGAAGGCGACCGGCGGGGGCGCGCAGACATCGGTCATCTCAGCCCCGAGCGGTTCTCCTCCAATGGCAGCCATGCCGCTGGAGGACGACTGGACCAAACAGGGCAGACAAAGCCTCAAGTGCATGGAGTGCAACGAGATGTTCCAGGACGAGAGCTCCCTAGTGATCCACTATCAGCATGCAGTGGAGTTCAACGCACAGGTGTGTGTGTGTGTGTGTGTGTGTGTGTGTGTGTGTGTGTGTGTGTGTGTGTGTGTGTGTGTGTGCATTTGGTCAGTAGAATGTTAAAGAGTAAAAACGATTACAGAAGGTTGAATAATTGAATAATAGTTTGTACACTTGAAATAAGATAAGACAAGTTGGTACTTTCTTGACCCTTGATAGGAAATTTGGGATAAATGAACAGAGTTCCAGGTGTATCCCCACATTTCATATAGTTTTTCTTCTTTTACATGACTACAGAAAACGTGCAGTATCTGCCAAATGCTGCTCCCAAACCAGTGCAGTTTTGTGTCCCACCAACGGATCCACCAGCACAAGTCTCCCTTCATCTGCCCTGAGTGTGGGACCAGCTGCCGGTCTGTCCACTTCCAGTCTCACGTTACCAAGAACTGCCTGCATTATACACGCAGGGTCGGCTACCGGTCAGTACCTTTTTTTACACAATGCATCTTACCAAGAAATCTTACATTTCGTGATTCCAATGTGTTTTGGACTCGAACCTTGGAGTGTTGACTTGGGAAGTCGCCCTTGGAAACTGTTTTGAAAAGGGCAGTGAGTTTGGAAAAATACTTCGCAGGTGATTGGCTGAACAAACTGTCCCACCAGAATATCACGTAGATCACATAGTTCCTCATTGGACGCTGATTAGCCCGAACCACTGTGGTTCGGCCACGAGCGCATAACTTGAAGCCTGGCAAGACGGGTTAGGGTTAGCTTGTAGCTTGTAGCTTGCTCTAGATTCTAGCTTGTTTAGGGATTTCGTGAATCCAGCTGCCTCAAAAGGTAATTGGACTGTGCCCCATACACCCAAATCTGCTGATGTACCCTGTTTATCTAGGTTCTCTTATCTCCTACATAATGGAGACAGTAGTGGTTTTGTAGTGGTAGCATTACCTTTTATGGATTGAGCGTTGAAGTGTGTGGCTTAGAAATGTCCAGATTCCATTTCAAGAATAGAGTGCAGACTGTCAGTGATCAACATCCACTTCTAATCTCCTTCAATGCATTATAATCTTTTGAAGGATTTTAAATGTTGACCCGTTGACCCCAGTACACAACAAACCAACCCTCTTACACTTATGCTACATTTCTTCCTCACCACCTTTTCCTCGCCTTTTCTCTTTCTATCTCCAGGTGCGTCCACTGCAGCGTGATCTTTGGAGATGTTGCATCACTCAAGTCCCACATCCAGAACACCCACTGCGAGGTGTTCTATAAATGTCCCATATGCCCCATGGCGTTCAAGTCTGCACAAGCCATTAACTCCCACGGATACACCCAACACCCAGGAGCCAAGATAGGAGAACCCAAGTAAGTTCTCACAATCCCATGTTTGACAATGTTTTTTTTTTTTTCAAGCCAATTGAAGGTATTTGTAAACCCCTTAGTCACAGGGTGAGTGAGTTAGTGGCTTAAACCGATCAAATAGGGAACCACATAGTATAACTAATATTAGATATTAGACTATACTATAAAGAGTAATTAACCTAGCCAGTTCACAAAATAAGTGACAAAATACACTTCTGAACCTAATGAACTTTCTGAACCTTTACAATTTTCAGAACTTGAACAAACCTTCTGAACTTGAACAACTATCTGAAATTTAACAAACTTAGTCGGCCGACGTTTAGTTGGTAAGTCGATTGCATTTTTCGTCATCCTATTAGGCCTAATGATGAAACACAGCCTTTCCCTAGTTTATTCTAGCTGGACAAACCATTACACAATACCTAGAGAGAGAGCGAGAGAGCGAGAGAGCGAGAGTGAGAGCGAGAGACAAAGAGAAAGAGAAAGAGAGAGAAAGAGAGAAAGAGAAAGAGAAAGAGAGCGAGAGTGAGAGCGAGAGCGAGAGCAAGAGAGAGAACAAAGAGGGAGTTTGGGGCTTTTAAACACGCTCCATCTGTTTTACGATCGCCACTATAGCTGGGAGGGGCTAGGCCAGAGGTAGAGAGACAAAGGGAGATGTAAAGAACGAAATACAGGCACTATGGTGTCTCATATACGATTAAAATAAACACTTCATGCATGTTCGGCACATGTCCCTTTTCTTCTTGTTTTTAACAATCCAAGTTGTTGTTATTCCTCCGTGTGAGGAGGACTTTGTACTTTGTAATTGTATGTGGGAGAGTGTGCATCTCAGGAATGCACGGAAGAGGGGCCTGGACGATTCCACTGTCCCAAATGGTGTATGGTTAAACTCATCAGGTCGTAAAAATGTCTGGAGTGTGTCTTGCTTTTTTTTAATTAACAGCGTTGGGGTCCATTTGGTCCGTGTAATGAACAAAGTCAATCTCAGGGATGACGTGATGTGTGGGTGAGGGTTCGCTGCGGAGCGCTAGGTGGGATAAATCACGATTCAGGCTCGGGCCAGACAACGACCCTGGACCAAAGTGTGTAATCCAAAACAGTGCAGCTTGGTACGGTCAAAGGGCTTCACAGGCCCCTATGTCCCATGACACCGCCTGACCAGGACCCCTCCAAAGGGAAAGGAGAAAGTCTCCAAATCTAAAAGGGAAGAAGGCACATTGAGAAGGCTCAATTTGGTTCAAAGTAGTTTTACTGCAAAAGGTTCCAGTGACGTTGAGTTTCACGAATCGGACACAGGCCCATAGTTCACAGAAATCATTTGCAGACAGAAAGAGACACACATCAACACATGTTTGGATGAACAGGCATGTCACTCGATACCCTTGTCAAAATCGTTTTTGTTTGGACCATGAAACAAGATTAACCCCTTCATGGAAACGTTCTTCAGAATTAGGCATGGCAGCTTTGCTTGGGTTTGTATTTCCCCCCCCTGTCCAATGCCCCGTCTACACTAATGAATTAAGATCATCAGCAGCAGATGTTCCTACCGTCTGAGTCCTCGCTGGCTTAAAACTGCACACGTCTCCGAAAGCTATGAAAGCTATTGATGCATATTGATGACATCGCCATGACCACTGTGAGACGACATGCACAACGGATCACCTCCTTATTTTAGGTGCCGTTTATGATCATTTCATGGTTGGGTGACGTTGTTTATTAAGGTTTATTAAGTTCAGTTCAGATCTTTATAGTCCCTCGAGGGGAAATTTGACTTAAAGTAGTGGTTAAAAACACAGACAAACCATAACGCAGACCTGGGTCATTAATCCCAACAGTGACAGCAAACAACCAAAGAGGAAAATATATCAGTTTATTAAACGTTAGCCAATCTTTTGACCTGCCTCTGCGTGGTAATGGTGGACAGTTGTGGATTAGCTTTA
>JACYXH010000347.1:7500-160000 GCA_026745465.1 Lota lota | reverse complement strand
CACCCCCCCATTTGCTTTGTTTAAAACGTGACGCGTCCCCTTGGCTCTGTCATTTAAAAGATCCCGTTTCCCCTGGAAAAGAGGCGGCTGTGAGATGTCTCGGGTGTGGCTGGCCCTCTTGCTGTGGGCAGCAGGCGGAGCGGGCGGAGAGGCGGACGGAGCCCGGGCCCTCAACGTGTCCGACAGGTGTCTGTCTGATGTGCAGGTCTTCCTCAGGGACGTCGGCCGGGACACGCCCAGGCCTTACGCTGCGCTCAGTAAGTCCTCGCAGTTTGCGCTGTCTTCATGCGGAGGTTTACATTTCCGAAAGGCTCTTGATTAAATTTAATCAAATGTTCGTCACACACGCCTGACGAGATTGATTTGATACAATTGCATGTCATCGTTGCATATCTTAGCCGTCGTTGGGATTTATTACACGGCTTTGTTGAATCCTAGATTATGAATGTTAAATTTAAGGCATTTTAGGGTCTGTTATATCTGAATGACAGACCGCTGCTATGAGTGACAGACAACGTGTGTGTTTTTATGTACGTGTGTGTATGTGTGTGCGTGTGTGTGTGTGTGTGTGTGTGTGTGTGTGTGTGTGCGTGCGTGCGTGCGTGCGTGCGTGCGTGCGTGCGTGTGTGTGTGCGTGTGTGTGGGTGTGCATGTGCGTGTGTGCTCCCCTCAGTGTACGATGCGTTTGGGAAGATGGGCAGTGACGTGGCTGGGGGGAACGTCAACATGCCAGGGTCCCTACAGGAGTGTGTCTCGGTCAGGGGCCCCGCCTTCTCTGGACAGTACTGCCAGGTGTTCCTCAAGCAGGTCAACACTCAGAATCTCGTTGTTCATTTAGAATTGATTTGGTGGTGCAGCTGAAAGTACACTTCATTTCAATTATACATTCTTTATTAATCCCGAAAGAGGAAATTCGGTTGCCACAACCAGCATAGCAAAAAATAATAAAAATGAATGGGAAAAATGAAGATGTAGATTAAATTATAACTAAGATACTGTAGCACCTAGGAGAAGATTAACCTTATAAATCATCTCAAACATCCTTGATAATGTGTTATGAAGACACTTTTCGTAACTATAGCAACTGGCATCAATCGTTTCATCACAGCCATCACATGTGATATTATTATTTGTTGTAGGATAACGTCCAGTATTTTGTGGGAATCTGTGTCCCTAACTCCTGTGAGGAGGACGAGGTGGAGACTCTTGTGATATGCGGTCAGTTTCACTCTCTATTTGATTCCTCTTATCACATCTGTCACCCCGAGGTTTACTTTTTACTGTCTACCATTTTGTCATGTAGCCCATTGAGTTTTGCATTTAGCGTATTTCAATCCCAGAACACTCAAAAGGTTTGAAGGAAACCAATGAGACAAATCAATTGTGTTGATGAAACTATAACAGTGTTGCACTTTCAAGCTGCAAGTGAGAGGCGGAGGGAGAATAATAGTTTTCACAGTCTATTCATCGTACGTCATCGTAGGACAAACACAGCTGTCGCTCATAACACTAATTATGGGTCTGCTGTTTTTAGGAAACGTATTTCAATACAAACCCCGTGCATCAGACAAACAGAAAAATAGACTAACTTTCTATTGCACTGTTTGACTTTTAAATAAAAAACGTTATTATTAAAATATGTAAATAAAACAAATATTTTAATAATGTTCCCGAATTTCCGTACTCACAGAGACGTTCCAGGTGGGCGGGTCCTCCCTCATCCCGGCCCTGCCCTCCATCCTGGTCCCCCGGTTGGCCCAGGGCATCTTCATGACCCAGTGTGCCTCCGACACAGCGAGCCCTGACCTCTCTGCTGTCACCTGCCTGTACGCAGCCCACCGTTCGTCTCACTCAGCATTGGGTCCGACGTTTTCCGCTCAGTCTTTTGGCAGAGGGTTTAATCCAAAGGAGACTGAAGACAGTCGAGTGAACAATCAACCCATCCAAACTGGAAGAAAACACGACCTCGTTTTAAAAACACAACTGGGTTGCAAGAGCAGCTCTAGGAAACAGGACACAAAGTCAACAGAATTGTCTTGTATTTATTTTCTAGTGCATCGTATACATTAAGAGCATTTCGAACAAAATGCTTTCTTAAGGTCACAGAGGCATTACATCTCAAAGTGATGCAATGTTATTTTTTCATTACCGTTCCCCCCCCCCCATCCCCCCCCCCCCCCCTACTTCAGGTTTGTGTGTTGCGCCATGATTGCAGTACCTCTCGCGGCCACACTCTTTACTGCCCTGATCAGGTGGCAGCAACACAAAGTGGTCAACCCTGGGGTGCCTCGGGGGTCTTCTTCTCTCAACGCTAACTCCAACCTGTATGGGACCCTGACGGCCAACGGCCCCCCTAGTGGCGGGAATTATACGACAGATACTGTTCACGCAGTGCAGCAGCTGAGCGAGACGGACCGCAGCAGATCACAGCAGGAGGATACAGGTAAGTGTGCGTGTTTGTGTGTGAGATATACAAATATTTGAAAAATCTAAACTTCTGCAGCTACTGACACGGAAAACGTATCTCACAGGCATCCAAAATCTAAAATGTTTATTGCCATCCCACTTTGGACCCCCGCCGAGGCCCAGTTACGGCTCGCGGGTCACAGATTGAGAACCACTGCAGTGTCCTCACCGGTCCGTGTTGTCTCCTCCCCTCCAGGCTGCCTGTACTGGTGCCTCCAGGCGTTCTCCTTGCAGAACACCACCCAGGGTGTGCTCGGCACCACCACCTCCTCCTCCTCCTCCTCCTCCTCCTCCTCCGCCCCAGCAGGGAGCTACGCCTCGGTGAACGGCATCCGCATCCTCAGCCTCCTCTGGATCATCTGTGGCCACAGCACTCAGCTCAGCGCCTGGAACAACCTGGGTGAGATAACACTCGCTCCCTGGCGATCTAGCCGGTCAGTCTGTCAGTCTGTTGAGTCAAGTCGAGCCCACTGTGGTTGTATAGCCCTTGATCACATTAAGAGTCTGGAAGGGCTTCAAACTCCTAACCCTAAGCCCTCCAAGGCAATGTATGTATATATGTATATAACATCCTTAAAAACACCAAAGCCCTTCTGAGTTTTAGGTATAAAAGAGGGGGGAAATAATATCACATCAAAATATTGCAGCCCCAACTGAGCCATGATTTAAAAAGGGCCTCAGTGTGGACACATTGCTCGGGTTCTCTGGATCTAAACGGAAGGAACCTTGAGAAGGAATACAGAAGAGGGATCCCTCCTTCCCAAGATGGATAGGCGAGCAATGGGTAGCGACTGGGTAAACATTGAATGGTGAGGATGTCCTTGACTGGTCGTGTCTAATCTGTTCCAGATAATGAAAAGGAATGGAAGAAGACCGTGGAAAGCAGCCTCCTGTATGTGTTTGCCTTCAGCGGGCCAGTCTATCTGGGCGTGGACACCTTCCTCCTTCTGGGGTAAGACACCCTACTGCCGATGTTAATCAGTGCTCCAGTTCAATTATCATTCAAGTGACATTTGGGTACTGTGTTGCAGTGGTCTACTCAGCGCGAGGTCTCTGCTGGGATCCATCCAGAGGGCCGAGGACAAACTAAGCCGAGGTCTGGTGGCCCACTTCCTCTTCAAGAGGGTTAAAAGGTGCCACGACGTTAGTGATAATAGATCCATCATCTCAATGTGACGTGACTATCCATCAATGTATCTGTCTGTCTGGGGGGAAGGAGGGGGGGCAGGATAGTTTAGTAGTTAGGGTGGTTGACACTAAAAGGTTCTGGGTTCGAACCCCCAATGACCGCAGTCTAGCTGTAGACATCCTTGAGTGCGACACCTAACTTTCTACCTGATCCTCGATGACACGTATCAAAATGTTTTCCTTTTCCACAATGACTGTACGTCATTTTGGATTAAAGTGGATTAAAGTGTCTTAAAGGGTCAGCCTCTGGGGCCCACTGAGACCTACAGGTTTCCCTGGTTGGCTCAATCAGGTTTCCAGAGTGGCCCGATCGGTCGACGAGTATTACGCACCCACATCAACAAGCGTGAAGCGGGGGTTATGAACAGTCCATAACGTTACTGTAACTCGAAGTGCCGTAGCCACTGCTCTGGGCGCACCCGCGACCCGCGGTTTGAGAAGCGCTGTGCCAAACGACATGGTAGCGCGCTATCACCATCTGCTGTGTGCATGGACTCGCCCCATGTCTCCCCAGGGTGCAGCCCCTGCATCTCTTCATCGTGTGTCTGGCCATCGGCCTCTTCTCCGTGGTCCAGAGGGGGGCCTTCTGGTTCACGGCCGAGGACCAGGTCATCAACTGTAAGAAGTACTGGTGGTCCAACTTACTGCTGGTCAACAACCTGTTCACCATCACTGACATCGTGAGTTCAAACCCACAGTTCTGACCCCATCCTGGAAAGACAGTGACATGACATGATTCACTTCTCCTCATCTTCTTTGTTGTTGTTGTAGTGTGTGTGTGTGTGTGTGTGTGTGTGTGTGTGTGTGTGTGTGTGTGTGTGTGTGTGTGTGTGTGTGTGTGTGTGCGTGTGTGTGTGTGCGCGCGCGCGCATAGCATTTTGTAGTCTGTGTAATAGTGTAAAACAGTACATTTCAAACAGTAAAAAGAAACAGTTCTGTTGTATGTTAGCGCATTACACAAAACCACCATTGTGAGTGGAGACCAGGTAAGACTGACGTGTGAATGTGTGTATCTGTGTCTCGTCTGCAGTGTGCCCCATGGACCTGGTATCTGTCCCTGGACTTCCAGTTCTACGCCACCACCCCTCTGCTCATTTACCTCTACAGACTGTAGGACTAGTTATTACTACACATTACATTATTATTATTATAGTATTACACCACCCCTCTGCTCATTTACCTCTACAGACTGTAGGACAACAGTTATGATTTGACATTACAAATATAATAGTATTACACCTAGACTATATCATCCCTATTTGTTTATTAGCCAGTAACAGCTAAAATCCCAAATGGGATCTTTCCAATGTATCTATTGATTAGAATAAACGATTATTGTGTTCGCTGTTTGACTGACATAAGGTAGTGGTTTATAAGCACTTACCATTGATGTTGGCAACCTGTGTTTCGCCTTGAAGCCCTTTTTGTATGTGCTCCAAATTTGTACTCTGAATATTGAGTTGTACCGCACATCGATTGTTCCCAAGCTCGCTTGTGGTAAATCTGCTGAAAATGAATGAATGTACAAACTGTAAACAAAGCGGTTCTGGATGTGTTTCAACACCAGGAACAGGAATGTGTTGCTGGTGGTCTCAGCCATCCTGCTGCTGCTGTCAGGCCTGGCCAGCGCTGTTATAACTGCCCTGCTTCAGCTCCCAGTCCACCAGCCAACCACCCTGTAAGACAATGTCATCACAAACATCATTTTGATCACTATACATATTTGTTGACATAGTTTGGAAACAATTCAACAATAAACAAAACATTAAAACAATATATATATATATATATATTTGTAGTATTACATATTATTCTTTTTTTCTTTAAATCAACATATATCTCTTCTTTCTTTTTTTCAGAACCTATGAAACCTACTTCCAGTATTACTACAATAAGCCCTACACCAGATATGGACCTTACCTAATAGGCATTCTGCTGGGAATATACATCACCACTAAGAGAGAGCAGCTTCTCAAGCACCAGGTACCCCAATCCGTTGCTCTTCACTATGGACCATCTAGTCATGAAGCAGACGCTTTTATCCAAAGTGACCCAAGGTGAATCTAGATCCATGTCATTAAGGCGCAGGTATAGTATAACGGGTTAATGGGGTATCTTGCTCAAGGATGCCTACCGGTTAGACTGCGGACATGGGGGAATCGAACCCAGTGCCTTTCATCTGGGAGTCGAACATTGTAGCCACTGCACTATCCGGCCTCCATTTTGGTTTTTGTTGCCAATATTGTTATCGTGAACCATGGTCCTTTTAATCGATGTTGTGCTGGTCCCCTGGTGCCCCAGTGGCAGGCGGTGTTGGGCTGGGTCTCCTGTCTGGCGGGGATGGCGGCCGTGGTGGTGCTGGCCTACGTGCTGAAGGACGTCCCGGCTCGCCCGTCCCTCGCCCACGCCCTGTACCAGGGGGTCCACAGGCCCCTCTGGGCCCTGAGCGTGGCCTGGATCATACTAGCCGGCGAGGAGGGCTACGGAGGTGAGTCTGTCCTAGTCCCGCCGACCAACCGTCTGCCGTTCACCAAAATGCCAGACGGGCGTGGACGGTGAACGACACACCCCACCTAGGTGGCCGCCACACCCCACCTAGGTGGCCGCCACACCCCACCTAGGTGGCTTTTCTGGGTTCGTCCATGACCAGGACGCAGGGTGATGTTGAAAAGCGGTTTATTGTAGAATTTGAAGGACGTTGGTACATGCAGATGGTGCTCCACGCTGCCATGTAGGAGATCCCCTTCAGCATGCAGCGTGAGGGCTGGTTCAACCTGTGCACATTGATTGCTTAATGCACAACAGGTGTGCAGTCCAATCAGTCTGACTCGAGCCAGGTGAGGCTGCTGAAACCAGCCATCACACACACACACTCCCACCTCTTGGTCGTTTGTTTCCACCCAGTTTTGGCAACGAAACGCGGGGCATTGTCCTCAGTCTCTGGTTGAGCGAGGCGTGTAGAGACTGACTTGTGAGTCTAGTTGGGAGTTGCATAGTCTAGCTAATCAGACTTTAGAATAACATCTAAAGTTTTATACTACTTGTCGTCTAAAGTGGATACTGCCCAATATCCTGACCTGCACTACAGTATTCTGGTATATTGATAAATATAATTGCTGCCATTTCTGGTGCTTTTAGTACATGACATTGCTTGTTTTTATGTCTGTTCACTAAGCACCCCTCTCTCTCTCTCTCTTTCTCCTGGTGTTTCTATCTCTCTCTTTCTTGGCTCTCTAACCGTCCACTAGGCCTCGTCCACAGCCTGTTGTCTCTGGGTGTGTGGGCTCCTCTGTCTCACATCAGCTTCTCCTGCTACCTCATCCACCCCTTCCTCATCATCCTGTACAACGGCAAGCAGGAGACCCCCATACACTTCACCAACTTCAACTTTGTAAGAGACCCCCACACACTTCACCAACTTCAACTTTGTAAGAGACCCCCACACACTACACTAAGTTCCAGGCTGTTAGAGACCCCCACACACTACACTAAGTTCCAGGCTGTTAGAGACCCCCACACACTACACTAAGTTCCAGGCTGTTAGAGACCCCCACACACTACACTACACCTCAACTTTGCAAGCCGTCCGTCTCTTGCAGTGTGAATTAAAGGGGATAATGATTCTGTGATCAGCTGCTGCAGATGCACACATAGGCTCTTTCTACATCGGGGCTTGCATTTAGGGCTCAATGTGTCTTGGGGATTCTGAGCATAGACCACCAAAAGCCGATAACTCGGTGTCATCTGTATAATGAGAAGAAGTGAGGTGTCGTACTAAATGATCATATACGTGGAACCTCCTCAACTAGTCTATAATAAATGACAAGGAAAACCTTTTGGAAAGGTGCATGTAACTTACAGTGGGAATTAGACGCAGAAGTACAATTTGCCCTTGAGGAGTAATGAGTCTGCGCTTTAAAACATGTTCCCTTGTTGCCATGAGTTAGCAGCAGAAGCCTTCGCTTCATGGCAACAAGGCAACATTCAGATTCTGATTGGTGCCAAAATGGAAGGGGGAGGGAATGATGATGCAATACAAGCCCTGAATAATCCAGGTTATTGTGTAGGCCTATAGGAAGACCACATCGATGAACGATTACTATTTAGACAACTGAACATAGTTTCACGGACACAAGTCAAGGCCATGATATAGGTAATCGGGTAGTCAGGTGAAGATTATTGAATAACATACTGTTGAGAGTACATCCGGAAGCATCTCTGTAGAATGTGGAGCTGGGTAGAGAGTTAGGTGGAGCCGTAGATCTTTATTTTGTAATGTTGGGGTGGAGGGAGGGGGGATAATGTCTTGCCTGTGGCCATGTTGAGGAAGGACAAGATCCATGATGAAGAGTGAGGCTAACTTGAAACTGGTCATACCACAGCAATACAACTCGTGGGTAGACTGGACTCTTAGCGGGTGGAAGTGGTAGACATCTGTTCTTGCTCATTTATCTTTTCTATTCATCACACCAACTGCAACTCTGTTTGTTTTTTGCCCTCCTTGTTAAGAAGAAAACAGTCTGATATATTAGAGACACTCAGCTTACATTCCAAGCGTAATGTGTCTGATGACCCTTTTCCGGTGTGATTCACCCGTCTCCCGTGTGTTTGGACCCTCTAGATGTACCTGTTCATGGGGCATGTGACCCTCACGCTGGCGGCAGGCTACGTTCTCACCGTGCTGGTGGAGAAGCCATACCTCTTGCTGAAGAGAACTAGTGGATAGAGGGTAGACATCATCCCGTTCATCAAGTCCACCAGGACTGGACTCTACAGTCTTATTCAGCTCAGCTCTTGGGTTACATTTAAAAGGAAAGCATGTGCCGTTACTCTGTTTTGCCTTTATGAATATTATGGATTTCTTTTTTACATTTAAGTTATTACCTTCAACAATCACGTCAGTGTGTTAGATTAAGGGTCAGGTAAATGGTTTATTAGCCCTCTTGACAAATCAACTGTCGGTGTTTCACCACAGGGAAATTTTCCGTCATTAAACCGGGTTATAATTTCAACGTGTGAACATGATTACTATGATCTATAATCTTACAGCGCTAGGCAGTGACTCATCTCAGAGCGACGGAGGCAGGAGGGCAACGGTGAAATGCCTTTCAAATGGCGTCCTCTTGTGGACGATTGGGTAAATGGCAGTTGGTGATCCAATCCAAAGAACATTCTGTGGTTAGATAACTTCACAATACTGGAATAATAAGACACAAATGTTCTGACATCGTGTGGGATCTACGCTTCATGGTCATCAGTTCAGTGGTGAATTAAGAACAGAGAGACCACATGGCCCACATTGTAATTAAGTTGTTATCTTATAATTATAACAAACATAATAGCATAATCAAGAGTAATCAAGTATAATGAAGATCAATCGTTTCAAGTGTTTAACAAAATAGCAGGACAGTTTCCTAACACTTTAGATTACAGTCTGCAACGTACAGGGTAATTACTCTGGAGACACGGTGTAATCTTTTGAACTAACGGTGTACCAGTAGGCCTACAGTATGTACCAATACGTGTACGTAAAGGGACAATATGTTGTTCCCCAGTACCTACATGATTCCAGAGTTATGGAATAAGGGGGTAACAAGTCTGGATCTAACAAATAACTTACAAATAACGCATATATATATCTAACTTACTCTGTAGCTACAGAGAACATTATGACAACAGTTTGTTTTGATTAACTTGCCTCAAAACACGGAAGAATAAACGAAATTAACTGTATAGTTTGCTGTCAGAAGGGTATATTAACCATATATATGATTTGTGATGACCAAGTTTAATCTCGCTATGTTTTGCCTTCATTTTATTTTCTGTGTGTATATATTTATACATATATTTATACTTATATTGTTTGTTCTGTTTAACCTGTAACTTATTTTAGAGAATGTGACGTGCACCTACATCACCAAGACAAATTCCTTGTATGTTTAAAAAACGTCCTTGGCAATAAAGCTTTTCTGATTCTGATTCTGATTCTGATTTCCTGGGATGAGGCCCTGCACAGCTGAATGAAGGTAAGCCCGGTCGAACACCAGGGCCAGGGGCCAGGGGCCAGGGGCCAGGGGTCAGGGGTCAGGGGTCAGGGGTCAGGGAGAAGACGTTCAGCATGTGGAAGACTTCAAAATGGTCACCATGTGGTTAGACTGAAACACAAGTCGGGGACATCTAGGGTGGAGGAGTTCTGTCGGCCGGTGGCAGGGGAGCCAGGAGCCGATCAACCAGAGTCATGATGTTGTGGGGTGAACGACAGCCGAGACAGAGCTCAGAAGCCGAGGGTACTGGTATCGATTGTCATCAACACCGGTCCCCTGGACCTTTGCGCCGAAGTAATTGCACAGATGTACCAAGTAGTATTTTTATTAGAAGCAGGAAACTGCTTCTGGGAATGTATTATGTTAGCTATCTGTTTAGCCCAGCTTAACAGATAGCTAGGCTAGGAACAGAATAAGAATGAATCGTCTAAAATACAATATAATAAATAAATAAATCATATGTATGTACAGTGAAAAAGTAATGCTTTAATATTAGATATTAAATTCAGTAATGGTTGGGGATACGGTTGAGTTAAGGTCTCACACAAACACATAACAGTTTCACTCCTGCGACCGCCAAAAGCCATGGGTTCTCTCTACTGGTTTTGTTCCCGGGAGCCAGTCCACTCAGCCAGAGAGAGAGCGAGAGAGAGGGGCCTTCACACTCCAGCCAGGGTCCTGGCTGGAGTGATCGCGCTACAACATGGTTTAAATATATCATGCTTCGGTAAGATGACTCTACTTGCTCAGCTCTCGGTTCATACACATAACTCCACAGGGTCACTTCCAAATCCAAAACTCAACAACAACATTTCCAAATCTCCGTAATTATTTTTCCACTGCATGTTGTCTTCTCTTTAGAGCTGTTGATGTAGTGAAGTCATGTTAGTCACGTTAGCTAACAGAATAGCATATCAAAGAGACTCCAGCAGGCTAGCCACTCATTGATAACTGAGGTTGTTGTAAACATGTTCAGTTAATTGGGAGACAAATTGGTTCAATTCATTTTCTAGTTTTCAGATATGATTTGTGCTTAAAATGACACATCATCCCAAATTCTAGTAAACTAGGCCTATGTATGCCGGCAATATAGGCCTATACGCAGACAGACAAACACAATCACAAACATACTCACAAAATATACACGATGAGACTAAACTATGAATGAAGCAAGTAAAGCCTATGTGATTGTGTTTTTATTTTATTTTGTATGTGTTATTTTGTGTGCGTGCGTGTGTGTGCTATTTCTTCACTCCGTTTTTACCCAACTTCCTCGATGACAGACTCTATTAACAACAAAAGCACTAACAACTCTTCTTCACCTGACAACTGCTCATTTAATAGTAGCTGGCTACGCTTTTATTGGCCACTGATGTTTCATGGTAGAGGTTCAGGAACAGCTGCAGCCAGTATTGCGTTATTCTATTTTATACATATGATGTATTACATATTATATAACTGTTTAAGATTAGTGATGAACACCTAATAGTGTAAACACATGTTGACCTGTCATAGTTTATGCATAACTTTAGTAAGAAAAACACAATAAACAAATTCCAAAAATCATAAACTTTTCACTGAAGCATCATAAATGAGAAGACGATGGTGAGTAATATCTTACACACACACACAACACCCATACACACACACACACACACAACAAACCCGACCACACACACAAAGTCCTACATACACACACACACTGCAAAAACACCAACACACAGCCAACACACACGCCTCCCTACACAAACGAACGCACATACACACACACATGCTCAACAGAGACACGTCCAACACACACAGAACCTCACACACACACAAACACACCCCTACACTTACACACACCCCAAACCCACACACACACACGCCCAACACAGACACACACACCACAAACACACAAACACACACACACACACCACAAACCCACACACACACACACACCACACACACACACACACACACCACAAACACACCCCTTCACACACACACGCCCAACAGACACACACACCACAAGCATACACAAACACACACGCACACACACACACTACTTCCTGGACTCCCTAAATAGAAGTTTACAATGTGCTGATTTTGAGACGTGGCACACCTGTCTCTGTTCCACTGACAACAAGAAAATGTTGACGCAACCTCATAAATCCAGGTTATGAAACTGCCCTGGAGAATCAGTATGCCACAACATACGGTCTCTTTATACCCTGAATGGTCTGACTTTGAACAATGACTATTATCCAACGTAGTTTCATTGTTTCAGAGACACAAAGGAAGTCTTGTTAGGCTACATCCATTATAATATGTAACAATATAACAGGACTGTGACAAATCGTGACAGCAAAACTATAAAATAAACACAGCTATAGGATGTTGGTATGGTGTCGCTATCACTGCACAGGTTATATTAATCGGTTCACTGGTTGTTACAGTGCAGACGTCAACAACTGTGTAGCTAATACAACGCCACTAATGTGCGTGTTGACACAGTGGTTAGCACTTAGCAACCTGACAGGGGCTTTGAGCAGAGTAATTATCATGTTCTTATTTCTGTGTTGACATTGGTGTTTTCAATGTGATCTGATTTCCTCCCAGAAGACTTTCATGCCATGAAGGTTTCCTCCTTCCACATAGTTAGGTTTGGGTCTAGGGTGGGGGGCCCTCAAAGACCACTATAGGGGCATGCAGTCAGAGGTAATGAACCGAGGCCCCAAGCTGTCGCTCTAATGGTCAAAGACAGAGAACAATAGACTGACTGACTGACTGACTGACTGACTGACCGACTGACTAATGACTGACTGACTGACTTACATCATCAACAGCAACACAACAAACTAGCCTAAGCTATTGCTACGGATAGCCTAGAGGCGTAGCAGATTGAGAGAGGGTTGGAGGAAAGGAAATAATTTGAGATGGGACAGAGGGATTTATTAACATTGATGCAGCCTTAACCTGAACGCCATTCCTTTGGATCAATGGTTCTAGACTCTAAATGAACATTTCGAGTCCAATCAATGCTCCAAACGAGGACCAAGCAAGGTGCACCTTGTTTGTTTTGCAGTGTTCTGTCAACGTTTTGGCTGGTGTCACTCCTGAATTTCCCCTCTGGATTAGTGTAGTCTTATATGAGATATCAAATGATCTTAATCCATGTCTTAATGAATCTGTACGACTTGATCGGATTCATCCGATCTTCGAACAGGCCAAGGTTTAAAAGCGTCCCTCTGTGATTTACCATGACCCTTTAGAGGGGGGGCTAACCCCCCACGCTCCTGGGTTCCACCAGACGGGGAAGTTAAACAAGGTGTCTCCTCACGGTGCCTACATTCGATCGGTAGATTTCCAATGTCTGAAGCGATGACGATCATCAGAAGCGGCCTGTAAAGAAATATAGATATAGGGTGATTAGCGTTTCAGATCGCCGCATGGCCCTGCTATCAGGTAACTGACTTTGGCAAAAGTTTAAAAATAAGCACACACCCCAAGACCCAGATCTGCTTTGACTTGCGAGCTCATTCCCAAGTGGTGCATCACAGGTCTGGTAGACTAACACGCGGCATTGGGACACGGGTACGTAATGTGCATGGCTTGGAAAGCCCCGACGCTGGCTAGACAACTGTTTCAATGCCTTTCGGTGATATAATTACACCTGTGGGACTGTTTGATTTATGACGTAGCTACCAGCGGAAGGTAAACCATTCAAGATTCTTCTTTTTTTTTTATGATTTAATAATCACTGGTTTGAGAATAAGCATGGATATTATTACAATATTGATGATAGGTTCAATTTATATGAGATACAGATTTTCTTTTTGGCTGGGATTTGGACAAAAATTATAACACATTTTGTTCACATCCTACATTCTCTAATGGTTATGGCAAAGTTCATTATTAACATTAAATTGACATGGTGACTAAAGTATTTATTACCCCTCCATTACTGGGTTTTATTTATATAATTTATGTTATTTATGTCATTATTGTTGTAAATGAAATATTTATGTGGCATTGCTTTGAGTCAGTTATAATCAATATGTAGCTCTTATAGCTTCCTAACTTTATATGATTTGGAGTGCTTCTAATGCACTTTGTTCAAACTGAAATACAACTCACTTAAATGATTACACCTTTACTCTTTCTAAAGAGTAATGCTAACCAATGCTAAAAAAACATAAACCAACTGAAAGAGGCCTGATCAAATCAAATCTGAAGTAGCGATCCAACCGAATCTTGCATGCTAGTTTTTAGCACATAACCCCTCTGGTTGATCACGTAGTCCTAGCTGTCAAAGCAGGCGGGATTATTTTAAGATGTATGTGGGTACATCTTGGATGGCAGTGGAAACGCTTGGAGGGCCTGGGAGATGTTTGCGGTGTCTAACAAATCAGCAAATGATCCCCCTTGGGTCCACGCATAGCTCTTACATCCCTCCTGTCATCCCCGTGTTCATCTGCACAAACATCACTCTTTTTGGGTGATTAGCATTTTCGTGAGATTGGCATCATTTGGCTAACTCTAATCGCGTATTTGGGGACTGTGACTGTGTTTGTAAGAAAGATAGGTGCAGTTAACCAACAGTAAACAGTCCTGGCTAGGAGGTTCCATCTGGGGTGCCCTTCACTCCCCAACAGGAATGTTACTAATGCAGGTCACGGGTGAAGATGCGCTGGTATTTTTCCACTGTCCGTGCCACGGGCTTGCTCTCGCAACAGCATATCGCAAGAGTTACACTTGTACTGCAAGGTCACTTTTTTCATTCTCGTTTCTCGTGCTGGCCTATAGAGAATAACATAGTCGTCTAGTCTAATAGTGTATTTGCAGTACACTAGACACAAATGATAAAAAACAAAACTACAATATACAGGATATATATGAGGACAGAATCCCAATATGATAGAATAGTAAAAGATAGACTTAAATATAATATAGTAGCCTACAGTATGATAGGACTACTGTGCAATACATATGCTTCAATATGACTTGTTATGATATGAAGATGTATGTCAACAACAACAACCTAATTAATAATACATATCCTACTAATGATCAATTCATTTGGTTTTCATTGATCATTAAATAGTATGCTAATGGTAACTTTGAGTCTAATTTAAGAGTTTGTGAGCAATTAAGGCTTTTAAGCTGTAAGCATGTATTATCTAAAAGCCTTAATCTTAGTAGGTGGAAGCAACAGCATGGTTTCCTGTTGATAAGGTGTGTCAAAAATCTACTTTAAATACACTCACCAAGTAGCGGCGAGGGGGTATTTCTGGAGAGAAAGATAAACAAATCACCTGAAGTGACAGCTAGGGGGTTATATTGGTCTTGGATAATCATACCAGAGAGTAGAGACACCTTGCAGCTTCCATGCCTGCCTTTTGTGTTTTGCTCTAGTGGTTAACGTAATGTACGTCAGATAATATGTCAAGTCATTTAAAGTATGTTCATACTTTGTTTTGCAGGCACTGAATAAAGACAGCAATTACTCTCTACGGGAGAAATGACATCATGTGACATCATATTATCAAACCCCCCACTGTCGTCTACTACTGCTAAGCCCTTGGTTGTAAATTAGAAGTCCAGTCTGGAGCTGCTTTACTGGGGCTCAGGTCCCAGCCCTCCTCCTGCCAACTTCCAGAGACACATACGTGGACATCCTTATGGATCCTTCAGCTAATCTTTCAGACAGTCGGCCTGAGTCACTGAATACTCTCTCTGACACTCATACCGAGGAAATGGAGTCTTCTCTCTCCCATAAACCCACACATGTGGAATCACTTGTTTACAAGACACATGCAGAAGCTGTTACAGATCCACCAAAGCCCCTTTGTTGCACGAACAAAAGTGTCTCCAAAAGACCTGAAATTGAAACCATGGCCGACCTCGATTGTTTGAGCTGTTTGTCGCCAAAATGTGGCTCCCCAGAATGTCGTTTCCTAGAAGACCACACAAACTTTCAGCCCATGCCGAGTGTAGTTAACCGTCACCCGAAAAAGAGTGATTTGAGCATCCACAAATATAGTGCACCTTCTACAAGCGACTCACCTCAAATTACACATTGCCTTCCATCAACCCCCGGTTGTCACACAGTGCCCTCCAAACCCCTCCCAGACCTCTACCATAAAGAACCAGCTGTACATTACAGGCTGAAGCAAGATCCCAGCGCTAGTAAAGTTCATAGGATCGTGTCACCTACTTCAATCAGTTTGACGGATCGCCCTGATCAAGCCGACCCTGAGGCTGAATCGACCCCCTGCAGCCTGACACGCGACAATAACAACACTGATCCTTCCACACTCTTATCAGAGCTTTCGAGTGGTTTGACAGAGAGCGACTGTGCTGCAGAGCATCTGTTCATCTTCGAGAGTGAGACACAGGAGTTCCTCGACCTCAGCAGCCAATCCGATCCAGCCTTGGACCACCAGATGTCTTCTGATAGACCCTCAGCGTTGCCCCGGATCCTCTTTAGTAACACACTTATCCCCAGTGAACACATTTTGCAAGGGGCAATGACTGAATCCCATAACCATTTATTCACAAAAATGGACTTGGATTCAGACTCAGAACCGTGTACCCAACATATTGGGCTGGAACCGCCAACTGGAGCGGGTAATGCCTGGAAGTACTCTACGCCAGCGGGCGAAAAAGGGTCAACCAGTCATGTCAATTCCCAAGCGGTGCAAAGCGACAACCCTATTGATCAATGGATGGACGCCTGTCAGTATCTGTCAGGCGAGGATAAAGGAGCTGGAAAGCCGTACGGCGAGGGGATTACTGTGGACCGGTGTTTGAGTGAAGGGGAGTTCTGTGCCGACATCACCGCCTGGTCCTGGCCTTGTCCTTCTGCAGACAGAGAGATGCCTGGTAACCCCAGCGTGGAGCAGGGCGATGCGATTCGCCGCGCGTCCAGTGGGGACGTCGGTGGAGTTTGGGGGCCCCCTCACTTCGAGAGGTGGTCGTCGGTGGACAGCTGGGAGACGGCGCTGTCGGACTGGGCTGCCATCATCGCCTCTCCCCCGGGGGAGATCACAGCCGCCTTCACCGAGATCGGCGCGGAGATAGACGCCTTGACACAGGCGCTCGCACGGGATTCAGAGGCTCGCAATGCGATGGCATCGCTGGTGAAGACACCCAGCCACATAAGCATGCAGGGGGGTCCACTCAACAGGGGCAGGGAGGATACGGGGGTGTCTGACTTTCATCCACAGACCCGGATGCTGACGGCTGTCCCGGATCAGTCACTGGAGCCACAACCCAGTTCTGACCTCTGCGTCAGTCCTGTCGGAAGCAATTCCGCTGTCACCTCCCCCGACACACCGACAGATCCCACCGTCATCAAGGACCTACTGGAGGTGAAGCCAGAGGGTTCAACCGCAACTCCAAGAGAGGAAAACAGGCATACAGGAGAGATCAAGTGCATCCTGGACCAGGACTCGGTCTACCCTGTGGACACACGTTCATCCTCGACTGTATCCTCTGTTACGTTGACCTCTCTGGGAGAATGTTCTACAGACATCAGGAGAGCTGCGCCGATCCCTGCTGTCCTAGAGGATTCTGATCTGGATCTGGTCCAGTTCCAGGGATATGTTGGTCCAAAGGACAGAGATGGTGACACAAGCAATGAGGAAGACGTCGTTTTGCTTCACATTGAAGAGGATGTGGACGAGGATTTAGAGAGAGAAAGCACTCTGTCTGAGCTCAACTTTGGAGGGGTAGGACTGCTTGTTTACTTCGGGATTGTTAGAGTTTAAATTGTTTTGAAAAGTTCTGTTGGGTCGACTAAACTATCTTTAAATATGTAATGCACACAAGCTTGCATGGTTGTACACACACACAGAGTAAGCAAGAGCGGGAGAGAAAGAGAGAGAGAAAGAGAGACAGCGAGATAAAGCTACACGCACCTTTAACCTTTACACACGACTGTAGCCAAACACATAATCGACCCCACGTGGAAATGACACCAAAATACCCACGTACGCACACCAATAAAGATCAATTCCCGTTTGCCTATGCTATAAATGTTTTATTATAGGAAACATCCTGCTGGCCAGGCAAGCCAAGTCACGACGGGCATTCGCCTTTTCAGATGCGCACGTGCAAAGACATGCTTATCTGAAAAGCATAGTGCACGTCCCTTAACACGTGTCAACGTGTTCAACGCTTGTGAATCATTATGATATGTCAGCCAGGCTGAGTTTCCAACTCATTAGCTTAGGACGCTAGGAATCAGGGCTCTGGAGACTGATGAGGACGATGACAAAATGTCTCTATTTTGTGTGGATCTCAAACAGCTGAAGCGTGGCGGGGGGGAGGGGGGGGGGGGCCTGGGAGAAAACTTTAGATAGACAGAAATGGTGTCTAATAATAGCGGGATGGGAGGGGGTATGATGATAATAGCACGGATCCCTTGAGTGTCACGACCAAGGAGGGTGGGGGTACGAGTGAGAGAAGACCACAGCTGAGTTCTGAAACCTGACCCCTGCTCCCTTCCCCTCTTACTCCCTCTGTCTCTCCCTCTGCTCCACTTTCTCTCTCTCTCTCTCTCTCTCTCTCTCTCTCTCTCTCTCTCTCTCTCTCTCTCTCTCTCTCTCTCCCTCCCTATGTCCCTCTCTGTCTCTCGCTCCAATGCCCACATTCTTATACACTCCACCCAACCCTATGCATCTCTTTTAAAAACCCTGCAGTCCCCGGGACACGAGAGGACACTCGCTAATTTGCTCATGGGCATAGAGGCGTAGTCTGGGCGTCGGTCTATAACGGTGTCAGTATTCACCTACATGTGGGACATATGGACTACAGGCTGGTAACTGGAAGCATGCAATTATCGGAGCTTCAGTTCAGTAGTTCTATAGAAAGGTACGTGTAAGGAACATCAAATATTTGTATACATCATAATGTATATATGTGTAAAAGATTATGCAGGACATAATGCATAATCTTGTAGACCTAATGTCTCAAAATAACCAAACTTGAACTCAACCGTCGTAGCCGCGTCAAGTCTTATTCAATCCCTCCTGTATTTAACAGTATTTACTTTGTAAAATGTACGTACATTCGTTAACGGATCTTATCCATTAAACGTTGGGTTTAATTGATCTCTTCTTTTCACAGCCTCATGGAGGCGCCGTGTGTGAAGTGACCGAGGAGGACAACGTCCCCCGGCAGGACTCATCGGTAGAAGACGGAGAGTCACGGCACTGTGAGCCAGCGCTGACTGACTCCCATCCAACCGGCGGTGAGTCAGAGACGGTTGAGTCAGATGCTGCAGGAGAGGAACTTTACCACTTCCACGACGCCCCACGTGCCCCGAGGAACACGCACGTGCCTTCGGGGGACGCAAAAGACCAAGCGTCACGTGACACTTCCCTGCACCAGAATGTCCTGTCCAGTGAGAGTCCTCTCTGTGCTATGCCGGCGGCGCCGCCCCTCGCTATTGGCGGCTCGCTTCTCTGTGTGACCGTTAGCGGTTTGGAAGGAGATCAAGACTGCACCCACGTTGAGGTTTTCGATGACAACAAGGAGCCCAGCTGTCCTCACACAAAGACCTGTGGGCCTCTGCCAGCCCTTGAAGCCAGTGGTAGGTCACCGTTGCAGGGCTGCCGCCGGAATAAAACAGAGTCGACCGACGGCACTGAACATTCAAACTCTGAGGAGGAAATAAAGGCAGAGTTGCCGCTTTGCTTGGACAAGGATGTTCTTAACCGAGGCTTGTGTCATGTAGGAGACCGCTGCGCAACAGACCGCAACAAACTCAACATCGCCCAAGATATTGACGCCTTGAGGAGAGACCTGGCCAACCTGGTCTCTGTTCCAGGGGATCACTTCCTGCGCTCGGAGAGGAGCCGCCTCGCGTACTTCACGCTAGACTTGGTGGACCCTTTCTTTCCGAGGGCCACAAAGGACACGGCGCCCCAGGGCCTACGGAACGGCGATCGGCCCGGAGCGGTCCGGGAGAAAGATCTCACGATGCCTCACAAAACGCACAGGAGCACCTTGGACTTTAAGACGCGACCCAAAAAGGAGAGGTGTGCGACTGGGCTGCATCCCGCCGCAACCCCCTGCAAGAGGCAGGAGAACCTCCCTGCTAATGCCCCAGTGCAGCAGCCCACCAAGGCGCACGACCACCACCCCAACGGTGACTCTTTGACTGGACAGGAGGGAAAGGAGGACGGCACCGTCGCCGCGGGCAATGGCCCTGCGGTGAGCGACGTGCCCGTCGCCAAGTCATTCTGCAAGAAGAAGAAGAAACACGCCACCCAGAATGCAACAGTGGCGAAGAGCGAGCCGGAGCCACTGTCACCGTCGGCGAGAGAGGAAAAAGGCGCAAAACAGAAGGCGATGGAGGGAAGGATAAGTGTGTTTGAAGCAAAGTTCGGTCCCAAGATCGGTACGACGAAAGACAAAGTAGCGGTCATTTCCGGTAAGCTGGACGTTGTGCAAGCAGACGGTCTTCAGAAAACGTCGCAGCACCCTGAGGCTAACGTTTTACCAGTGAAAGAGCCTCAAAACAGGGGAGCCCACGTCAAACTCCAGGCGACCCCCCAGACGAATCAGTCAAGCGACGACGCAGCCAAAAGGAGGCGCCTTTCGGAACAAAAGCTTGGGAAGATGGTGAGCGCTCTGGAGTCTAAACTCAACAAGGCCGAGGTTGCTACGGCGCCAAAAAGAGAGGAGGCCAAGGCTGGCGTGGAGACGACGCGCAGGAAGGCCTACAGTGATGTGGTCAAACAGATGACCCCTAGAGAAGGTATTCATCTGTACGCGCACCACACCAACACTCGATGTATTGAATGGTGGATATCTACCCATTTGTGATGTGACACAATGTCGGAGTGGCCCGGTTGATTGTAACAACCGGTCGGCTGGAGTCGATCCATCCATCGTACGTTCTCTGAGTGGACAATCCCACGTGTCAAGTCACAAAAGGAATAGATTCTGAACTCGTGTGTAACGGCTTGCCGACGTCACACCTGGTTGTAAAACAGAAGCCCTTTAAGTTGTTTTTTTTAAAGAATTATTTCCAAGACTTGACATCACTAGCATACGTTGTCTATAATCGAGCCTGCGCTGCACTATGCATGACACAGCGAGCCCACTGCTCTGTAATAACTCCCCAGAGCCCAGGGTGGTGGTGGTGATCCAGGCGGAGCCGGTGAGAGGAGACCCTCTGAGCCTGTGTCTGTGGTGCCAGTTCAGCGGCGTGCTCACCGACCACACCGTCACCTGGAGCCGAGAGGGCAGCACCCTGAGCGAGCTCAAGAGGGGGTACGGTGAAAAGGAAAAGGAAAATCGAACAAAATAAACAATAAACAATAAACTAACCCTAACCACAATGATAATAACCCTCATCATCATCATAATAATAATAAGAATCATATTAATAATGATTGTAAGAATCAAAATAATGATAACAACAATACTAACATTAATACAAATAATAACACTAATGCATGCATGATCTAAGACCAGCTCATGCCTTAAACGTTGACATTTAGTCGGTGGAGAGCATCTCTGTTGTTAGTGAATAACTAACTAACTTCTCCGTTAACAAGCTGCGTGTTCGGACCTCAGCCAAACAAGATGCTTTGTTGTGCTGTTGTGCAACAGAACCACAAAGCATATATTATATATATATATATAATGTATATTTTATAACAATCAACTGATGTATTTCACATGCTGGTGATCATTTAGGTTACCACAGTCCAAAATATTCAAATAATACTCATATGAAAAAGAAATGTCTTGCTATTGCTGTTCTTTTGGTTCTCAGTGGCGGGGATGAGAGTAGAGTCTCGGTCACCGTCTGTAAGGCTTCTCATCAAGACTTGGGCAAATACCAGTGTGTCCTCACCAGCCTGCACGGATCGCTGAGCTTAGACTACCTGCTCACCTACGAAGGTACGTTCCCATCGGGTCGATACAAAACCATGCAAACGAATGTCCAATGAAAAGATGACTTAGTTCATTCGTAAAAAGGGGACAAGCCAGCCGAAAGGCTCTCGGTCCGAACGCCAATGTCCACCTGTAGGCAGCCATGAGCAAGATGCCCTACTAACCCCTACCTGCTCGTTAACACGCCATTAGAAACATCGCTGTAAGGTGCTTTGGATGAAGCGTGCGCTGAAATCCAAAACAGCCAAATAAGCAACAGTTAACTTTTTAATTCAACTTCAAATCCCGCAGTGCTGAGTGAGATCGTCGTCCTTGCAACTCCTAAAACTGTCCCATGTGAGTTGGTGATCGTACATCGAGTCAAACGTCTACACAAACCCCCCCCCCCCCCCCCCCCCCCCCCCCCCCTTACTTTCCTTTACCCCCATATATCAGTGCAGCCATCCCAGCTGACCGTTCTTTCCCGCAGCTTCCCCCGTGGACATCGTGGGCAAAGAGGAGATCATCCGCTGCTCCCGCCTGCTGTTCAGGGAGGACTTCCTGTCCCAGCAGTACTTTGGGGAGAACCAGGCCGCCAGCATCGTCACGGAGGCGGTCCACTTCGGGGAGGGGATGCACCGCCGGGCCTTCCGGACCAAGCTGCAGGCCGGCCTGGTTCCCCAGCTGGGGCCCGGGAACATCTGCGTGCTGAAGGTGCACACCTCCATCAGCCACGGGACCAAGGACAGCGATGAGCTCGTGCAGAAGAACTTCAGTCTGGCCGTGGAGGTGCGAAGGACGTCTGTTGTGTCTCTTGTGTCTATCCCTGCATCTCCAGAGCACTGGGACTCTGGTCGAATAGGTCAGACAAAAATGACTTCCTATGTCTTTAACTTCACAAACGTTTTTCACCTCGATGGAAAACGTCCTGAGGTCAAGGAAGGATGTGAAGCACAATTCATAAGGACTTAGGAAAACACAACCGCAGCGCTAAGAGAATCCGACTGCACTTACACCGAAGTCTTGACGAAGAAAACCGTGTCTCCAATTTTAGTCCCAATATATTTTTATTTTGTGGTTTTGTCCATTTATCGACCGATGCAAATAACCTGCTTAGCGTTATCTTCTTGAAAAGGCTTCCAGACTCATAGCTCACCACACAGTATGTCACAATACCCTTTCCATTACTGCTACTGATACGACGCGTCCACCTCCACCCAGCGCTGCAACCAACTGCGTTCCAAGTGGTTTAACGTTGCTGCTGGCGTTGTTGCAGGAGTGCCAGGTCCAGAACACGGCCCGGGAGTACATCAAGGCCTACACCACCGTGGCCCAGTCCGCTGAGGCCTTCGGAGAGGTCCCAGAGTGAGTATGATCATCTGGGGGGGGGGGGGGGGGGGGGGGGGGGGGGGGTGGGTGTATGTTATGCAGAAGGTCACTGGTCTCTGGGTGGTAGGGTGGAGTCCCATGTGCCGTGTCGTGTAGCCTGTACAAACACTAGGTCTACCTTCCCTGATCCTTTGACATTTCATCTCTGTTTTTTTTTTAAGGAATAGTCTAGTGGCTAGGGTCAGGGCCGTTTCTATATCACCCGCCCGCCCCCCCCCCCCCCCCCCCCCCAGCCACAAGGGGCTGGGGGGGGCCCATTAAAAAAATAAAGACATAAATAAAGACATCCACTTTTTTCTGGGTTGTAGGTTCACCCCCCCCCCCCACACACACACACACACACACACTTCTTAAAATGTACCTGTAGGCATCCTCAAGCAAAATAACTATCCTCAAAAATGACCTGAATTGTCATCCTCACCATAACCCCGCCTTTCCTCTTGGCTTCCCACTAGGATCATTCCAGTCTACCTTGTCCACCGTCCCGCCAATGACGTCCCGTACGCCACCTTGGAGGAGGAGCTCATCGGGGACTTTGTCAAGTACTCGGTCCGCGACGGTAAGGAGATCAACCTGAAGAGGAGCGAGTCGGAGGCTGGGCAGAAGTGCTGCGCCTTCCAGCACTGGGTGTTCGACCAGACGGACGGGAACCTGCTGGTCACAGACATGCAAGGTCAGGGGAACCGTGAGGCGCGCTGGGGCTTTCACAAGAACGCAAAATCAGTTGACGTGACCGACCGACCGACGAATCGACCGACCGACCGACGAATCGGTCGGTCGGTCGGTCGGTCGGTCGGTCGATCGCGCTTCATCCAACGTTTTCTTTGCATTTTGCAGGAGTGGGTATGAGACTTACCGATGTCGGAATCGCAACTTGTAAAAAAGGGTGAGTATTCTCTACGCACGTTTTATTTTAATTTTTTTTAAATAACAACTCATCTTATGTCGTGTCTTACCATCCTTGTTTTGCTTCTTTCACAGCTACAAGGGCTTCAGGGGAAACTGCGCCACGTCGTTCATCGACCAGTTCAAAGCCTTGCACATGTGCAACAAGTACTGTGAAATCCTGGGCCTGGCGTCCCTTCAGCCCAAGCCCAAGAAGACCTTCTCAGCCCCCAAGCCCAAAGCTCTGCCCTCCTCCGCCGTCCCCAAGAAAAAGATGTTTGGCCCCACGGTGAAGGGAAAATCATGATGATGAAAAAGAATGAAGGAGATGTCTGGGACATTAAGGGTATACGTGTCGGGTTATTGAGAAGGTCACTTCCACCACCTCTGAGGTTTCTTGATGAAACTGGACTTCTGAAAGGGGATTCGAAGCCCGAATGGAACTTGGAGAAGAGGATGTACAGGTTAAAAAGGACACACCGCTGGAGAAGACAATGTGATTGGAGGAGAGATCATTTTGCCCATTTTTTCTTTCTTGTTTCAGCTTTGGATTCTGAGGCTGATCTATGACTTCAGTCTACGGTTAAGGAATAGATTTGTTTCGTGTTTTGAAACATCAATATCTTTATAAGAATCATCGTGAGGTGTTATTGTATGGTGAGGACATATATTTTTGAGAGAACCTGACAGTGAATAAACTTTGAAATTCATGTAGCTTATCTGTCTACAGAATGATAAAGCGCAATGTCTTAGACTGAAATGTAGCAATATTTAAAACAATTCTTAACAGATTAAAGCTGGGTTTTTTTCTTTCTTGATTTTGTACTTCTGGCTCACTTTAATACAAACACAAAGCATTGACCCTTGATAAATGAAGGAGCCTTGTGTCTAATGAAATAATGTGTGCAGTATAATTGGCAACTGATTGCAAGCCTCACTCACAAGGGCTTGGCCCCAGTGAGAATTTGTTGAACAGGACTTGTATCAACCAAGTCCTTGAGGTCGATCAATATCTTCTACTTTTACTGTTCACTGAGTAAATATACAGAGTTTTGATGAACACTTATGTCCCATGTATTTTTTTAATCTATCCTGTTTTTATTTATCATTTTATTTTTTGTGTCTCTTTTTCTATCTTACACACTCTTTCAATATATATTGACAATCTGTTTGTAAATCTGTCAAAAGGGATTATTTTTAAATCTCTTCAGATGCATAATTTTGTCTGCGTAGTCTAGTCACAGTGTCAAGTCAAGTGTGTGTGTGTATGTGAGTGTGAGTGTGAGTGTGAGTGTGAGTGTGTGTGTGTGTGTGTGTGTGTGTGTGTGTGTGTGTGTGCATGAGAGAGATTGAGATAGTGTGAGAACAAAAACAGAGAGAGATGGAAAGACAACAGAGTTTGAGAGAGAACAGAGAGCGACAGAGTGTGTTAGAGAGCAACAAATAGTTTGAGAGAGAGAACAACAGAGAGTGTGAGAGAGTGAGAGAGAGGGAGAATGGGAGAGAAAGCGACAGAGGGTGTGAGAGAGAGAGAGAGAGAGGTTATTGGAGGTTATGGGTGGTGGGAGGACCACTTATAAAGATTGCATGTTATTACAAGTGATATTTCCAGGAAGGTCATCGCTACATGCATCCATAACAATACTTTAATTCCCATCTAGGTAATCCATCAAGACAGCAGAACTGTATTTATTACAATACTGAACAACATCTACGAAGACAATTGTCATTATGATTAACAAACTCTACATCTGGCCTGTACAAATCAATCTCACCCCGTTTCAACTCATAAAAACAACAATAGAAGGGTTTAGGTTGGTCTCTAAAGATCACATAGTAGTGTGATCAGCCCTATCTTAGCACCCTATATATAGAGGTTAGTAGGTCACTGCCTGGGACCTGGCCAGAAAAGACATACTACTTACTGGTCTCTTTATATCTGTATGCTCTCACAAGAGACCATGCATGAGTGTAATACCTCCACGCTGTTATCATAGCATTGGGATTATTCCTAGCCTTCACTCATTTGGATAGGTTATATGAATGATAACATAATATATTCACGTCTCCTTTATTCCCAGAGTTAAATAAGAATTCATGTTTATTCATATTGTATTTCCCCCCCTTACTTTCCACATTGTCAGTTACAAAATGGCCCAACATTGTACAGAGGTGTAAAATCGACCAGGAAGATATGGCATTTATAGCATTTCTATCAGGGGTCTGTTCTCGCTCTAGCTATTTAGTGTGATAATGGCGTTTGAAAGCTCAGATAACAAACACCATTGTCACACTCCACAGCTCTAGAAGACAGTGTTTGATGGACAGATGGACGATGGATGGACAGCTGGACGGGGGGGCGTATGGATGACCTGGCAAAAACAAAAACGGAGAAGAGGTGAGTTTATTGAAACATGACATTTTCAAAAAAAAAAAAAAAGGCATGACGCACTCAAAATAATGGAATACATGTAATACTAAATGGACATGATGTCATCAAAGAGAGACCGGGTCTGAACAGCGACGCTCACGCGAAACATTCAAGCACAAGAGGAACTACGCTGACTTTCAAAGCATTGTGTTTACTACTGCAATCTACAACGTTCTGGCCAACATACGTTTGTGTCTGCCGGACTTCGTCCAGTTCCCAATGGCTATGCTCACCGCTTTACTATGTGGCCTTTTCTTTTCCTTTGCCCGATTCCAAAGGGTAATTTGAGTGGAATGCTTTGGTCCCACTGACACTGAGCTACAGGTTAAGCATTAAAGTGAGATTGGCTGAGTGAGCAAATAGACAAGCTGTTAAATAGACAAGCTGTTAACGGCTGAGAAAACTTAACTCTGGGGATGGTGAAGAGCACCTGTGACTCTACATGCGTGTGTGTGTGTGTGTGTGTGTGTGTGTGTGTGTGTGTGTGTGTGTGTGTGTGGGAGAGATAAAAGAGAGATTGGAAAAAGTATATGTGCACCAGTCTGTATTCTTTTGGAAAAGGTACACCGAGAACAGTACCAGAATAGGCCGTGATGACCACACAATGAAGATGGTTTCAGCTTGGACCTTCATGCTCTCATGAACCCATTCCTATCCGAGAGCACCCATTCAAGCACATCCTAAACCGAGACAGTAAACTGTCCAAGAATGGAAGGAAAGAATCGTTGAAAGAGAAAGGATTTGGGTCCTTCTGAACGGAAAACACAAACTCACCACATTATTTCACCCACCGGGATCCTCTTCCTCGCTCGCTCTATTCGGTCTTCCTTTTCTCAAGTCTTGTCACCATCCTTTCCTGTCTCTTAAAGCCATCTACCATCTACAGCACGGGTTCTCAGGCCAGTCCTTAAAGGAGGCAAATAAAAGTCCCAATGGTTCCTTCCGGTAGTCCAGCAGAACCTGAGCAGTTCGGGCGGGGTGGGTGGGTGGGGGGGGGGGGGGGGGGGGGGGGTGGTCTGGCAGCCGGCTGATCCGAGTAGGGTGATTGGAACTGAGCGGTGTGCGGTCTGGGGGCCCTTTATGTATGGCAAGACGGGGAGGGGGAGTGGGGGGGGGGGGGGGTTAGACAAACAGCACCGGCTCCCTGTTCGGTGATAAGCTACATGGGAAGTATCGATTGAGCGTGACGGGAAAAAGGTCAATGGGGTAGAAGGTGGAGCAGAGGGGGTGGGGGCAGCTCCACCAACCGCCACCCATGGGGTAACACAGGTCGCGATACTGCGAAGAACGCCGATGTTTCTGGATGAAGTCTATGTTTAATGGGGCTTTTAAAGTTGTAATTGGTACAATGTTTCGAACGATTGAATTCAGGCACTGGTTTGGATACGGTTGGGTGTAGGCCTTCTAATATGTTGAATATAGTTAATAATGGTATTCAACAGGTTATGTTGAATTATTCAATCAAAATGAAGTTGGAAAACTGGTTAAAAGTACTGGCATAGGAGAGCATACTACAAATGGAGTGAAAATAGAAAACTATTTACTTACTTAGTCATTTCTACAGGCCTATACCAATACGAGGGATTTCCCCATCCGTTATGGTCTGACCTTGCTCCAATGCCCTCACAAGGTTTGGCTTGGTCAGTGCTTTGATGAAGGAACAAATCAATATATTGTAAATAGGATTCTCTTGCTTATCAACGGTCTATAGGCTAGGCCTGCTTGGTATAGTAGCTAGGACCCTTTTTTTTTCTTTTGCAGCAAAGCCAAAGCAGCGTTAATTAGTTGTTTCTAACAGATACCTTCATGTAAACTAGAAAGAAAGTGATCAAGACAAGGACACAAATGCACTACTTAAATGAACTTTTCTAGAACTCGTCAAAACGTTGGACCGCACTGAAGAAGAACCGCACGAGGTTTGGTGGGGGGATGTGTTTGTGACCAGATTGTGTGGGTGAGGAGGTTTGATAAAATGTCCCCAGCCGGCGTCTATTTGCTCGTCCTTGGAGCTGATAACTGCTAGATTGTTTGAGTGAATGAACTGGGGAACATTCACCACACGACATGGCCTACAAGAGGCGAAAGTAGGCTGCTGGCGCCTCAAGAAGGCTCTGCATTTTAATGAGAAGGTTTACACTTTTTATTTTTCAACAACTTGGGTCATTTTGGTATTTTGGTTATGCAATGTTTTGAATCAACAGAAATATACATAATATACCAAACTAAACAGTGTTTCACCCTAATGCATATGAACAATTCTATAAGTTAAGAGGTACACATACATACATACATGTACAAAAAAAGATGACATGTATATTTACATGTCATGGGCCCTATTCACCAAGAGGCCATTTTGGTTCTAAATGCCAGCTAGTATTTAGAACCAAGATGGCCGCCATAAGGCAGACGACTAGCATCTAATTGTTTCGTTTTTTGTAATAAATCTTGTGTGAAGAAAAGGAAAACATTTCAAACAACCATACTTGTATGGAGACGTTCCATTTTATTTGACTGAAGATATATGAACCACAAACGTTTAGCAAGTGGTACAATCTTTAACAAAAGTGATATTTCCTGTCATAGATTTTTAAAAAAACTAACAAAAGACAACTAAAAAAATTAAAGGAAAAAACACAACAACCAGTCACCCCCAGAACAAAACAAAAAAAAGAAACGCATACCTGGGCGAATTCAGAACGAAGACAAACAGACAGGACAGGAGTACGTTAAAACAAAACGAGGAATAATGAAAGTGTCAAGAATATACCAAAACTTCGGTTGACATGATCTGTGGGTGTTTTTAGCAGCAGGCCAGATTTACAAACGATTCATATTGCACCAGATAAGTGCTCATAGTGGAAGAAATATACAAAAATGAAATCAGAGAGTCACATTCAGGTCTACATGATACAACAGGCGAGAGGACCGCGGGTGGAGCCATAAAGTGCCCTTTTAGGTTCAATAGTGTTAGAAAAAGGAGACAGGAAAAGAAAACGGAAACGCTGCTTTATATTCAGTGGCAATCACAGCTTTTCTCGAGAAACGCACGCACACGCACGCATTCTCGCACACACACACACACACACAAAACCAACTGCTTCATTTTAGTGTTGTTGATCAATAATACTTTTGTTAATTGTAATACATACATATATTTTTTTGTATATAGATATATATAAAGTATTTCAACAGGGGGGGGGGGGGTTCCAGGAGGAATTTGACAGCATTATGAAGAGGGATAAGCATACCATTATTAACAACCCCCTACAGCTTCTTCCCCAGAACTCAACACCAACAGCGAGAAATACACTTCCATTTACTATTGTTATTCAAGCAGACACAATACATTTTTCATGCCAATTTCATAGAATTACAATTGAACACATTTGCTATCACCATAACAAATCAAATGGATAAGTCGTTGCTCTCTCCCCTCCTTATAAGCCACATTTATACTTCACACTTTTTTATAGATTTTTCTCAAAATAGTAAACATTATTCATCAGTACAAAGACGGTTTAGTTTTTTGTTTTTCTCGTAAGAATGATAACGTGATAAAAATCGTTTAAAAAAATTCCTGTTTTTCCTCCACCTAAGAAAAGGCTATAAAACCATCATTTAAGAGAGGACATTTTCCTTTCCTGCACCCCCCCCCCCACACACACACACACCCCCCTCCACCCAAACAGGCAGCAAATGTCAATCAGCGATCCAACAACACACGGATTAGAGAGACGAGGGAGCGGGAGATCTCCTCATCTTGGATTGGCTAGCATTCCTAAGGTAATCTGGTGTCGCTGTAAGGATCCCAGAGACATGTGATCGCTGCGCCAGAGAGAGAGAGAGAGAGAGAGAGAGAGAGAGAGAGAGAGAGAGAGAGAGAGAGAGAGAGAGAGAGAGAGAGAGAGAGAGAGAGAGACAGACAGACAGACAGACAGACAGAGACAGACAGACAGACAGACACAGAGAAAAAGGGAGAGAGGGTAAGAAAGAGAGAGAGAAATAGTGCATGTAGTAAGTCAGGCCAGGCTCAGGTACTGTAAGGACCCCCAGTAGGAGAAGGGCACAAAAACAATGTGCTATAATATAGTTTAAAGGAGCAGTTTAAATGCATTCGAGTTGTTTTTTCCAGCCCTACTGATTTATCAAAGAAGAGAGAGAAAGAGAGGCCGAGAGAGATAAAGGGACATCCAGGGTTACGATGAGAACGAGAGGATCAGTTTGTTATTATGGGATATCCATGCCAGTGTAGTGATAGAAGTCAGCATCTTTAAGGTGCACACAAATATAAAGCCGTTCCTTTTGGCCCCAGCACCTTGAATAAAAGAGGGACATACCCACACAGACAGAAGACCGAGAGACAGAGACAGAGACAAAAAGAGAGATAAAGACAGGCAAATTGGCTCAACAAGTCGCTGTACAGTCTCTATAGCCACCATGCTGTTGCCGTGGCAGCCGCTTACACCGTCATGCATACAGCACAACATGCTAGCAACACAACCGCTACCTGCTCCTCCTCCTCCACCTCCTCCTCCTCCACCACCACTTTAAAACAGAAATGGCAGTTTGTTGGCTTGCTTGTTTCACGGTCATAGTTTTTTATTTGTCTTGATGTCTTTTTCCGGTGTCTCTTTTTTAAATTGGTTCTAGTCGACGCCCTCAAAGCCTTGGGCGTTCTCCACCGCCATGAGCAGTTTCTCCCTTAGGTCCTCAAACGACTCGTAGGTGGGCAGGTCCAAGCGGTTGAAGCTAGAGGGGGGGGGTGGGGGAGAGAATAAACTCTTATTTGTTTATTATGTGTGGTCGGTATATGAGGCTATTTGTACATATCATCCATTTATTGAGCTTTTGCTGCAGATTTAGCTTGTAAAATGGTGTCGTAACGTCAGACAATATGCAGTATGACACATTATATTGCATTGTTGTTTTCTTAACGTGTGTGTGTGTGTGTGTGTGTGTGTGTGTGCGTGCGTGCGTGCGTGCGTGCGGGACATACCACGTGTGGGCTCGTGGTAACTTCTCCGGTGTGCCCCACTGCTCGATGGTGAACAGCTGAGGCCCGTTGGAACCTGAGACGGAGGAACACCACAGACACGTGAAGGCTCGAGGGACGCAAAAGGACGTCGAGCAAAAGAATCGCATCGATCGCCACGGTGACTGACGAGGGTGACGAGTGCTCGGGAGAACGGTGAACCAGATTCAATGAAACAGCCCAATTGGATCGATGACTAGACGCTCTGGGGAACTACGCGCTGTCTACCGTGAGTTCATTCTGTTTCTAAAAAGGTGGAATCTAATGTGCGGCGGCTTCCGTGATTCATATTTCGGCACAAACGCTATCCTACAATAAATATAAAACAGTTCAAACAACTGGGATTTCTGGTGCCGGCTAGCAAGTGCGGCGTCGACTTGAACGTGGACGCATCCCTGAGCGTCCCTAGAAGAAACCGATATCCAGTTCTCCATCCGTGTATTCAACTCCTCCTTATTCCTTTAGCAGCCTTAACCCAAAGTGGCCGACAGTGAATTCAGACGGGACATTAAGAAGCAGGGAGGGGCGCCGAGCTCCAGGAACAGGTACGGGGGGGGGGGATCGAACCACGTAACTTTTGGTCGGGGGGGGGGGGGCGGAGGGGGGGGTGGGGGGGGGGGCGTGCCACGTACCGTAGAGCTCGGCGAAGCCGTTCATGGGAACCCGGGACGTCCCGGTGACAAACTGCAGCAAGCGGATCCTTTTCTCAGCGTCCATCAGCAGGACGACCTGAGGACGGTAAGGTCACCTTTCAGCACCATGCAACGTACGCAGTGCCATACAGTTACCAGATACAGAACACCAGATACAGAACATGCCCTTACAGAGCAGGTGGGGGGGGGGGGGGGGGGGGGGGGGGTTAGGAGGCATCTCGCCCGGGGATGTCGTTGGGGTTTGAACCCAGCGAAGAGACTTATCCCGCCCACCAAAGGCTATGATTTAATCAGTACTCTAACTGTTTGTAAGACCATTTCAAATGTGTCCGTATTTGTCCTTCTGCATTTTAGGTCCGCAACGATTTTATCAATTAATAAATTAGTCGATAGACAGAAGATGTATGAATCTAATTTCTATAATCGATTAATCGCTGAAGTAATTTATCAAGTACAAATACCAAACATTTGCAACTTGATACTTCACCAAAAAAATAATAATAATGGGTTAATGGACCGTTAAAAAAAATGAATACTTTATAGTTTTGCTTGGTGACTTGTCAGATAAAGCAAGCAAATTTAAAAAGAAAGCTAAATAAATTCCACGTGATGGAATTTGCTGTTATTAATGATATTTTCTAGACTAAATGAGTCATCAAATAAGTCAGATGAAAATAATCATTTTAATTGTTGTGTTCTCTCCGTCTCTCTCCGTTTCATGCCTATGTAAAGCACTTTGGGTTGCCTGCTGTACAAACAGAGCTCTAGAAAAGAAATACATGGATTGACTTAATTATTCCGTAACAGCAAGTGGGTGAGTCTGCACATACTAGCCGAGTGTGGTTGTGGAAGAACACTGGTATTGTTCCAGAAACCAGTTGGGGATAAACAGGAGAGTAAAATAAACAACAAAAGTCTGAGAACTGGATCACACTGGAAATTACGGGAGTCATTATTGTGAGTGTGTATTTAACTGCTTGCCTGTGTTTGGTGTGTGTGTTTGTATTTGTGTGCGTGCATGTGTGTGTGTTTGTATTTGCATGTGTGCGTGTGTGTGTGTGTTTGTATTTGCATGTGTGCGTGTGTTTGTATTTGTGTGTGTGCGTGTGTGCGTGCGTGCGTGCGTGCGTGCGTCACCCTGGCTCAAGACAGCGAATAAGTGATAACCTGGGTGAGTGGAGGTCTCTTTCATCAAAGCAAACACGCTGTCTTTCCAAACAGACTTTGATCTGGTGAAGCAGGGCCATCTAACCTGGGCCTGATAGGGCCTGATAGCTCTTCCTTTGCTCCACCGCGCGCTCACTTTCTACCAGGGACTCAACTCATGGCAATTTTGTAGTACTACTAAAATAAAATAAATCTATCTATCTAATATATCTAAAAATCTAATATATATATATATATATATATATATATATATATATATATATATATATATATATATATATATATATATACACTCGAATATACATGATTTGTTCATGATGAATTCATGATTGAAAAGGTAGCATTATACTACGCATAGACAACCACAGATCTCTGTGGGCAGTGGGGATTAACAGCAAACTCTGCAGCAAAGTAAAGTTTGGTTGCATGGGCCTGTGTGTGTGTGTGTGTGTGTGTGTGTGTGTGTGTGTGTGTGTGTGTGTGTGTGTGTGTGTGTGTGTGTGTGTGTGTGTGTGTGTGTGTGTGTGACCTACCTTCCAGAACCACTGTATGACCGGGTGATTAGGACAGTAGCCGTTCTTATAAACCGTGTGTTGCCTCCAGTCGTTGACATCCACATCCCCCAGACCACACATCAACAGCTACACACACATTAACACAGATTAACACACACACGCACACACACACACAAGAAACAAGTTAGAAAAAACGGATTATAAACCAAAGCAAAAAGATGAAAATCGGAGATTGAAAAGCAGTTGGATTTAAAGAGGAATTGAATACCTCCAGCTCATTTTCATCAAAGATCTTGATCAGATCCACGACAATGAGCTCAGTGAAGCCCTGCAACACAGAAGAACATCAAAACCATAACTATTGACCTCAATGGGGGGGCGAGCGAGAGCGAGAGTGCACCAGACCCAGACCCAGATTGCCCCCTAGGCACTGCATGTTCTCACCTCTAGGAAGGCGTTCATCTGCTTCTGGACCCGGTTCACAAACCTCCACTGGATCACCAGGCTGAAGGGAGAGAGATGGGGGGGTAGGCAGTGTATTTCCATTTATTTTTTGCATTATTCATGACAGATACAGTGAGAGCTACACAGGAAGGTATGGGAGAGAGAGAGAGAGAGGGGAGGACATGCAGCAAAGGACCACGGGCAGGAATCGAACCCGGGTCCCTGCCGTAAGGACCTTAACGGTACGCGCTCTACCCGGTGAGCCGCCGCTCTACCCGGTGAGCCGCCGCTCTACCCGGTGAGCCGCCGCTCTACCCGGTGAGCCGCCGCTCTACCCGGTGAGCCGCCGCTCTACCCGGTGAGCCGCCGCTCTACCCGGTGAGCCGCCGCTCTACCCGGTGAGCCGCCGCTCTACCCGGTGAGCCGCCGCTCACCCGGTGAGCCGCCGCTCTACCCGGTGAGCCGCCGCTCACCCGGTGAGCCGCCGCTCTACCCGGTGAGCCGCCGCTCTACCCGGTGAGCCGCCGCTCTACCCGGTGAGCCGCCGCTCTACCCGGTGAGCCGCCGCTCTACCCGGTGAGCCGCCGCTCTACCCGGTGAGCCGCCGCTCACCCGGTGAGCCGCCGCTCTACCCGGTGAGCCGCCGCTCACCCGGTGAGCCGCCGCTCTACCCGGTGAGCCGCCGCTCTACCCGGTGAGCCGCCGCTCTACCCGGTGAGCCGCCGCTCTACCCGGTGAGCCGCCGCTCTACCCGGTGAGCCGCCGCTCTACCCGGTGAGCCGCCGCTCTACCCGGTGAGCCGCCGCTCTACCCGGTGAGCCACCGCTCACCCGGTGAGCCGCCGCTCTACCCGGTGAGCCACCGCTCACCCGGTGAGCCACCGCTCACCCGGTGAGCCGCCGCTCTACCCGGTGAGCCACCGCCTCAAGGGCGATGTAAACAAGCATCACATGACAGCTATGCTTACAGATTGGCCTTTACCTATTATCTATTGAAAGGATAAATGTCCTCCCTCCTTTTCAGACCTGAAAGTAAATCCCTTTGGACCGACGTTACAGTTGTTTTTAAGAGTGTATGTTTTCTAGAAAGTCTGGGGAATGCAAATGACCATTGAAGTAGTTTTTTAAATGAATGAAAAAAACACATTTCAAGACAAAAGCTGTACTCACTCAATGTATTCCTTTTTGTTGTCGTTGGTCACCACCATGTCGGAGCCACTGGGCTTCAGGTCCACCTGGTATGTCTGGGGGGGAGGGGGGGGGGGGGGAAGAATGAAAGAAACACAGCATTCAAAAGACGCAACACTTCAACTCCACGGAAAGGAAGTGCTCTCCGGGGACCAGGGCCCACAGGATGAAGGAGTGATGATGATGATGATGATGACGCTCGCTCGCCCCGTACCTGTCCGAAGTTGTCCTCGTCGATGCAGAAGCGCAGGTCCAGCTCCGTGGGGTCGTTCTCCAGAATCCACTTCAGCGAGTTGTAGTATTCACTGTCCTGCAAGGGGCGCACCACCAATCCCCATTAAGGTCAATGGGAAAACCAGTGGTTTATGATTCAACCACTCGGGTCACTGTCACGTGCATCCCTCGGATGTTTTGAGGGAAGGCCTATTTGAACGGGATCGAACGTACGATGACGTGTGACCCAACACTCGACGACGTGATACACCGTACAAAAGAGGTGTCACAGCACGCACGTTCAGAACGTGTTCCCACGGGTGAACGCTTACCACTGACTCCATATCTTTGAGGGAGATCTGTTTGCCCAGCATCATCTTGTAAAACGGTCGGATGAAGAATCCTGGGCGGAGGTACAAATACACCGATGGAATTAGTACTAGTGGTGGTGGTAGTAGTAGAAGTAGCAAGCTTATAAAGACACTGAAGCAGTTCTGCCATCGCCTTTCCACAACGCTCTGTTCCTCCTGCTCCACCACTAAACTGATACTCGTCAACTATAAGAGTTTAGCGAACGAGCAATAGACAGAGGATGTAGGGCAAGGTTTTGGAATGCACCCAAAAAGTCAAAGGACCCAGGAAGACACTCTAGGTCATGTGCGTGTCCGTCAGCCAATCAGCTGCTGCCTACCGTCTAACAGCTTCCCATGGAACACGGCCATTCCTGCCACGCGACCAATGAACTTGAAGTAGGACAGGTGGTCCTCGTTGCACAGGCCAGAGTTGGGGTTGATCTGGAGGGTGTAGTTGTCTCTGGAATAACACAGGGAGGATTGACGTGGTGTGAACGTTTACACTCATTTTCCCGATGTAATATATATATTCTTTTATAAAGTTAATTTAAATGTATCTATAAAACCCATTATATATTTAGGTTTACCTTCGCTATATTATGACTCAAATTTGTATGACAAATTAGTCATTTACAAGCTAAGCGATTTGAGCTAGGGTAGGCAATTTGCTGAAACCAGCCAAAGTAAGCCGAAGTATCCATGCCAAAACAAATCGGACCCCTCCCTCCAGGCCTCCCTCCAAAGCCACTATCCCAAAACACATGACTAGCTCGCTAGCTTTAGCCATAGGTGTGCCTAGCCTTGTGGAAGACTGGGGTCATGGTCAACGAGAGCAAGGTCAGAGAGCGCGCAGGTAGCCGGGCAGACAGACAGACAGACAGACAGACAGACAGACAGACAGACAGACAGACAGACAGACAGACAGACAGACAGACAGGTAGGCCATCCAATCATTTCTGGATTGAGAGCCACAGATACAGGATCTTTTTTCTTTTGTTCCGTCAGAGCATTTGAGTTATTGACTGCTGTCGTAATGTTAACAGAATTTCAACAAATGACAAAACATGCTTCTAAAATAATAACCCTAGCTTTAAGCGTACGCACGAAACAAAGCACATTGGAATAAACATCTCTCTTTCCCCAACAAAAACTCACGTGGCCGAGTATTCGAAGAGGCCGTAGTAGGGGTTGAACATCTCCTTGGACAGGAGGAAGAACCACTCCCGGGCCACGCCCCCGTAGTCCAGCCCCTTCTCCAGCTCAAACTCGATCCAGAGCCGGGCTTTCAGGATGTCGGGACGCTTCAGGGACATGATGCGGCGGTAGGACTCCTCGAAGATGTTGTTCCTGTGCAGCTTCATCTCGAAGCGGTTGGGAATGTCCGCCTGGGAGCAGTCGAGGAGAGAGAGAGACCCCCGGTTTGTTCATCGCTCATCGTTCTCGTAAAGTTTGACGTCGGCGTGAGGAAAAACTTTGATTTTTATTTTTTATATATATTATTAAAACATTACAAACATGCAGTTGATATACATTTCACAAAAAAATTAATAAAAAAGGTGCATACATTGAGAAATAATCAACCAAACATTCACCATTGTATCTAACTAGTTGTATTCATTCAAAAAACGTGTACTAATAATGGGTTTGCTCATTTTATGTCCCAGGGCACATATGTACCAGTAGACTGAAACTAGTGGAAATATCCCTGAATGTTGGTGCCCTGACACACCCTGAATACCCTCCTACCAAACTGTAATGTGGGGGGCTACACCTGGATTCGCCCCGCTATGACATGTGAAATGGATCCATTGTCTTCATATGTTGATTATATCTTGATAGAAAAGTTTAAATTGATAAAAGACAACTGCCATCTTGAGTGACATTGGATTGATAAATGTTAAATGATGTTCAATAATTCATATTAGAATAGAATGATACTCCATAATTAATGAGTATGAATTATGGATGATTTAATTAGTGTGCGTGATACGTCATAAGAAAAGTGACACTGACAAATTCTCAGGTACTACAAAAAACAAAATATATTTCAGCTAAATATATATGCTTCCTTACCTGACCGTTTTGCAAGAGCAAACCATTGTTATATGGTCTTAATGACAAAATTCCAGAATTAAATATATGAACTATAAATATGAAAAGCAAATATCTCACCGGCTTCTTCAATTTCTTCCTGAAGTAGTCGTATTTCTGCTTGAATTCTCTGGAGTAAGGAACCGCCTACGCACAAACACACACACACACACACGTCAGTGATTGACCATGTCAAAGAAACGTTGACCAAATGTTTTTTATATGAAATCCCATCAAATGTCACATGAATCACTCAATAGTCACTACCCAGACAACCGTGATCAGCAGAGGGATGTATGGGGTGGTTTCACAGAACAACAGTGTCAGTATGCTAAGTAACAACCTGGGGAGACAACGTGACATGTCGTGCTAATCACACGAGCGTACACACACACACACACACACACACACACACACACACACACACACACACACACACACACACACACACACACACACACACACACACACACACACACACAGACACACACACAGACACACAGACACACACACACACACCCACACACCCCCAGATGATGCTGTGTGTTAACCATGGATGGAATGGTTCAAGTAGCTACATGGTAATAGCAGTATGGTAGCTACATGGTAGTAGCAGTATGGTAGCTACATGGTAGTAGCAGTATGTTAGCTACATGGTAGTAGCAGTATGTTAGTAGCTACATGGTAATAGCAGTATGTTAGTAGCTACATGGTAATAGCAGTATGGTAGCTATATGGTAATAGCAGTATGTTAGTAGCTACATGGTAATAGCAGTATGTTAGTAGCTACATGTAACAGCAGTATGGTAGCTACATGGTAATAGCAGTATGGTAGCTATATGGCAGTAGCAGTATGTTAGCTACATGGTAGTAGCAGTATGGTAGCTACATGGTAGTAGCAGTATGGTAGCTACATGGTAGTAGCAGTATGGTAGCTACATGGTAGTAGCAGTATGGTAGCTACATGGTAGTAGCAGTATGGTAGCTTCATGGCAATAGCATTATGGTAGCTACACGGTAATAGCAGTATGGTAGCTACACGGTAGTAGCAGTATGGTAGCTACATGGTAGTAGCAGTATGGTAGCTACATGGTAGTAGCAGTATGGTAGCTACATGGTAGTAGCAGTATGGTAGCTACATGGTAGTAGCAGTATGGTAGCTACATGGTAGTAGCAGTATGGTAGCTACACGGTAGTAGCAGTATGGTAGCTACACGGTAGTAGCAGTATGGTAGCTACACGGTAGTAGCAGTATGGTAGCTACACGGTAGTAGCAGTATGGTAGCTACACGGTAGTAGCAGTATGGTAGCTACACGGTAATAGCAGTATGGTAGCTACACGGTAGTAGCAGTATGGTAGCTACACGGTAGTAGCAGTATGGTAGCTACATGGTAGTAGCAGTATGGTAGCTACATGGTAGTAGCAGTATGGTAGCTACATGGTAGTAGCAGTATGGTAGCTACATGGTAGTAGCAGTATGGTAGCTACATGGTAGTAGCAGTATGGTAGCTACATGGTAACAGCAGGTGAACTTACAGGACCCGTGATGGCTGGGCTCTGCAGACGAGGGTCCTCCCATTGAGTGTTCTTTGTGTCTTAAGAGAAAGAAATTGACAGAAATGTATTATCGACTATTTATATGAATTATTATTAGCAATATTAGCAAGCATCCTGACATTTCTATGAGAGTACTTGCTGTGAATAGAAAGACGAAAAGACGCCAGATTTAAGAAGCTGCATGATAGTGTTAATATGGATTTTATATCAATATATTGGTCAGCAGATACACACTAAATGTCACTGCTCAATGCTTCTCTTATTCCTTTGTTACGACAACACCATCGGCTCTCATCGACACGTAGTCCCTCCACCCTAGGGCCCTCTATGCAGTACTATGCAGCCTAGTGTTTCGGTCCTTAATTACAGCAGATGTGTGAGCAATGACTCAACAGGAAACACAATCCATCCACAGGCATAACTCAATAGACGCTGTGATGTCGGGTCAAAACCAAAAAACAATTCTAGCATTCTTAACAGAGCATGCTGTGTGTGTGTGTGTGTGTGTGTGTGTGTGTGTGTGTGTGTGTGTGTGTGTGTGTGTGTGTGTGTGTGTGTGTGTGTGTGTGTGTGTGTGTGTGTGTGTGTTGTCGTCTACAATAGACAACTCTTTCCTGCTTACAGATTTGGCTCTCTCTAGTGGTGGTACAATTAATAGCTCAGTCTATATGGGAACTAAATTAGACAGAGAGCGAGAGAGAGAGCAAGAGCGAGAGAGAAAGAGAGCAGGAGAAAGACAGTGAGTGAGAGATAGAAAGAGGGAGAGGGCGAACAGAATCTTACTATGGTCGATGTAAAAGGTGCGTCCATCAGTGTGAATTCTCTCCTCCCAGCCAGGCTACAGAAAAGAACAAAAAAAACACACCAATCAGTCCCAAACTCCTCTGCTAGTTGCACTATGGGACCATGCTAAAAATAGTCAAACAACTGCTTTATCTTCCTTATGTACTGAGCATGGACATCTTACAGTCCATGCTCAGTACAAATCAGGCAGGTTGTGCAAATGAAACTGAACCAACGATACAAACGAAAACAGACCCAACGGCATCCAAAGCGAGTCCACATCAGCACATGGATAATAACACAGTGATCATCAGTAATCAACAGTGTCTCACACACACAGGAAGAAATAGAAAGAGAGTAGGGGGAAGGGGGTTCAGGGATAGAGGGAGAGTCTGACAAACTGATGACAAGGTGTGTGTGTGTGTGTGTGTGTGTGTGTGTGTGTGTGTGTGTGTGTGTGTGTGTGTGTGTGTGTGTGTGTGTGTGTGTGTGTGTGTGTGTGTGTGTGTGTGTGTGTGTGTCTTTATGCTGCATGCTACACTGGCAGAGAGACCACACTGAAAAGGAAATGGGACAGTGATTGACTCCACAGACACCTTTAAACCCTCCTCTCCACCCTCCATCAGTTCCCCTGCTCCACCCGACCCTCGAGCCCCTGATTCCCCTTACTGTCTATTCCACTCTCGGGTGGAGGCTCTCTCCACGGACCTCCACACACTAGACTAGCTGAGGTAGGCAAGCTTGATGTCAGTCAGACAGGGACACACGGACACATGATGGAGAGAGGAATATGGAGGGGGGGGTGGAGAGGGAATGAAGAGGTACAGCCCACTCATGCTGCTCAACAGACAGACAGGGAGAGGTAGAGAGGTAGAGAGACAAAGAGAGGGAGCGGTAGAGAGACACATACAAAGACAAGGAGAGGTAGAGAGACAGACAGACAAAGAGAGGGAGAGGTAGAGATAGGGAGACCAAGCGGTAGAGAGACGACAGAGAGAGAGACAGAATGACCGGGACAGAGAGCTTGAGAGGCAGACCGAGAGACAGAGAGAACGACAGCGAGAAAGAAACCGAGAGACAAAAAGAGAGAGACAGACAGAGACAGAGAGAGAGACAGACAGAGACAGAGAGACAGGCATTGGACCAGACCAGACAGAAGTGGGAGGGGTCAGGCAGAGGATAGCAACCAACCAACCTCCACTGGTATGTTCTGGCAGACAGAGATGGCCAGGTGGAGAAAGAGAAGGAGGAGAAGAAGAAGAAGTAGGGTACATTTGATTAAATCCCCAGAATTCAGAAGGGAGAGAGAGTAAAAGCAAGAGAGTGACAGAGATATGCACACACCACGCAAGCCTGGGCCAACCCCAAGGCACATATTGGTCATTCAAAAGCTAGGTTAGTCATTGTTTGGCCCTACATGTTAAGGCTTCACACACACACACACACACCCACACACACCCACACTTGAGAGGAGCATCCCCACAGTAGAGGTTTGGAGACTAAATCAAACGTAATTTGATTTAACTGTAATATTAGATCTTCTCTCCCGTTGCCTTAAGAGGCCAAATCAAAAGTCAGATGAATTCAGTGTCCGCCGCCTCATGCCAACAGCTCGGTGGTCCAGGTGGAGGGGGGGGGGTGAACTCACCGGAAGAGGCCCCAGCTCCCCGGGCTCCATGGAGGTCTTGGTCCTCATGTGGACCGGGTACTTCAACCTGGGGTCCTCCTGCCCACGCAAACACAAGGAGGTTGAAAGACCGACAGACGCAGGGAAGGCCAGAGGGGACGGCGGGAGGGATTTGACAAACAAGCAGCCGCTATTAGTGCTAAAATAACAGATTAAAGTTCTGAAACTAAAACGCTTTATTAGGTTTTATTTATTTATTTTTACTAAAAAAGAAATAGCGCTAACAGCATCACATGCTATACAAACTAAAATGTACACCGTCCGTAAGTCTGTGTTCAGGTCCACACCACCGGGTGTCACTGTCACCTCTCTGAACCGATCACACAATAAAACATTACCCTTGCTCTTTAAAAAGAATTCCCGTCTGTGTGCCCCCCAAAAAAGGTCTAATCTAGTGTGACATCTAATGTGGTCCTGTGCACCCACAACAGACTGATCTATATTCAGTTTGACAGCACCAGATGTTGAGCGTAACCTCTTGAAACCACACAATGAATCACTACCCCGTTAAAAACAACTGAAATAAAAAGCATTAAATAAATACCATCTGCGCCCCCAAAAATGTGTCCCATCCATTAACCGTTCTGTCATTTATCAGACGGCTGAACAGGTTTATCCAGAGCGTCGAAGTCTCTTAAGAGACACTGATGACCGGGTGATGGGGTTGGGGATTCTCGCCCCTGGGATGCCTAGAGTTCAACTATGGGCACCGGGCTTCAAACCCAGAACCTACCGCGCCGCGCGTCAAACACCCAAAGCCCTAGCCCACCCTGCCCCTGAAGTCACCTCCCATGCACCTAACCATCACTAGATCCCGGCCCCTCGCCACAACAACCCGGCCCCCCTGCGCGCTCACCCAGGTGGTGTTGCGGCTGTTGTGGTCGATGAAGAAGGGCCTGCCGTTGGGCGCTATCCTCATCTCCCAGCCCGGGGGCAGGAAGCTCTGCTGGGGCTTGTGCTGGGCCTTTGGGGAGCAGTAGGGCGAGGGTTGGGGGGTCTGGGGGTTGGAGACGGTGTCTTTGACGGCCCGCCGCGCCTGGATGTTGTTGGCGCCCTGAAAGGAAAAAAAGGAAAAGAAGAAGGAGAGAGTCAAATCAGACGGCAGGAACTCGTCTGGAGCACCTTTCGAGAGGCGCCCCACGAGACGCACTACGTCAAAAGAGTTGATGAAATAATAGAGAGAGAGAATAGAGAGAATAAAAAACACTGCAGTCAAAACGAGGCGAGCAGGCCTGGATAAAAAGATGGGTTTTTATGTCTGCTTTCGGTCGACGCAGTACTCAAGATCGGAGTAAATTAATAACTAAGAAATAGGTGTGAGCATCATTTTCAAGTTTTAACCTTGCCTCACCTGAATCCCAGCCCACGCTAAGTAAATCATCAGTTACTCGCATGAAATGACACACGCGAGCCATTATAATGACTCAGAGTTTACCCATGCTAGCTTATTATAATCCTGTCTGTGCAAACATCTAATTCCTACTGAAAGACTGCGTTCATTACAACACACACACACACACATTTCAGCCTTTCAACACTCTTAACTATAAAAATTGTTTCCTCGAAATATCAACACCTCCCTTTCATTTTTCTGTGTTCGCATGCACAAAACACAGACAGACAGGCACACATCGAAAAAATGTAACGCTTAAATCCACAGATTTCAGGTCAATATTACGTTCAAAAATGTAATACATTCATTCAATTTATTGTGACAAAAACAACACAGTTGAGTTTATCTGCGCTGACCGCTGCTGTGAAAAATAGGATTTGCCCATTAACCACCCTGCACTCTTCTAGGCCTCGGCTGGGAACGCTGGATTAGAGGAAACCTGCTGAAGTGGTGGTGACTCAACATACTGGAGCCACCGTCTTTCCTACTGGGAAACCTGCTGAAGTGCTGGTGACTCGCGAGCATCAGCTACTGCTGGCCACGGTGGCCCGCCGCACAATGACTCAACACAGCGATGACTCAACATACCGGAGCCACAGTCTTTCCCACTGGGAAACCTGTGTCAGATGCTGAGCACACACAACCCGACGCGTGCCACAGGTCGCAGAACCGTCAGGCACGGCCCAAAAGGTCAGGTCAAGAGTTCGAATTAATGGGGTGTCATTTCTTTTTTTTTTCACTTTTTTTCGTTTTTGTTCTATGGATCATTTGACATCTTCAGCTCATTTTTGTCTCTTCCTTACCTTCTCTAAGGACATAAAAATCTAAATTGATCCAGCCTATTAAAACAAAAAAATCTATCCAGCCTATTTTTGTCTTATTTCTATATCTCACTCATGTACTGACTCGATGTTTTTAATGTCTTAATAGGGAAAGAAATGTCTTGAAACAGGCATCCAAGGACTTAAATGATCTTGGATCCTGTTTCATTATTCACAAGCTTTGTAACACAGCCTGCTTTGTAATACAGCCTGGGTCAGATTTAAGGTAGGCTGATAGAGAGAATCTCCAATGTGCTCCCTTTTCTCTTATGAAAAGGGTAAGATAAATATTCTTTGAATTAACATAACTACAAATGATACAATCTGTGCCTTGTCAGATTAGTTTGATGAACTTTTACCCACAAGTGAAGTGTGACCCAAACGTTGCCCAGCGGTGTTTACCATCGTTAGGTCATCAGAACCGAACACTATCCCTGGTATAAGTTACTGATTACAAGGAACAGATTTAAAATTAGAAACAGTGCTTTCAAAACAAACTCGAGCACCGCTTAGAAATTATAACTAGCCCTGTACATGCACATGGTGTGGATCACATTTTTTTATAAAATAATTTCCTCAGGCATTTTGCATTTGGCTGTTAGTGAGAAATGATTCACTTCGAGTGAGAGAGACAAAATAGGCTGGAGCATTATTGATTTTTATATTCTTACAGAAGGTGGACAGATTAGGAAAAGACCAAAAGAAGCAGAAGATCTAAAATCATCCTTGCAACAAAAAGCAGGTTAAAGTGAGAGAAAGAATGAAAAAATGGATGAAAACTGAATCCATCACTTATTGAGAGATGGAGAGAAAAAAAACATAATTAAAACCATAATTGAACAAAAGAAAAGTATGCTGAGCAGCATGAACCAAAACGACAACAGCCAGGAGAGCAAAGAGAGCTCCTTTTTTTCAGGAACACAGATAAGGTGGAAGGAGGAAGAGCATGAGGGAGGGAGAGGGGAGAGAGAGGGAGGGAGGGGGAACCTGGGGGTGGAAGTGGGGGGGAGGGGGGAGTGGGGGGGGGGAGGGAATGGGGGGGTAGGTGGGGGTGGGGAGTGGGGGGGTGGTTGGGGGGGGGGGAAAAGGGGTGGAGGGCCGGGGTGGGTGGGGGGGGGGGGGGGGGGTGGGGTGCCAGGGGATGGGTGGGGTGGGGGGGGAGGGGGGGGGGGAGGGGGGGGGGGGGGGAGGAGGGGGGGGGGTGGAGGGAGGGAGAGGGGGGAGAGAGGGGGGGTGTGGGAGGGGGCGAATGAGGGGAGGGGGGGAGGGGGGGCGGAGGGGTGATGGGGGGGGGGGGGGGGGGTGGGGGAGGGGGGGGGTAGGGGGAGGTGGGGGGAGGGGGGAAGAGGGGCGGGGAGGGGGGGGAGGGGAGGGAGGGCGGGGGGACAAGCGGGGGGGCTGACCTGCGGGTGGGGCGGTGGGGGCGTGTGGTGGGGGGTGGGGGTGGGGGGGGGGGGGGGGGGTGGATGGGGGGAGGGGGGGTGGGGAGGGGGGGGGGGGTGGGGGGGTGGACCCCGAGGGCCCCGGGTGGGTGTGGTAAGGGCGGAGGTTGGGGGTGGGGGAAGCCTGCCAGCTGCGGTGGTGGCGTGGGTGTGGGGAGAGAGAGTTTGGGCGGTTGGGGGGTTAGGAGAGTTGGGTGAGTTGAGGATTATGAGGGTTTTATTTTTTGGTGGAGAGGCAGATTGTGAGAGGGTTTAGAGAAGTTAATTTTTCTATCTCTTCATGTTCTCCAACGTTATTTATCCCCCCCCCCCCCCCCCCCCCCCCCCCCCCCCCCCCCCCCCCCCCCCCCCCCTCCCCCCCCCCCCCCCCCCCCCCCTACCCCACACACCCCCCCCCAACCCCCCCCCCCCCCCCCTCCCCCACACACTCTCACACTCTTATCCTCAATCCCCCGCAGCCTAACCTGGCACACTGTGTCGGGGTGGAGATTTTGCGTCATTACATACGCAAGGATCAGGGGGTCATTTTGTTGAATGTCCAGACCTGGGTGGGTTGCCACTTATGACCACTGTGTGTTGGAATGGAATACACGTTTATTTTTGTCGATTTTCCAGGTCTCGTTTTTTTTCTATTATAAGGGACACCGCTGCTTTGCCCTCAGTTAACTGACGCTAATGCGAGTTTACTTGCACGACACACACACCACAACACACCACACACACACACACATCACTCTCCTACACCACACATTCACACATCACACTACCTTCTCACTCACACACAACACCACACACACAGTCACACAGTACACACACACAAGGATGAGGAGAGAAGCAGAATGATTGAGGTTTGACGAGGTTATTTTAAAAATGTAGCATTAGACTTTGAGAGCCTGGTTCTGTCCCTTGGGGGTCAACACTCTCCCCCAATATAAGTCAGTGGGGAGCCGAGTGACCCAGACAGACAGACCGACAAAGAGACAGACAGAGACAGACACACAGACAGATACACACAGAGAGGAGGAGATGCATAATAGAGACAGTGAGAGGTAGAAAGATGGAGAGGTAGGCCACAGTTTGGGTGAGGCCTACCTCTTCCCAACTCAGGGTTGTGGTTTTGTGTGTGTGTGTGTGTGTGTGTGTGTGTGTGTGTGTGTGTGTGTGTGTGTGTGTGTGTGTGTGTGTGTGTGTGTGTGTGTGTGTGTGTGTGTGTGTGTGTGTGTGTGTGTGTGTGTGTGTGTGTGTGTACCTGTATGACGGGCCTGGTCCAGGTGGTGGAGCGGCTGTTGTGGTTGACGTAGTAGGTGCGTCCCTTCCCGTCCTTCCTCTCTTCCCACCCAGTGGGCAGGAGAGGCGTGGTCAGACTGTAGGCTGCTCCGGAGGGGGACTGGAGGTCGCACACGCGCACACACACACATTACCACGCACACACACACAAATTACGACGCGCACAAATTAACCCACACACACACACACACACACACACACACACACACACACACACACACACACACACACACACACACACACTTAAAATCTGCAGGGAAGGTTATGCTTCAGAACAAGTAGGACACATTTTTGCTTTATTATTTTTGAGTTCTTGTCAGTCAGTGGTACTTAGTGGTGAGGATTTTGTTTGATTTATGTTTCCCAGCTGGTTTGCCACTTAACACTTTTTGAGGACGGAAAGAAAACCCGTTATTTATTCAAGTCAACATGTTCAAGTTTGTTTACGGTGGACTTTTTCCAAAAGAAAAACCTCGTACCGGACAACCATGGTTAGCATGCTGGGCTGGTATTAAGCATGAAGACGCAAGCTAGAGTTGGGGCTGATGCAACACAAAAACAACCACAGGACAACTAGCACAACACGATGGTCCAGTGGAACAAATGGTACGCGTTTAGGTGGCCCAACTACCTTCGTCACGGTACTCCAAAGCTTTAGTGCAACGGACCATTTTCAAGAACAAAAAGTAGAACTTAAGATGTTAAATATTATATTGGGTTATAGTAGAGTCATCATCATTTTTACATTTGACTTGGTTTTGTGAATTAATGACGTCTTTATTCAAGTGTTTTATAGGACGTAATTACGTCAACGTAAACTTGTCCGTTTTTCATTCCGGTGCCTTCTAGAGCGGGGATCTCCACAGATCGACCGAAGGGATGTCTGGAATCCCTCGCATAGCTTCCACTCAACACCACAGGGAACGAGGGGAGGTCCAGAGGGGAAAGAGTGTATGAGGTATGTAAACGGAGACATTACCATAGGCTCCTCAACGCCTGTTACTGTCTGAGCTCTTGTTCTTCTGCTCTGGGAACTCGGCTGCTGGCAGACAACAGGGGAGAACGGGGTCTTTAGTGTTACGTGGTGGGAGGAGCACCAGTGATGTGCATGAGAGAGAATATGAGTGAATTGGGAATTGTGAGATATGTTTTGTGATCAGGACGTGGGTGGTGGCCATATATGGTCAAGGAAGGAAAGGAAGCGAGCAGGGTCAGATCTTAAAAGGGTTAGCGTCAGGCTTTTGGATTGGATGATGGAGAAAAGCATCCCATAATCATGGACCGGGAGGTGTAATGTTGGGTAACGGGGAGGGCTGTGGAAAGTACAGAAGAGAACGAGGAAAATAAGGCGCTTTAAAGGTTGATTATTTTGTTGAAGAAATTAATCAAGATTAGTTTCGGCGTGATATTGTTCTGATTTATTTAAGCATACTGTTGACACTGATTACTTGAGCTAAAGACAGTTTTCTTTAAAAGAAAAATACACAGGCAAACGTAACCTGTTGATTTCCGTGAAATGTAAGCGGTTTTCTTGAAAATGTTCATTTAAATTCGGCCTCAGAGGATAACTGGTGGACAAAACTTGAAGCAAAATGATACTTGGAAGAAAGGAATCTAACATTTCATAAAAGTATGCTTGATTCTAAACATATTTGCTTGGTATCAAGAGTTCAATTCAGTTAACCTGGCAGCTAGCTATTATGCTACTAACAAAACATTTTTTCATTCTATGTTCTACTGGGGACCCACATCTGTATGTTGATCTGTATGTTGATCTGATGTATGTTTCTATGGATGAAACCCATAGAAACACTGGAATACTTCATCAAAATAACTCACTAATCACCATTCATTTTGGAGTTATGTAATAACCCCCCGCCCCCACCCCCACTGTGTTACATAAGACTATATTAGACTAGATTATATTTGATGTTTGGATTATTATCATTACCATCCGTTGATTTAGCAGACGCTTTGATCTACAGTGACGTAAAGTGATTAATTGTATTATTTTAGATACAAGTCATTACCGGGATGGTAGGGGTTATTGCATCTTGCTCAGGGATGCCTTCAGGTAAACTGCGGAGGTGCAGGAATTAGGATACGAACACAGAACCTTTCAGATGGGAATCCAACACCCTAACCACCAGATACAACCATGTATCAAACCTGCAAATATGAGCCACTGGTTGCCTCGGAGACCAAAATGAGCTGTAAAAACCACTGGACCTCACTGCATGATGGAATCATTTTCTGCCTTATCCTCTCAGCTCTTTACCACTTTAAACAGACCCAGTAAGCTTCTACTGGCAAAACCGCCGGGTCCATTGGATCATAAATCTCATGTATATGGACATCGAGAAGCATTAGAAGAGGGACACATTTGTTCCAACTCAGAAGTAACCAATGCGATCTCACATCTTCCATTACTCATTCTCTCACTCACCCATTTCCCCCCTCTTCAGGAAAAAGCCCAACCTGAGCAGAAAATGTGAAGATGATGCATTTATTTTGATGGCTTTTCATCCCATGTGCCAACTGTTGTCTATAAAGTAGCCATTAAATAACCAGCTAACTTAGCCAGCTAAGTCCAACATCGCCAGCTGTACTTTGCAATCTGCTGCTTCTGGGTTGGTTTGACAATGCCAAGCTGGCCGTCCCGGTGAGAGACCACGCATTAGTCAGACGACCCCATGGCCAGCCTACAGCTCAAAGGCTAAGTGAGCGTTGTAATCAGGCCATTCTGCTGTGTGGCCGTTTTTTTGTCAATCGATTTGACGGGGGGGGGGGAAAAAAGGTCACTCTAGGTGCAAGCGGGCAGGGGGGGGGGGGGGGGGGGAGGGGTTATATTCTGCCAGCTCAGAGCTGCAGATGTCTCGCGGAGACAAAGCAAAATAAAAAGAATATCGACTCAAGATCTCGATGACTCCGATTCCTGGCACACTTGAATGGACAACTTGTCTCCCAACCTTCGCATCCGAGTGAGGGTTAAGCTTTTCGGACACGTACAGCATAGATCCATGGAGTGTGGCCCACTCCATGTACATCATCTCTCATTATTATCCAAGTGCATTTTATTCAATCTCATAGTGTTTGAATTCCAGCTGAAACAGTGGGTTCACATACACTTTAACAGTTTCTAATCAATAGAGTACAGTAGAGTTCTTAAGTAAAAGGACCTCATCACTGTCTCATCAGTAGAGTAGAGTTCGGGATAAGTAGAGAGACCTTAACAGTGAATCATCAGTAGAGTAGAGTTCTTAATAAGTAGAGACCTTAACAGAGACTCATCAGTAGAGTAGAGTTCTTAATAAGTAGAGACCTTAACAGAGAATCATCAGTAGAGTAGAGTTCTTAATAAGTAGAGCCCTTAACAGTGAATCATCAGTAGAGTATAGTTCTTAATAAGTAGAGACCTTAATAGAGACTCATCAGTAGAGTAGAGTTCTTAATAAGTAGAGGGACCTTAATACTGTCAACAGTGACTCATCAATTCTTAGAGGTCTAAATAAGTAGCGCGCTCTTAACAGTGACTCATCAGTAGAGTAGAGTTCTTAATAAGTGGAGAGCTTTATATACACTGACTCATCAGTAGAGTTGAGTTCTTAATAAGTGGAGAGCTTTATATACACTGACTCATCAGTAGAGTTGAGTTCTTAATAAGTGGAGAGCTTTATATACACTGACTCATCAGTAGAGTAGAGTTCTTAATAAGTGGAGAGCTTTATATACACTGACTCATCAGTAGAGTGGAGTTCTTAATAAGTGGAGAGCTTTATATACACTGACTCATCAGTAGAGTAGAGTTCTTAATAAGTGGAGAGCTTTATATACACTGACTCATCAGTAGAGTAGAGTTCTTAATAAGTGGAGAGCTTTATATACACTGACTCATCAGTAGAGTAGAGTTCTTAATAAGTGGAGAGCTTTATATACACTGACTCATCAGTAGAGTAGAGTTCTTAATAAGTGGAGAGCTTTATATACACTGACTCATCAGTAGAGTAGAGTTCTTAATAAGTGGAGAGCTTTATATACACTGACTCATCAGTAGAGTAGAGTTCTTAATAAGTGGAGAGCTTTATATACAGTGACTCATCAGTAGAGTAGAGTTCTTAATAAGTGGAGAGCTTTATATACAGTGACTCATCAGTAGAGTAGTTCTTAATAAGTGGAGAGCTTTATATACACTGACTCATCAGTAGAGTAGAGTTCTTAATAAGTGGAGAGCTTTATATACACTGACTCATCAGTAGAGTAGAGTTCTTAATAAGTGGAGAGCTTTATATACACTGACTCATCAGTAGAGTAGAGTTCTTAATAAGTGGAGAGCTTTATATACACTGACTCATCAGTAGAGTAGAGTTCTTAATAAGCAGCAGGACCTTTACACTTGTAATACAGATTAGAGTTCTTCATAAGTAGAGGGACTTTAATAATGAATCATCAGGAGTGGGGAGTGGATAGGAGAGAAGGGAGACAGGAGGTGGGAGAGGAATGGGAGGAAGCTGTGCACTAGTAGTCCATAGTCCACAGGGAGTGAATAAAAGAGTGAAAGAGAATCGTCACAATCAAGTGTGTGAAAAGCTGCGACCGGATAAAGAAATTCCGTGGGAGGAGGAGAAGGAGGATGAGGAGGAGGAAGAAGAGGCAGCGATGACTACACAGTATCAAGTATTGAGTGAAAGGAGGACATGTGTATGTGACACACCAGAACACAGATGTATGACAACAACCACAACAGCATAGAAAACTCAAAACGTAATTGGTGAACAACCATGCATGCCCACCATTTAACGTACCAAATGCAACCACTTTGACTTTATGTACAGCACTGAGTGTAGGTAGGAAGTGGTGAGAAGGGGGAGAAAAGAGGGGTAGGAAAAGGGGAGGACAAAGGAGAGAAGAGAGGTGAGAAGGAGGAGAGAAGAGGGGTAGGAAGTGGAGAGGAGAAGGAGGAGAGAAATGGGTATGAAGTGTTGAGGAGAGGGGTGGGATGGAGGAAAGAGTGAAGGTAAGAAGTGGTGAGGGGAAGGAGGTGGAGTAAAGGGGGTGAGATTCGTACCGTCGGCGGTGGAGGCTGAACCTGCTCGCTGACTCCATCTGTCATACTGCAGGAGCGAAGTCTATCGGACAGCTGGCCCTGTGCGGACACCAGAAAACCATAGTATGTCGTCAATTCGTTTGTAGATAAGTGGCCTCTTTTTAACCAAACTATAAACAGAGCTTCGACAAACCTGTCGCATACAAGTCGATTTGCAATTATGGACGGCTCGTCCTTATTTTCTTATCGGAAATCAATGCGCTTGTTCATTTTCATGCCACTACTTCAAAGCATTGGTGTCTTTTTCTTTTGCCCGAAAATAAATGTGCATGTACCCAACCTAACTCTTAATTGAAAACAAAAGAAATGGTGAGTCTTTATCGCTCCTGGGGTCTCTGGGGTCTGACCTGGGCAGGGCTGGGCCCTGGCACTTCGCCGTTGGTCTCGGCCATGAAGGAGAGTCTGAGTTCCTCAGAGTACTCCTGGGGGGGACCCGGGGACTGGGAGGACTGGGAGGGCTGGGGGGCCATGATGATGGAAGAGGAGGAGGAGGAGGAAGGGGGCCCGGGGTGTTCAGTGGGGTCTTCTTCTGAGATCAGCTCCCATAGCTAGAGAAAGGGCGATATATATATTCAACATCAATAGAGTAGTTTCCAAGAAAGTAAACATTGAGGTGTGTGTGTGTATGCCTGCATGCCTTTATGTATGCATGTATGCATCCCTGTCTGTCTGTCTGCCTACATGTATGCCTTCCTGTATGCCTTTATGTATGTATAACTGCATGCCTATATGTATGTATGCCTGTATGCATCCCTGTCTGTCTGTGTGCCTGTCTGTATGCCTGCCTGTCTGTATGCCTGTCTGTCTGTCTGTATGCCTGCCTGTCTGTCTGTCTGTATGCCTGCCTGTCTGTCTGTATGCCTGCCTGTCTGTATGCCTGCCTGTCTGTCTGTATGCCTGTCTGTATGTATGCCTGCCTGCCTGTCTGTATGCCTGCCTGTCTGTATGCCTGCCTGTCTGTATGTATGCCTGCCTGTCTGTCTGTATGCCTGCCTGTCTGTATGCCTGTCTGTCTGTATGTATGCCTGCCTGCCTGTCTGTATGCCTGCCTGTCTGTATGTATGCCTGCCTGTCTGTCTGTATGCCTGCCTGTCTGTCTGTATGCCTGCCTGTCTGTATGTATGCCTGAGTGTGTGCATGCGTGAGTCCCTCCGTCTCACGTTGTCCAGGTCCCTGCTGGGCTCCATGTGTTCGTTCTCCAGGTCCTCGCTGATGTGTCTCCGGGAGCGGAACACACGGTGCGCCTCCTGGTGGATCTGCCGCTGCTGGCTGTCGTTCTCACTCGCCGAAATCACATCCCTGTATCCCGGGAATACGGCATCAACCCCGGCCACCCTATGCTAAGTGCTATATTATCATGGTATATCTATCTATCTATCTATCTATCTATCTATCTATCATTATATATAGAGATACATTTACAAAGCATATATTAATGGCAGGATTGTTAGGGTGGTAGGTTTGGGTGTTTGGGTGCCTCCCAGTCTAACGGTTCTGGGTTCGAACCCCAATGTTAACAGTCTACCTGTAGGCAAGCCTTGAGCGAGATGCCCAAATGCCTCAGATGGCCTAACCCTACCTGCACATTAATGACATGCATCCGTACAATATAGAGCAAAGCATCTGCTCAATGACTCAACAGTCATCGCAAACAGCAGTTCTATTCAACATGTGACATGTGTTGGTCCCATTTTATCAAAATAAAAAAGGGAATGTGGATACCACTTCGCATGCAAGAACTCCCGAAAAAGTCAAGATACTTGATAGAAAATGGAAGATAAAAGAGCGCAGAGCCTACATGTTGGTGGGACGCTTCCACGTGGTGGAGCGGTTGTTGTGGTTGACGAAGTAGGTGCGGCCCAGGTTATCCACCTTCTCCTCCCAGCCCACGGGCAGTGGGGGCACCAGCTGCTGGGGCCTCTGGTTCCCCTGATCACTGGTGTCCTCCCAGCCCTGATGAACCAAGAGGTGGGGGGGGGGGGGGGGGGGCAGCAGTCACACATGGAAGAATTATTTAAAATATATATTGATTAAATCAAATGTAATACAATTTGTATTTAGTATCGTTTTATTATTCGATTCTTAATAAATAAAAACCGTTCTGTGTCAATTAAGAAGATGTCGTTTGATGACGTGTGACGTAGCGTTCGATTAGAGTTTCTTGGTCTTCATGGCATCAAAGTGATCCGGGAACTCCGGATTGATTCTATTAATGAATTGATTATATGAATGAATTGATTATATTAATTGATTATATTAATTGATTGATTCTATTAATTGATTAATTATATTAATAAATTGGACCAGCCGTCTTCTCTGCTGGGAAAAGCCAACAACAATCCTTCATCCCGCGCATGATAATGTCTTGATTCAGAGTGAAGGAAAGGAGGGGCTAGTCACAGACTGGTCTGTTGTTAGTGTGTTGGAGAGGGAGAGAGCGTGTTGCACGCAGCTCTACAATTAAATATGAAACATGAAAAGAATTCCAATAAATGACCAGCCCATGTGAAGTCTACGTTAGGGAACCACTGGATTAAGTGGTGGCTGGCAGGTGCCACTTGTCAAAGTAGCAGATCATAGCAAGCTAGATCGATGAATATCATATCAATAAATTAGGACTCTACTGGATTACTGTTTTCGCACGTTTCGCTGGAGGTTGTTGCATGTTTACCCCCTAGTAAAGACATGCCGTTGCCATGCAACCAAATGTAGTGGACCGTTAGTGTAAAAAAAGTGGATATCGCAAATACACAATTTAACAGAATATATAACATAGGCCTAGCGGCTTTTAGATATTTTAATGCAGAAATGTTGCATATTATACATTTAAGAGTGCATTTACGGTCTCAATTAGTGTCTCTGAAAGGCTTTTTGAAGGTCGACATGTATTTTATTAAATCAAATTCATTTATTATTTATACAGTAAACTCTGACTGTATTTTTACAGTCTGAGAGTTTATCATTTGATTAAAAAGTATTGACAGTCTCAATTCAAGTGTCTGAAAGGCTTTTGGAAGGTGGAAATTGTGTTTATTAAGTCAAATGTAATAAAATTATGATTTATATCAGTTTGATAAAAAATGTATTGACTGTTCTGGGGATTTTAATCAAGAGTGAATGTACAGGGTCTACGCAAGTCTCTCTAAAAGGCTTTTGGAAGGTGGAAATATTTTCTAGTATATAAAGTGTAATCAAATTATTATTTATATAGTCTGAGAGTTTATCGTTAGATTAAAAATAAATAAAACTGTTCTGGGTAAATCAATTAAAAGAGTGCATTTCCAATCCAAGTTCAAGTCTCTTCAAGAAAGTGAGAAAAGAGAAGCTTTGTGGTTATCATTTATAAAACCACCTACTTTCACTGATAGTTTTTTTAATTAATTAAAAGCTGTATGATGACCTTGTGTGCGCTGACATAGACTTTAAACCAACTGCCAGACTTATATGCCGATTGTGTTGTTGTGATTCACAGCCCATTTGCTGCCAAAAGGTTAATTATACTGAACAGCAAGGAGCTCCGTAATTATGCCTCCTCTGTTCCAATCAATGTAAAACAATTACTATACTAACAAGGAACAGGCAGTTAAAGAGTACCATCCAGTGAGCCATTATTTATACATAGCAGTATAGACAAAGTTAGCTACTTTGAAATCATAGGACCATTATGACAGACAAATAATCATTACAAAATTAGAAAACAATTCAACTGATATGCATGAAACAGGCGGTTAGGGATCTTTGTGCGTGTTACTACCTCAAACTCAGCTGACCAGCCTCAGAAGTGAATACAATCAAAAGTCGTAAGAAACCACTATTCTTGAAGAGCACATATATAGGGGCTTGAACGGCGGAAACATTTTATAATTATTATTCCGATTCAGTCCTTTATTAGACAAAGATGTGACACCTGACAAACGTTGTGACTTGTGTGCTAAAACTGAAACGACACCAACCCTAAAGCTCTCAAAATGATGAAGTTCCGTGTCCTAAATCTCACCTCTGCTTCCTCCCTCACATCGCCAGCTTCCTCTTCCTGTCCGTCCTGTTTGGGCAGGTAAGCCATCTTCAACCGCAGGTACCCCTTCACCCGGGACTTGTGACTGGACGGCCAACAACGATAGCAACACACGCACATTTATAACAAACCAACCAATAAAACCACGGACCAAAACAACGGCCTGATTGGCGGGAGCTCTCCAAAAGCTCATGGGTTCGGTCGGCAGTCAGCAGCGAAGGGGACTTTTCCCAGAACTCTTGGTAGTCCGTGGTAACCGCCACGGTTGGCCCTTGAAGGACCTTCACGTAGTCGTATTTGGTGTAGAAAGAAAAAATGAAAAAGGACTGCTCTTGCGCCACAAGATCAGTCACTCACTAAACACTCTGTCGCCTACCATTTTATCTTTGTCGTTTTTCCATTTCTTCCCACGGTGGAGTTAATGAGTACCGTCCTTCAGAAACTTACCTTCTAGGTCGTAGGAGGAAGTCTTTAAATGTGTACGGTCGCTCCATGCCGGGGTCTTCCGTCTGCGAAACGATGTGGTGTGCTTTTGTTAACGACAATTATAAACACAATAGAACAACACAATCCTAAAAAGGAAACCGGACGGGGCGACTGGGGCGAGATATCACCGCTGAGATCAGCGAGTGAAGACCATGTGCAATTCACATCGCCCCAAGAGTGGTGATGCAAGCACATGGTTACTTGTGTTACATTCTGAACAGCAGCACAGTCTTTCCAACACTTGCTGTATCAAGCCCTTACCGTAAATCATCCTTAAAAGTGAAGGAGGAGGATTTTGTTTATCGGTACTGGCTTCTTAATACAGTCCCAGTATTTCATAAGACTGTGGAAAAATACTTAAAAAAAATAAAAAAGGAAACGCATTAAAAGAAGAAAACATCCATCAACTCAGCGCTACCTCAGTCATAACGGTATTAAGTTATGTCCCCGGATCAATAGCGATTCTTGTTCTGAGGCTCTGGGAGTTTAGCCAACACTTATCATAAACCAGCCCCAGGAAACAGGCCTCAAATTGACAGACACATTGAGGAATATGATAAAGACGTCATCCCTATCCCTCCAAATTTTATATATTACACCAAATCACAGAAATAGCCCAAAATACTATTGGGCCACTTAAGAAAACAGAAGAAGAAGAAAAGCGTTTGTCTGGTCTGCTTCGACTAACCCAAAGTGAACCAACCAAAGTGACTCAGCAGCTGGCTCCTGTAGATCCTTAATCACCTGCGAGACGAGTGCAACGCTTAATAATTAACCCTGTAGCCTGACGCATAGAGACTCCTGGAAGTTGTATAACTTCTACAGAACATCAGAGAGGGCCTTCACTCCCTGGGGGGGGGGGGGGGGGGGGGGGGGGGGCAAGGGAGAAAGCGAGCAGCCAGTCGGTGTTTCCTACGGGGGTCTAACACGAGTCAGCCTTATAAAGCATTAAATTAACTTCTTGGCTGAGACGTTCAGTGGCTTGGGTTGTGGGTTCTTCAGGGTTTGTTCTGCAATGTGTGTCACGGTGACTGGTTAACTGGTTTACTGGTTTATTGGTTTACTGTTTTATTGGTTTACTGGTTTACTGGTGGCGTCATTCACATACCTTTAGAATAAATCATCACCGTGGAGTTATAATAAATGTTAGCATTGTTGTTATTGCTATTTTGTTGTTATTGTAGTATTATTATTATCGATATTATTGAATAATTATTGAGAAATAATTATTGATTATTACTGTAGCAACACTACCACTAAACCAAAGCAGTTATTGTTTTCTTCTTTGTTTGTTTTTTGATATCTTACAAACTATCAACCAATCAGAGACCCTCCTCGACTAGCTCTCCACTCAACTGCGCTTCCTTTGTTAACATATCCTTTAGCCTTCTTTTTTGTAAAGGTTCCTTGATCCTCCAGCGAATGGCCGCCTAGTGTGGCACGGCCGGCCACTGTGTTCCCCTACTCTGCAATAAGCCCCAAGCAAGGCCTGACCTCTGTAGAGGTCAACCAGGTAGGCACACAGAGATAACACTGAGCATGGTGAAAGCTCGCTATTGCTAGCTGAGCTTCAACGTTGATGTGCAACAGAGTCCATTAGAACACGAGAGAGAGAGAGAGAGAGAGAGAGAGAGAGAGAGAGAGAGAGAGAGAGAGAGAGAGAGAGAGAGAGAGAGAGAGAGAGAGAGAGAGAGAGAGAGAGAGAGAGAGAGAGAGAGAGAGAGAGAGAGAGAGAGAGAGAGAGAGAGAGAGAGAGAGAGAGAGAGAGAGAGAGAGAGAGAGAGAGAGAGACTCACCGCCAGGTGACTGAGAGGCACATCGACTTGTCCAAGGAAATCATCTCTTGTCTGGGAAAACACAAAACAAAAGCATGTAGATCAACTTTTAAATACCTGGATCTAGAAGTAACTACAATTCTGTCTGGGGAATACCAAAAGCATGAGCTAAACGTTGAGCAGAATTTAGACAGGAAAAGAGAGGGGAAAACCACAAAATTTAAAGGGGTTTATGAAGTCCAGCAAAAGAAAAATCCAGTAACACAGTGTATATTACACACAGACAGAGAGAGGGAGAGATTCATATTAAATATCCCCAGCAGTCTTAAGCCCTATACTTGAATGTCTGTAGAAATTTGAAAACCAGCATCCCTTCACCAATTTCAACTCTGTTTATGGACTACATGTATGCATCTTTATTCAGGGATTCTACAAGTGTTCAAGGAACAGACTTTAGACTGGGGGTTCTTTATATGGAGGTCTTTGAGACAGGAATCACTTGAGACAGGACCAGAAACCAGGTCACCCAGCGAGGAGAAAAACAACACCCACCATCACCCAGTATACAGTACAGGTCAGGGGTCACACAACCATGGAAAGGAGGTGGCAACGGACAGCAAGCCAATGAAAAGGGTGTGTGTGTGCGTGTGTGTCAGGCATACAAACAGGTTAGGGGTGAAGAGGTGAGAAGCGTGAGTGGCAGGATACCCAGACCTCCTGGGGAAGTCCGGGGGCATGCGCCCCTAAGGAAGATTTGTTTTTTTTATAATACAATTGTAAATGCTGATTTCTGATCATTTGCAGGAAGAATCGGTGTCTTTAGATCGTGGTGGAAATGCAGAAAACAACGGAACAAATTTGTCCTGATTGGTACCAAAGCAAGCAAACTATAGGTGCCCTAACTGACGTACTAGGCTCGCTCTCCTTGACCAAAACAAAAACATTTTCTCATCGGATCAACACAAATCACATAGATGACCTATTTTTGATTCAAAACTGCTAATTTCGCCGAAAGGTGACAAGTTTGCAGGCCTGATATGTGTGTGTGTGTGTGTGTGTGTGTGTGTGTGTGTGTGTGTGTGTGTGTGTGTGTGTGTGTGTGTGTGTGTGTGTGTGTGTGTGTGTGTGTGTGTGTGTGTGTGTGTGTGTGTGTGTGTGTGTGCGCATGCGAGGGCAATCAATGCGAGTTTACCCTCATACATTGATATCAGTTGCAGGAAAGTCAGCACAAGTGATTTAGCCACATTGTAGTGAGTCCCTTCTTGAATGGAGACAACGATTACCTGCCCAATGTGGAAAAGTCCATTCTTGGAAGAAGCCTGTGTGTGTGGGGGGGAGGGGGGGGGGGGGACGACACAATTCATTTAGACAACAAGAAGCATCAACGAGTTTCTGTAAACAGCGGTGGAAAACGGGCACGGTTTGAAGTTCTGCTGGCTGTATCCATTAATGATCAAAAACAGGATGTTCTGTTGAACCGCAATCAAGGTACAGTCGAAAGCAGACAGGAAGCTAGATCATCATAATGCTGCTGCAGAGAGGAAGAGGAGTTGGCCGGCAGAGAGCAACGCTGTTGCTGCGTTCTGCTTGGCGGTGCTTGGACTCCAACTCCCAGCATTTGTTTGTTTACATATCTGGAATACAATAGGTCAGCCACGATGGACAAACAGATCAACAAACAGTTAAAAGCAAGCTCCAGACATACTTGTGTAATTAGTTAAATACATAGTGGTAAACACCCACAAGTACACACTTGAATGAGCACACAAATGTACACACACATCATGCACTCTGGCAAGATTGTGCTACCGATTAGGAAATAAAAGCGTTATTTGGAAAAGACCACAGCAGTGACTCTAATGTTTCAAGTAATTACAGCCTTTGGCCCACGTCATAAAAACAAGTTTGAGAACTGCTGGTCAAGTACATGGAGGGTTTTTTTTCCCACAACATTCCCTCCACTGGCACTTTAAAAAGGAGCCACGGCCCATACAGAAGGGATATTTTGCAGAGTCATCACAGGGTCACACAAAGTGAGACCACAGCCAGCCCTCCCTCTCCATCTCTCTCCCTCTGAGGACCACATTACCATCAATCATTTCAGAGTCGATTGAGATAATAGACGCAGGAATGTCACCGAAAATACGATCACAGAATGCACACAGGGATCGCCCACAGATGTCTTTACTTGGAAGCAGCGTTAATAGGCTAGGAACACTTTTTGCTTTTTTATAAACAAGTAGGCCTACGTGGGTATATTTTGTTAGGTTGGACGGATAACTGTCCGTCTGGAGTCCAAACAACTGCCTGACCACACTGTGAAACCAGAAATGCGACGGGTCGCCAGGCATTATTAACAGAAACCGGAGCCGAGTTCCAACGGAGGTAAACTACTCAAAGTGCGCTGTCCAACAACAGCGGCAAGACACCGCTGTGTGAGTAAAGCCCTATTGACAGTACAAACACTGCCTTCCTGAGGTCAGCACAACGTCTCTGGGGAGAGCAGGGCGGTAGGAACCTTCCCAGGGCACCCATCTGCCGCGGGGGCACCCTGCTGAGCCTCCCGCGCCTGCTCAGGTAAACACAGCGCGCCCGACAGTCTGCAAGAGCTCTTTGTGATGACAACGCGGGCGGGCGGGCGGGCTGGGTGGGGCGGGCGGGCTGGGTGGGGCGGGCTGGGTGGGGCGGGCGGGCTGGGTGGGGCGGGGGGGCTGGGTGGGGCGGGGGTGCTGGGTGGGGCGGGCTGGGTGGGGTGGGTGGGGCGGGCGGGCTGGGTGGGGTGGGCGGGCTGGGTGGGGCGGGGGGGCTGGGTGGGGCGGGCGGGCTGGGTGGGGTGGGCGGGCTGGGTGGGGCGGGGGGGCTGGGTGGGGCGGGCGGGCGGGCGGGCTGGCGGGCTGGGTGGGGCGGGCGGGCTGGGTGGGGCGGGCGGGCTGGCGGGCTGGGTGGGGCGGGCGGGCTGGCGGGCTGGGTGGGGCGGGCGGGCTGGGTGGGGCGGGCGGGCTGGGTGGGGTGGGGGTGTCGTAACGGTGGGGCGGTGGTGGTCTTAACAGAGCTTTGAAGAGGGCATGGCATGGCTGCATAACTGTCTGCAGCTAATCTGGTTGGCACAAGCACAGGCACACTCGCATGCATGCACGTGTGCCACGACATGCAGAGCTTTTGAAAGGTGGAGGGGGGGGGTGGGGGCCGGGGGTGTTGTGTCATGGGGGGGGGGGGGGGGGGGGGAGGTGAGGGTCTATATGAGGATTTCCCTCTCTGGCATGGGACTCTGGTATGCTAGGTGGGGAGAAATGTAACCCAAGGTGTTGCGAAATGTGTGTGAAAGACCAAAAAGCAGAAGCACAATTCACTGTAGCAGGCGTACTCTCGTTGAAGGTGAAGCGTTGTTATGGATATATAGCGGCATGACAAATGCCCAAGCACGACTGCCAAGCTCTGGAAACCAAAACCAAAAGTGCTGTCACTCTGGCATATGCACGGGACTCTTCCAAGAAATCAAAACAAGATACTTGAAGAAACCATGCATAAACCAACTGCAGGGTGGAAAATATTTTCTTTCTTCTCTAAATGATGGAGCCAGAATAAAATAAATGCAGGAATTATATAACTTGCACTTTTCAATTTACCATGAAAACTTGCTACACCAGGCCTAGACTTACTTGAAGAAACTTGCTGTCAAATCCTTTTCCAAATAACCAATCAATATAGGCCCTAATGTAATTTACTGCAACATATGACCTGAAAATCCCTCTGAATACTCAGCAAAGGCGTCTGAAGTAAATGAACAATGAAGCGTGGTTACCGATGTGTGGGAAAAACCAATCACTCAACAGTTTACACTGAGACGGTGTGAAAAAGTAAAAAGGCAAAGATCATCGCTTCCTCAAAAGACTTGAGACATTCGGGCAATGTTGACACTGATATCTTGTTAGACTTCTCGATTGTCATTAGGATTGTACTGACGCCTCAGCTCCTAATGACTTGAGGAGCAGCTGTGAGCAAGAGGAACCAGAATCAAGACTCAGAAGAAAAGCTTGTCCGCCTGCTTTCAAATCCAACAACAACAACCCCTGAGAATCAACCCTAGATAGAGTGTAACCTCCAGCTGACTGCATTATCAAAAGACGTGGTCACACTCACGATTAAAATATTTGAATTATAAGCTAATCGGAAGGAAGTGTGTCGAAAGGTTATGCTGCGTTTCCCTCATTTCTCCCCCGTCTGTTCCTTTCATTAAAAGTATATTAGCTGATGTGTGCAAAACTTCAAATGCCTGCGGGTGAAAGGAAACCCAGGGCGTGTGGTTTAGCCTCAGCTACACAGAGCCTCTACTGCGCTTCCCAGAAATCTACCTCCCTCTTCCCAGTCAGACCCTGCGTATCATCCTGGTCTGGGTGCTGTTTGGCTTGAAATACTCACAGCTTCACTGTAAGTAAAATACTACTACTACCACCACTACCACTACCACTACCACTACAACAACAACAACAGACCCCCTTCCGAGTCACAGAAAAGTAAAGAATGATGACCCTAATTTGTCCTATTTGAGGAAAACTCTGTACTGTACTACATTAACTTGCAAAACAAGATGTTTCCAGTGTTTCCCAAACAAAGGTGGATTGGTTTGACCTAATATCACTACCTCACTGCAAATCTAAATCCATGGACATGACATGTTTACGAATCAAAGTTGTTGTTTCTTTCCTCACATACACTGTTTACCTTTGGGTTGTTTTGTGTGAAGTCATGGTCAAAGTTCATATCCTGACCTCGGCTACCATTTGGGCTAAAGCGTATCCTGAAATGAGGCTGCCTCCCGGGAGTTTCCCTTCGGATTTTGAAAGTGCAACCTTTAGATCGGTCTTCTGTTTCCGTCCTCTGCGTCTCCGGCTGGGCACAGCTCTCCTTCTTTACTTGACCCCCAGAACTCTGCTGGAGGCTTTCCCCGGGCGCTCTCTGCTCTGAGGCCGTTCCCTGCAGTCTAATTCTGGGGTAACACAACGCTCGGCCATCCCCGGAGTCGGCGAATCCCGGATTAGCGCACTCTTCCTGGGATGAAGGGCGCCGTTGTCCTGCCTGGGCCCGATCCTGGCTCTGATCCTGTTGCAGTTGAAACACAAGTCTCTGTGTTCCGCCGTTAGCGGCCCCCCCCCGGTCCACGCCCTGCCGCTGGACGTACCAGCCGGGCGCCCCCCCGCTGCCACCGTAGGGCCGGATCCGGAACCGCCGGACCCCCGAGCCGTCGGGGGGGTTTCTCTGGATACGGATCCCGCCGACGCTGATGCCGGCTTGACCCGGGTTTGAGCCGGCGGGGCCGTCGGAGCCGACGCTGAAGACCCTGCGTTCGGGCCGACCCGGTCCTGTGGGACCGCTCCCCGGCACGTCTGGGCTGGAGTACGGCGGTGGATAATCACCCAGCTCGCCTGGTTCTGTGTAAGCAGGAGCAGGCCCTGGAGGAGTGTAGCAGGGTGGCGCGTCGGCGTACCCATTTAACTCCTTGCAGCCTGGCCTGCTGGAGCGCTGGAGGGAGATCTGCATGGTGGAGCTCTTGGTGGTCCGGGGCTCGGCCGAAGGGGTGAGCTGGGGTATGAACATGGACGAGCTCCGCTTCAGCGCCGGTTCCGACCCCCCCCACGGGGCAGCGCCGGGCGGGCTGGAAAAGGGTGGAGGCGGAGGCCCCTGCGGAGACCTGGACACCGGTGGTGCCCGCATGCAGAACACCATGGCGTGGTTGCCGTCCTCCTGCCGCCTCTCGCTGGAGCCTCCTTCGACCCCCTCCAGCTCCGGAGCCGTGTTGCTGCGGCCCGAACCGAAGAAAAGTCGCAGGCGGTGGGCCATTTTGTCCTCCAGCCGGAGAGCTCGCCGCTCCTCTGGCTTCTGTCTCGGCGTGTCGCTCACTTCTCCCACTTCTCCGGCCAGCGAGCTGGCTGATCCCCTTTTACTCCTCTCCTTCTCACTCTCACCCCACCTCCCTTCCCCTTCCCCTCGCTCTCTCTCTCGCTCTCTCTCTCTCTTCCTCTGTCCCCTCCTCTTAGGAGTCTTTTAGCAACCTTCCCTCTGACAGTAAACTGTATGAAATGTGGACAAGCAGCACACTCGCGCCATACAAATAAAAAGCAATTCATTAAGCAAAAAAGAGGCGCACTGAAAAAAAAATGACTTATTGGTACACACTTTAGATGGGGGGGGGGGGGGGGGGGGGGGGGTGAGGTGGAGAGAGAGAAGCAGAAACTAAATAGTGGGATCCCTGTAAGCAAAGCTCCATGCACTACCGAGCGACCGACAGCAGAAATAGCCTCAGCCCAGTGACAGCCAGCATTCCAGGGATGATTGGTTAAGAGTGGCTGGCACTCCTGGTTTCCGAGGTGACAGTAGGCTGCTTGTCAGTCACGTGACCACAAATGGCTGCACTGCCTCCAGTTACAAACGTGTGCTGCCAACTGTTCCCCCCCCCCCCCCCCCCCACAACTTGTTTTGCCCCGCTACCCCTTCTTTCACAAGACCAACTCGGAGCCGGAGGCTTTTTCATTACCGCCGAACGCTCTCTACGCATCAAAAAATAATTATAATAATAATACCAAGAAGAGAAATCTCCTTTATGTGCAGATGAACCTTGGAACATGAAAAACAGTCTTCGTCTATAAAGTGTTGACTAGGAGCCAGGGGGGACAAGCAGCAGATGTTGCCACCACACCTGGTCACTACCCCTTACACACACGCTTTGAGGGGTACAACTCAAGTCTTTGAAACGCAGAACACAGCCGTGGGATATTCATGTCACGTGATCCAGCCGCCGCCCGAATCCCCCCGGAAAGAAAACACGACGTTGAACCACGATTTCACCGAAATGGAAAACCATCAAAAAAAATTGTTTTACATTTGTGTCGCTTTCATGAGATAAACCTCTAAGTGTTTTACTGGAATACACAATGCACCCCGTCATATACTTTTTACAATATTCTTTGACGAATATTTGAATATAATCATTAACTGTGGCCATGCTGTGCACCTTAAACAATACCGTTCTCGTATCGTAGCAAACACCGAGGCATTCAGTCAATCAAATCCCAAAACTCCCACAGGGAATGAATGGAGGCCACAGAGAAGTGAACTACCCTGCATGCAGCAGGGCTGGCCCCAGGCTAGGTTGCTGTGGGGGGGGGGGGGGGGGGGGGGGCTGATGCGATTTGTCTTCATACAGAGCTGGAACAGAGCGTAGATGATAATGTGGCCTTTGAGAGGCACGCAGTTGGAATAGTTGCCGTCTTGTTCCGACTTGACTGCTGGTGCTCAAGTGGAGTTCTGAGAGCGCATCAAGTCAACATCTCTGTGCGCAGTGAGCAGACAGACCGTGCGATTATCTACTGCTACCAAAGCCAGACGACAGGGTCTACTTGTTGAGAATCCCCTGAATATATCAAAGTGTAGCGTAATGGTTCATTTTAAAGATAAATGCCCTGTGTAGAAATGTAATGTCAAAGTATGTTCCACTGCCACACGTACACATCCAAATGTGCTCATTGTACACCAAAGGGTCTGTGTGTCCACTCCCATGTCACAAGCTACTCTTTAAGTCATTATTGTGAATAGTTAGCCCCCTTTGTTTGAACACATAACTACCAGCCTGCACCACTGAGCCAAGCACACAGTACAAAGACAGACCAGCTTGCTCCTCAACATCTCTTCTGTCAAAAAGGCCACGATATACCGCTACGGCACCAGAGGACCACCGAAAGGCAACCGTGGAAAGTGGTGGAGGTGACTAAACACCCACCACCACCACCTCCTCCTCCTCCTCCTCCTCCTCCTCCTCCTCCTCCTCCTCCTCCTCCTCCATATAAGGAGACGACCGGGCTGTGCTTGATCGTCGCCGCCGTCTATACTGCGAGGCAGCCGAGGCCCGTTGCCAAGACGACTCCCACCACATAAAAAAAAAAATAAATAAAAAACTAAACAAAGCAAAACATTTCACGACCGCGCCGAACACTAATCAGCCCTCTCCGCGCGCTGGCACTTTGATGGCGCATAACTCATCCGTCACCAAATCCCTTACGAGAAGCGGGAGGTGCAAATGTGCGAGAAAATCTTGTCGTGTCGCTTTACACCGGAGGAGGGAGGCAACACAATCTCTGTGTTCTGTCTCCCTCTGCGTGTGCTGTTCCGTCTAACCCACAGCAACAGTACATCGGGAACCTGTGTGTGTGTGTGTGTGTGTGTGTGTGTGTGTGTGTGTGTGTGTGTGTGTGTGTGTGTGTGTGTGTGTGTGTGTGTGTGTGTGTGTGTGTGTGTGTGTGTGTGTGTGTGTGTGTGTGTGTGTGTGTGTGTCGAGTCCCCCCCCAACAGAATGTGTACCAGAGGGGGCCCAGAACGCCCTGTCTCAGACACGCCGTGTCCTGTGCAGTCATTCACCGTGGCATCAAACTGCATATTCAGACCCCAGTTTGTTATTAAAAAGACATTAGATGAAAAACGACTAAAATATCATGTTGTCACAGCTCTTAGCCATTACCCATAACCGACTCCAGGAAAAACGTTACTCTGCCTGGGGGGACAGAGTTCGTCTGGCGAAGTGGGTAACCACATTACAGCCCCGCTCTGTTGAAACTACAAATGATTAGTCAAGGGAGGTACCTTTGTTTTGTTACTACCACGGCATCTCGCTTTGACCCTAAGCAGAGTGGACATCGCTTCCCACGCGGCGGTGAACACACCTGCAGTCGTGCTAGCATATCCCACAGAGTTCATCGCACGAGCGGCGATTCAAATGTTGCTTATCACAATTATGTTGCGGTCGTGTGTACACGTTCATCATCCAGCTCAAATGAAGACAAAGAAAAATACACATATTAGAAGATGCCTTTGAGACGCTTCTTAGCGAGAGAGCGAGAGAGAGAGAGAGAAAAGAAAATAGAACCAAAGTGTGATCTTACCAGTCTATTTTCATCAAACACCTCAAAGAGCAGTCTGTGATTCTGGGGACACACCTGCGTTCGCAAGGAAATTACAAGAGTCGTGATGTTAGAATAGTCATCCCGTGTGACGGTGTGTTAATTAGAATGCCTTGACAAACATTTTCCTCCAACAAACAGGAAACTGCTTTCGCTTCGGTCTGTAGGTTAAAATCCGAAAGATGATACGAAATACTTTGACTAGACAATACAATAACCAATCGTTTGTTACAATGGGAGTTGATTCAAAAAACGAAATATGTGGACCAGGGTAATCATTTACGTGTGGCTACAGTTAACAACTAAATATAGCTGTGAATGTTTTTTTTTTTTTTATACAGATAGAATGAAAGACTAACTAGTGTAACTGAATTATGTCCGACACACTGAACAGAACTCACTCGAAAGTAGAACTCTTCGTTCCATTTGGGATTCAGGGTCTAGAAGGAGAGAGCAAACACAGAGAAAGGTTTGATTTGTAGTTAACAACCACATACTGAGCTGGTACATACAGCATACTAACTCAATAACCTTGTTTAGAGGAAGAGAGAGAAAGAGAGAGACAGAGAGACAGAGAGACACAGAGACACACAGAGAGACACAGAGAGACACAGAGAAAGACATAGACAGACAGACAGAGCAACTTGAACAATTAGTTGAACCTTGCGAGTTTCTAACTTTCTACACAGTGTGAAATGAATGTGTAATAGTAGGCGTTAGTCAGACAAGTCAAACAGACTAGTCATACAAAACGTTTGCTTGGAAATTAAATCATGATTCCTTTACACTAATTCGACACCATATACACACACACACACACACACACACACACACACACACACACACACACACACACACACACACACACACACACACACACACACACACACACACACACACACACACACACACACACACACACAAGCAGAAACCCTTCTCCATAATGTTGATAAAATCAGTAAAACGACTCAGCAAGTTTATTTGAGATGGCTAGGGTACAACTTTGCTACAGCTTGGCTGGTCTCACTCGTTGGCAGCTGACTCTTGCTGTAGTATCCCTGCTTAGTGTTAGCATGTGCCCGCTTGTTTGCCACAACGAGGCAAACAAAATGGCAGTTGACCGCGTCCCTTTGCAAAATCGCATTTTCGCTTCGACACAAGTCTAAATGGGTTGTTTTGTGCACTGGCGATGAATGCCCTGGCTGTGCTTGGCAGAGCTAAAAAGCAGCATTACTTGCATGGGTCACTGGTGTCTTTGAGACTCATTTGTCGAACTCGACAAAACTGAATGAAACAATTGTGGAATTTCTTATTTATTTATTTGTGTGTGGGGGGGGGGGGGGGAGTTTGCACCTCCGTCGTTTGTTTTTCGGTTCCTGCTTTGCTCTACCTCGGCATAAATTACATCACGTTGTGTCATGTCTTTTTCATGGCTTGGTGCAAATGACTGGATCGTGTGTGTGCTTGTCGATCACGTTGCATTGGTTTCTGGCTTGGTTTAAACGTCCGATGTCAACCATACTACTGGGATTACAGCAGGCTTCAGGCTGGATGGATTGGATAGCTGGATTCGGACGGATTCAGGGGATGTCTCTCGTAAATCCATCAGGACATCTGCACTCACTCACTGTTCTCATTTCGACATTTTATAAGCCTGAGACCTATGTGACATTCCCCATTAAAATTCCTATGGTTATTGAAATAAGACAAACACCACATCGTCAACGAAACCCTAATTTCACAAGTGTGGCAGATTTTACACCTACGACTCACATCTCAGTTAAAATAACTTTCAAGGGCGATCGATATTCCAATTGAACCCAATGCCTTGCCTAGAGACAAATGCATTAAAAAGCTAGGGCAACGTGTGTATTATCAAGCAAAACTAATGATACAAAAGTTACAGGTACAGTATTACTTATTATGGCTGAAGATGTACAGAAAGGACTGTAGGTTTTATCCACTGATAAGATGCTGACATGTGACCCGCTCCAGAATATCTCTTTTTGTGTTTTGCCCACTGGGCAGCCGAACCTCACTTTCAACTGCCAAGAAAAGCTGGCGGTGATGGCCCACTTTTAGAAAAGACCCACAGACAAAGCCCATACAGTTGAGCCTGTGCTTTACCTTCTGCTCTACATAACCCCGCATTGTCAGCTATTTATATGCATCGTACAAGCCAACGCACGGCCAGCGGCAGCATATGGCCATCTCCTCGGAAGCTAGGGTTGCCTCGTAGCCGCGAGATAACCGCCTGACGCCGAGCGACCAGAACCACCAATCAAAATAAAAAAAGAGGGGGGGGGGAGAGAAAGGAGGACAAAAACAATGACATAAGAGGCTCGCGCATATGGCCACAGTTATGTGAACTTGGGAAGGACAAACAGCTATTAGCCTACATAACAACCGCTTACCAGAGTATGCGCGCCCTCAAATACGTTTACCCCGTTCTCGTGTGTGTGTACACACTGGTGGAGTAAATGTTTATAACGTGGTATGATGTTTCACCGTGTCCATACGCTAGGAAATTCCATCATGTGCAGCCTGTGTAAAGTGTTACTCGTGGATGTGAATTAGCATGTTAACAGCTCCCCCTGCTGTGAGCCCGTTTCCATGTTTTCCTCCACTGGGAGAAAAAAAAGAGCCAGGCCTCTTTTTTTTTTTTTCTCCTCTAGAGTGAAAGATACCGTCCTGAACCCTACAAGGACGCCGCCGTCGTCGTCTATGGACAAGCGCAACAGAAACACAGAAAGGTTTTCTCCCGAGCGAGGACTAACACAGCAACGAGCGTTGGGTTGGTATCTGGTGCAGGAAGGCATTTGGGCGTGGGCAGAATAACTGACCTGATTCCACCTCAGATGAGCCATCAAAAAGCAAACTTAACGGTTCCAGGGTGATCCTCATAAGGGAGGGAAAGGAAAACACTCTCACAGGAAGGGTACCTTACACAGGAAGGCTTGGTAGCAGCGTTTTTGGAGAAGCAACGACTAACAGAAGTGCTGTTTTTTGCCTTTGGACTCACCTTTTTAATGGTTTTTGTTTGAACCAAGGCGAGCTCCTGGTTCTCATCCGTAACGTAGAGGGAGAGTTTGACGTACGGATCGCTGCGGGAACAGAGGAAAACAATGTCAAATAACACGGTCCATACAAACGTGAGCCTAAATGTATTCAGTGCAGTACACACATATATGACTACTTACACCTATATTTTACACCACGAGATACGTGTTTCAGATTTTAAAGAGATGATGTCACAAGAGTCGAAAATACACGGGAGGCCGATTTGATCATTTTGACCCATCAAAAACACCCTTTATAGTAGTTTTTTATTTCAATCCGATCGCACACTCTCTTTCTGAATGACACGATGTGTACTGTGATGACATTCACCACAGGGAACCAGGTCCGGAAGATCCGGAAGGTCCAAGCCACGCCCGTCGTACTGGCGATTCCCAGGTGTGAAATCTGAGTCGGTAAGGGGCCCCCACAACTAGAAAGTGTTTACATTGGGTTATTGCGAGATAAGGCTATAACTGTCAAAGCTTGTCGGCTACAAATAGCAACTGCTAAAGCTTTTAAAATGAGGTAAGGCGAACCGATGGTAGTAAGCAGTGTAGTTACTGCTGGGAAGCTGCTGTTTAGTGGGGTGCTGATCAGACAGAAAACCCCAGTCTTGTTTTTGGATGAAGGGTCTGAGCGGTACTTGCAGGTCGTTTATCTGCGGGAACCACATCCACTGCGACTGCCGATCTCAGGAGGTCAAATAGAGGTAGCTGACGATTACAGCCTCCAAATCCAGGCTTTCAACAAGTAATTAAGAGCGTCAGAAAAAAATACAGATGAACCACCAGGATAATGCCGGTTGTTTCATAAGGAAGTAGTTCAGTCAACAAGCAATTTCAGCTGCTGCATTCCTTTCAATCAACTTTTAACATCCTACTGCTCTTGGAAAGACGTCTGTCCACATCTTGACAAGAAGAACCATTTATATAGGTTGGTTTAAAAAGAAATCAATGTTGGCACTCATCTTTCAGCTGCTTTGTTAAATTGCATCAGAGATTTCTGACAAGTACACAGCAGCCTTTAAAGAGCATAAAGTGAATGCCCATTGAACGGGGCAAAAACTATTACTGTATTTCTCCCCGAAGTGATGCCAAGGAATCAGACCATGGCTCCATTACCCATTTCCAATAGGAATCAAAAGCATGCAATCTATTTAAATAATAGCTTCAGGGTAAATTATCCCTTGATTGCACAGGTTTCATTCCACAATTCTAATCAAGCCCAACACTTAATCTGACTTTGTAGTATTTATGAGCTGTGTTTATTTTTAATAAATGTTAATGTCATGTAAGCTTTGTTAATTGTAAATTAGGTCCATATGTAATCTTGGCAAGTATCCAATGAGCTGCCATTGTCTTAGACCCAGTATGTTATCTCAGTCAGCTTGAAGGTAAACATGGTCTTTAAAACCATGGGATATTAGCTCAGGAGTTAAGGCCCCGACTTCAACCCTAACTATGTCGAGGTGTCCTTGAGCAAGACACTTAACCCCAACCGCTCCCCGGGCGCTGTGATTGGCTGCCCACTGCTCCCTTGAGGGATGGGTTAAATGCAGAGGAAACATTTCACTAGATGTATGTGTATGTGACGATAAAAGTACCTTTACCTAAAAGTGGTCTGTTAATTTCCATGGCAACTTGCAAAGAAATGTAATAAATAAAAGACAAAAATCACTAAAGGTGACCTTGGGGGTAGTCAGTGGATCAGCGCCCATAGAATTAGCGACGGTAAAACGTATTGTATCTTGCAAAGTGACAGACTGCAGAATCAGCACACGCCACTGTAGCCGGCTACACACTGAGGGCAAATTGGATGGTTCTCCAATAAGCTGCATTACATTTGCTTCCCGCTGAAGAGGAGTTGGCACGATGGTACGCCAGCACATTTACATCGGCAGTGGGTTTGCATTCACACAGTGACTCAATCTGTCAGGTAGGCTGACTCTCGTAAGATTGACCGCCACCCTCGGTGCAAGACACCGAAAGGGATCTCAGCAAATACCACACAGTAGCCCAAGAGAAGCGCCGATAGTCTGTTGTTATGACGTTGGTGCACCAAATATCCCGCCTTAAAAAAACCCATTACGTGTTTTGTTTTCCCCCGCCGCTGGAGTTAAGTACCCCCGCTCTCCTGCAGCATACAAGAGCATGTCAAAAATCGTAGCTAGCAAACAGAGGATCTCGGGGTGTGGGGAAGGGCGCAATTAAAGCATGATGTTGGAAGAGCGCAATCTTATCGAGAGCCACGCCTCTGCAGTAACCCATTTCAGGAAGGACACTTGACAATTAAAAAAGACATTTAGGGAAGTGATTTAGGAATGATTAAAGCAGAGAAGCATTTTAAAACCATATTCAGAATTATGTTAATGTCCTGCCTTTAATATTCAGCCTAGTGGATGTGAAGTTATCTTTTTCTTTTTTAAGTGTACCAATTAAAGTGAAGCCAATTACGATGCCTGTGAAGATATATCTATAGACATAGAAAGGGCTACAACTATGTTATGGAAAACCCGCAAACCATGTCAAAGTCATCCTAAATGGGCAACATAGCAAACACACTGAAAACATTAGCATAGGCTTGAATATGGAAAATAATTGCATACACCTGAATACTCATTGCACATTCCTTAAATCATTAATACTTGTCACAGTGGCTATATTGTTGTGGAAAGGTGATATTTTAGCAGTACATAATAAATTATCAAATAAATTCCAATAGGCAAAGGGCAAAGAAGAAACATTGTGTCGATATAAGCCTGCTACTTTGTTAAGGTTTTAAGGTAACTTGTGGTACAGTCCATGGAACATTGTGGTACAGTCCATGGAACATTGTGGTACAGTCCATGGAACCTTGTGACGGACAAGACAAAGACTTCATTACTTGGTGGTTTAAATATGATTTCCTACTTTTGCAGTTCTCCTCACATTGTCCAACCCTTTCAGTATTTTTCAAACGCATAACCTTAGAGGTGCACTTCTACATGAAGAGAGACCAAATGTCAGCGTTTACAAGCTTTGTATTATCGTGTTATCCGTTCACTAGCAAAGGCAACTCCACTATGGGAGGGTTTATTTGTCAACATGGAAATTGTTCAAGGCAAATCGAGAGTCAAATATCAGCAGCGTCGACAAAAACATATTTTGGTATGTTTACTAAAACTCAACAATTAATGCAGCGGTCCTAAGTACTATTTTTGTTATTGTTATTCTAGCCCCACAAGGTCACAAAGGTAGGTTATCGCGAATGGAAAGACATGAGTCAGACACACATATCTCTGCAGAAACTACAAGTAAATACCTCAAAAGAAACAGGTGCAACTACACGTCCTTACATTTGGGAACTTGCTGATCGCAAGTACTGATATGATTACTTACAATACCATTACAGTTCTGACAATGACTGACTTTCTTTTTACTGTCACGCTATGCGCCTCTCTTTCTGACAGTAGAAAATGTAATATACAACATGATGCAGTCGCTGACACTGTTTGTTCCCTGTATTAATGTGACGTTTATTTTGATAAGCAATGTGTGCCGATCACATGGGTTCATAAGGGTTTGCGCGATATAAGCGCTGAGTTATGCAAGTTATTGCTCTTCTGTTGAGCCGTTTGTTTGCCTTTAGGAAAAGACACGAAGGCACATAAAACACAGAGCCCTACGGGGTTTAGTTTGGACCACTTTAGGGTGGAGCCACACGCCTTTCTGACTGCGTCAATACGTTTAGACGTAAAAAGGAAGACTGTTAAGGAAAGTGGGATAAATGAAACATCCCTTTAACAAAGGAGAAGGAATCAGTGGGGTAGGGTTAGGGCAGTTTACTGGAATGGGCCAGGACAACACTCAGCACTAAGGAAAGGAGTAACGGGTAACACCAGACTGTATGGATAGTAAACACCCATCACCGGTTTAACCCCACATATAAATCACATGTAATCGCCTGTGATACACTCTGAACGTATCCATCTGCGCGGGCAGAGAAAAGGACAGCTAGCCTGTTCTCGGGGTCCTCCAGCGGGAAGCAGCCGCTGTGGTAACCAAGCTTTGGCTAACAAACAACGAGTAACAGTTCCACGGGCATTATTGTATTGCGTGTGTGTGTGTGTGTGTGTGTGTGTATACAGAACGAATCTTTTGACTGATTTTACGGCGCGTCTGGATTGTTAAAGAAAACGGTACGACCCCCTAACGCACACGTCCTCACGCTGCTTCCAGGCTCCTCCTCCTCCGCCCGGCTAATCCACCGACCACAGCTTCTACGTCCGCTACCGTAAGTGGTTAAGTGGTTAAGTGGTTAAGTGGTTAAGTGAGCGGGTGTGGTTGTACCGGAGTAGTTTTACTAGCATGTGTACGTGAGCACAGTACCGGACCGATACAGAGCGCTGGTATCGGTATCGGTGCATCCCTACAACAACAACAAAAAAATACGTTATTATGAAATGTTGACGTTGTGTTTGAATAACTACCAGCCCCCGGTGGAGTAAGGACCGCGTTACTAAACGACTCTGTTTTAATCTTTCAAAACCAAGATAGGGCTACAGAGAATCAAACGGCTAGCCCTTTTAAAAAGGACACAGACGGCATACTAAAAAGCTTCTAATGCCCAAAAGTATTGTCTGTCTAGCGAGTGGCAGATATTCTGCTCACCCTCGGTGCCATAAGCCCATTGTTTCAAAAAGGAACATTAGAAATGAGTAATTACTGCTGTGTAAACCACAGATGTCAAATTAGCCAACAGAGAATGGTCACTCGTTGTTCACGTGCACGCAGGAAGTTCCTAACCTGTGGGAATCTCTTTTTTACATTTACATTTAGCAGACTACTATTTTATCAAAAGCGACTTCCACGTTAGGCTGAGAACAATCACATCGTACGATACAAATTGGGAGTAGCTAGCTACAGAGAAAGTTAAAGGGGTATCCGCGCCACTTATTTTCAAAACCAAGCCCATTGGTTTGTTTCCGATCAAGGGATAAGCACAGCAATGCCCTGCATTGTGTCTTCCTGTCTTGATCTGCTGTAGCATGTTTATGTTTGGTTGTAGGATGAGGGCTCACCTTGCTCCGATGATGTCCTTCTTCGCCAGGTCGATTCCTGCAATGACTTTAACGCGCAGCACTCTGGCGTCATGCTGTGAAGCAGAGGAAAGGCAATATGAATCACTCTGGACCAGCGCTTCTTCTTAGCATAACCTACACCGGGGTTCCCTCCCATCCCGTTTGTGGCGCTGATCCCAACGCATAGGAGCATTGGAATGTGATTAGTTCATATGTTGGTTATAATGGGGTTTTTTTGGTCGTTGTTTGGTAATTAATCATTAAATTATTTGGCATCATGGGGGATACATTGTTGTTATTGTTTGAAACTGCTACTGCATTTAACATGTACGTTGATTTAGGATATTAACGTGTGATTGTCAGAACGCTGGGCTCACAGTAGTTAGAAGAAAACAGCTGTAAAAGCTCTTGTGTTGTTCAGTAAAAGTAATTTGGATCGATATGGTAGATCTATCTGCATCGGTATTAGCAATGTGGATGTGGCATATCCCTGCATAACACAGTATCCATAAAACCAATTGTATATAATCGTATAACGCTGTGGGTAAAGAAAATATCCATCCATTCCTATTTGACGGGTATGATACATTTAATTACACAATCAACTGTATTTAACTTCAACTGCATTATGGGCTGCCTTTTAGGGTGAATGCCTATCATTGGGGTTATTCTCAAAAAAAGTGGATTTGGTCTGTGCAGACAGAGGCCCCAGGACGAACGTAATTTGAGGACCTCGACCATACACAAACCATTATCTGTGCTATTGTTACTATTTAAAGCACCAGCGTTCAGCAAGCATGTTGTTACGATGCATAACAATTACATGGATATAATAATTACATGGGCCATATATATTCAATCGTTCTTCATCCTCTAATCTTCTGATTCCTAACCGGTCATCATATCGATGTAGTTAAGCTTCTGATCATCTGATCAAACTTGGACCACATCCTACTTCTCAAATTGCATGGACATTAACAAGGGGCGGGGTGCAAACACAACTTCGGTCAAACATTCACCAGCTGGTAAAACCCGAACCCATTTCTGTGCATGGGAAGTGTTGGCCCAACTTGTGCGAGTAGGACAGTGTTTTCAAGAACCCGTTCGTGGTCGCAGCCTTCAAATGAAGCACGGTGGACTGGAGCTCCGGTGGTTTCGTTTCCTAACGTGAAGGCGTAGGGAGGACACCACACACTGAACGGCCGATGGAAGTGTACCATTAACGGCAACAACTCCCTGGGTCTTCCTGGAGTGTCTCACGGTGCTCTGGGTGACCGGCCAGCTAGTAAGGCTAGCTGTAGGTGGCTGACTGGCAGTGAACCTCGCATCGTCTCCCCACATCTCGGCACAACAAAACCCCGTCCTTTGACGTCGACCTTACCTCGTCTTCCGAAACGCCATATATCGGATCCGAATTCGCAGCCATTGAGCTGTGGGTCCGCTCCGAAGACACAAAAACAAGCGGCTTTTCGAAGCTAGCTGGCTAGCCTCGAACAATAAAGTGTGTGTGTGTGTGTTTCTCTGCCGCCGTGTGCTGATGGTGGCTCCGGGGGACACGGCGAATCCTGCCAACGATCCGCGGTGCTCCGACGCAAGGAAGCTAAGCACTGTTAATCCTCGCCAGTGCCAGATCGCTAGGGTGTAAAACTGGCAATACGCACACACATACATAAACGCACACACACACACACTTCAGTATTTTCAGACTGCTGGATTTGGTCAACTCCAAGCTCATCCCGAAACGCTGTGACAGTTCACTTCCTTTCACTTGCCCAGCCGAGCGTTCACAGTGCAAGGATGATTGATGACGACACCAGCCAACTTCGTGGCTCGTTACATTCTTCTGCATTCCAACGGACCAATCAAATGCGCCGAGACAAATTCGCTCCGATGTTTTGGGTGTGCGGGTTGACGTGATCACATTGATTAACGGGCGTTTTGCTGGGCTCGTAACGCCGCCTACAGATGCATTTTAAAAACAGAATTTCATGCATATGACAAATAGTGTTATTTTTAATCTATCTATACAATCTTATCTTTGATTTCTTACAATTTTTCTTTCTGTCTTTGCAATGCATTTTTTTTACTTTTTTTAATACGTTCTTATAATAACAGGTTACAGATTTCAATTCAATAATATAATTGTGTACACCTATAAAAACGTTTATGCATTATTTCTATTATTCAATGAGATTAAATGAGAATAATTAAATGAGAATAGCCAAAACCATACTAATTGGCCAGGACCCTCATTCCAGTCACATAAACATTCCGCCCAGCGCAGGACACTAGGTGTCACTAGATCACCGGCGTTGGCCCAGGAACCTGCCGCGCGTTGTTCATCGAAGAGCTTTCCGATGATCGATTAATTGATTGAGCGCTCTTAGAAAGAAAACAAAGTACTAGGCCCCAATGGTACCATCTTGGGATACTTACCGTCAACTACTGTGCTACTTAACTATGGACATGATGGAGGTCGTGTACAATGCAAAGTCATATTGTGTGCAGTTACTATCTTAAAGGCTGCTAGTGTTAAAATGTAGTAGATTTGCTTGTAGGCCATGATAAGGCATAGGGCAACATTGGTGCGCACACAACGTTTTGTGTTGTGCCAATATTATGCATGCATGTCTATGACGTTTCGTATACATTAGACATGGTTCTGTTGATTCAACTGAAGGTAAAGCTATACACATGTAAAACCTCATCAAATGAATTTGTTTCAAATTGATTATCTTACACATTCTATTAATCTTGAGCGTGCAATAACAATTTATAAAAGCAGTTCGTGCAGTGTATTATATGGGCTATATTATATGGACACTATTTCTCAAATTCGTTTTTGGTGGTTTTTAAAATGTAGTAAAGAAATTGCAGCTGCCACACAATAATACCTCGATCGCGTCTATTCTTCAGTCAATAGTGTTGACACCATTTTTACATTATTTGATGAACTGAGGGTCGTGGTTGAATGGTGGCAACGTAAATACTGTAGCAACCCCCTGTCCAGCTCTTTAAAGTGAGCATTACATTATATGGCCATAATATCCTTAGAGTTGATTTCAAAGTGTAATTGCCATTGTGACGACGAGCCTGCTTCTCCTGTGCAATTCACCGAATCAAGACAGACACACATTATGTACGTGGATGTTTATGTACGTGGATGAATGCACCATGCCTCCCCTCATCTGCTAATCAGAGACTGCTGTCCTCCAGCTGTTCCAGTTCCAGCTGTTTCGGTTCGCCTATCTGGCCCCGCTGTGAGTAGAACATACATTTTTCTACTAGGCCTACTTGATATGTTTGATAATGTTGGTTCTGGATGTAATGTTTTTTTTGCCTTCCTTTTTTTTTTTTGAAGGATTTTTTTTTGGATTTCAGTTAACATATTTTGTCTTCTATTCCTGAAGCTATTGATTGAAAATAATATTGGCATATGGATTTACAAATGATTGCATTGAAAGAAATCAGTATTTGAACATCCTTATGAAACATGTATATGATATATGAATATCATATACAATTTCTATCAAGTCCGTTCCGTTAGATGCATCTAAACTCTGCACACCCACTTTCTACAGGTGAAACTATGAAGCACGCCGACTTCCATTCTGCTAAATATCCCGGGACCGCACCTGCATGTAGTTAGACTAATTAGCGCCCCGCTCCGTGGTAATGAGCTCACCTGTTGCGGCACGCGCTCCGTTTGCTTTGGCCTACCTGTGTGCTGCTCGCGACTGTTCAGTAAACCCAACAGGTCGGTCCCCCCAGCCAGCCGACTAGTGTCTCCAAGACCCGGTCATCTTGACACTATTTTACAAATGAGCCAGAACGAGGCTGCGGGTTTCCGGTGGACGGAAGTGTGTGTGTGCTCCTCTGGGTTCCAGGTTCACCGCGGGGCACCGAGCGCTTTTCGAAGTGAAACAGACCGTGTCTCTAGAGCTGCTGTGAGTAACTTTTGTTCTCCTACTAGGCCTACTGGATGTGTTTGATCGTGTTGGTTCTGGGCGTAGAAGGACGTGGACTGTTTGAAAGGAGTATTTTCTCGTGGATATTGGGTGTATGGGTGGTGTGATTGAAGGTTGATGTTGTTGGTTGTGTGGGCTGATTTAAAATGTTTAGTCTGAGTTTAGATGAACTCGGCACACTGCACCTTTTAAGCAATAAAGTAAAGAATGTATTAGTTTCATGTTTTAATTACCTTTTATACAGGTGAAAGTACTTTAAAGATTGAAGCCCACTGACTTCCATTATAAAAAGGTTGATTGATATTATAAAAAAAAAACAAAGCTTAATAATAAAGAACTGGAATTTAAAACTTGTAGTAAATCGGTCGCTCTACAAATGTGGGAGTAGATGGGCGCCCAACATTGGGGAAAGGAACGCATGAATAATTAAAATGAAAAACATGAAGTAACTTTGCCACTGTGTCCAGTTGAGCTCTAAAACAAATCTGCTCGTTGCACTCCTTCACAGGTCAAGAAGAAGAAACTGCAATTCCGTGAGTATCACAATTGAACCATGATGCGAACTGTAAGTCCTGATTTTTTTTTTCCCCTTTTTTATGCTGGGGCATCATTTTGGCCTCCTGGTTGGTTGAGGTGGATAAGTGTAGGTGGATTTAAATACTAAGTATTTTTGTTGGCACATGAGCTAATTCAGTGTTTAGTTTGAACAGGTTGTGAATGCTGTGTCGTGAAAAGTGGTGCAGTATAGGTTCTCATGCCCCCCTCTCATACCTCCCTCTCATTTGCCCCCTTCTCATTTGCCCCCCCTCATGCGCCCCTTTGATTTGCCCCCTTTGATTTGCCCCCTTTGATTTGCCCCCCTTCTCATGCCCCCTCTCATTTGCCCCCTTTGATTTGCCCCCTTTGATTTGCCCCCCTCATGCGCCCCCTTTGATTTGCCCCCCTCATGCGCCCCCTTTGATTTGCCCCCTTTGATTTGCCCCCCTCATGCGCCCCCTTTGATTTGCCCCCTTTGATTTGCCCCCCCTCATGCGCCCCCTTTGATTTGCCCCCTTTGATTTGCCCCCCCTCATGCGCCCCCTTTGATTTGCCCCCTTTGATTTCCCCCCCCCTCATTTGCCCCCCTCATGCGCCCCCTTTGATTTGCCCCCTTTGATTTGCCCCCTCATGCGCCCCCTTTGATTTGCCCCCCTCATGCGCCCCCTTTGATTTGCCCCCTTTGATTTGCCCCCTTTGATTTGCCCCCCTTCTCATGCCCCCTTTGATTTGCCCCCTTTGATTTGCCCCCCTCATGCGCCCCCTTTGATTTGCCGCCTTTGATTTGCCCCCCTCATTTGCCCCCTTTGATTTGCCCCCCCCCCTCATGCGCCCCCTTTGATTTGCCCCCCTCATGCGCCCCCTTTGATTTGCCCCCCATGCGCTCCCTTTGATTTGCCCCCTTTGATTTGCCCCCTCTCATTTGCCCCCTTTGATTTGCCCCCCTCATGCGCCCCCTTTGATTTGCCCCCTTTGATTTAACCCCTCTCATTTGCCCCCTTTGATTTGCCCCCTCATGCGCCCCCTTTGATTTGCCCCCCTCATGCGCCCCCTTTGATTTGCCCCCCCATGCGCTCCCTTTGATTTGCCCCCTCTCATTTGCCCCCTTTGATTTGCCCCCCTCATGCGCCCCCTTTGATTTGCCCCCTTTGATTTGCCCCCTTTGATTTGCCCCCTCTCATTTGCCCCATTTGATTTGCCCCCCTCATGCGCCCCCTTTGATTTGCCCCCCTCATGCGCCCCCTTTGATTTGCCCCCCTCATGCGCCCCCTTTGATTTGCCCCCCTCATGCGCCCCCTTTGATTTGCCCCCTTTGATTTGCCCCCCTTTGATTTGCCCCCTTTGATTTGCCCCCCTCATTTGCCCCCTTTGATTTGCCCCCCTCATTTGCCCCCTTTGATTTGCCCCCCCCTCATGCGCCCCCTTTGATTTGCCCCCCCCCTCATGCGCCCCCTTTGATTTGCCCCCCTCATGCACCCCCTTTGATTTGCCCCCTCTCATTTGCCCCCTTTGATTTGCCCCCCTTCTCATGCCCCCTCTCATTTGCCCCCCTCATGCGCCCCCTTTGATTTGCCCCCCTCATGCGCCCCCTTTGATTTGCCCCCTTTGATTTGCCCCCTTTGATTTGCCCCCCTCATGCGCCCCCTTTGATTTGCCCCCTTTGATTTGCCCCCCTCATGCGCTCCCTTTGATTTGCCCCCTTTGATTTGCCCCCCTCATGCGCCCCCTTTGATTTGCCCCCCCATGCGCTCCCTTTGATTTGCCCCCTCTCATTTGCCCCCTTTGATTTGCCCCCTTTGATTTGCCCCCTCTCATTTGCCCCCTTTGATTTGCCCCCCTCATGCGCCCCCTTTGATTTGCCCCCCTCATGCGCCCCCTTTGATTTGCGCCCCCTTTGATTTGCCCCCCTCATGCGCCCCCTTTGATTTGCCCCCCTCATGCGCCCCCCCTCATTTGCCCCCCCATGCGCTCCCTTTGATTTGCCCCCTTTGATTTGCCCACCTCATGCGCCCCCTTTGATTTGCCCCCTTTGATTTGCCCCCCTCATGCGCCCCCTTTGATTTGCCCCCCTCATTTGCCCCCTTTGATTTGCCCCCCTCATGCGCCCCCTTTGATTTGTCTCCTTTGATTTGCCCCCTTTGATTTGCCCCCCTCATGCGCCCCCTTTGATTTTCCCCCCTCATGCGCCCCCTTTGATTTGCCCCCTTTGATTTGCCCCCCCTCATGCGCCCCCTTTGATTTGCCCCCCTCATGCGCCCCCTTTGATTTGCCCCCCTCATGCGCCCCCTTTGATTTGCCCCCCTCATTTGCCCCCTTTGATTTGCCCCCCTCATTTGCCCCCTTTGATTTGCCCCCTCTCATGCGCCCCCTTTGATTTGCCCCCTTTGATTTGCCCCCCTCATGCGCCCCCTTTGATTTGCCCCCCTTCTCATGCCCCCTCTCATTTGCCCCCTTTGATTTGCCCCCCTCATGCGCCCCCTTTGATTTGCCCCCCTTCTCATGCCCCCTCTCATTTGCCCCCCTTCTCATGCCCCCTCTCATTTGCCCCCTTTGATTTGCCCCCCTCATGCGCCCCCTTTGATTTGCCCCCCTCATGCGCTCCCTTTGATTTGCCCCCCTTCTCAAGGCCCCCCTTCTCAATGCCCCCTCTCATGCCCCTCTCATTTGCCCCCCCTCATGTGCCCCCTTTGATTTGCCCCCTTTGATTTGCCCCCCCTCATGCGCCCCCTTTGATTTGCCCCCCTTCTCATGGCCCCCCTTCTCAAGGCCCCCTCTCATGCCCCTCTCATTTGCCCCCCTCTCAGGCCCCTCTCATTTGCCCCCCTCTCAGGCCCCCCCTTATTTGCCCCCTTTCATGGCCCCGCCTCCCCTGTCAGCCCCCGTCAGCCGCCTCGTTCATGCTCTAATATTTTTTCTCCAATTTCCCACTGCTGTCCTGGACATTGCATCACATCCCATGTGTTGTCCCACTGATGGGGGGTGTGGTCTGTGATCAGAGATGCATGCTAGGGTTCTGTGCTGTCTGAAGTCTACAGTTCTGTAGACGTGCCCCCTCGGGAGAAACCAAGTGTTTAAGAGGCCGTCGTAACGTCAGTTACATGAATTGGAATGTCCTTCAAGATAGTGACAGGGACTCCGCTAAGGAGAAACGCCAGGGGCAAGGTGTGAGGGCTCTTCCCCTCAGCAACTAGAACACAACCTCGGTCTTGCACCAGTGAACCATGAGGCACATTTCAACGTTCCCCTCCATACATCTTGAAGCCGTAGCAACGGTTGCTCTACCTCCCCAGCTGGAGGAGAGCGCAACTGCAGTTCAGAAAGGGTCCTTGCTGGGATCTTTCCTGGATGGTTTCTGATTTGAGGGGACCCATCTTCCAGGGCCAGCTGGCCTCGCCCATTACTCTACAGTTCAGCCTGAGAAAGGCTTGCATCTGAGCCAGCAGGGGGCTCATCGGCCTGCTGCTCAGATGGGATGATGAAGATCCTGCTGTTGAAGACCTACCACCCCACCACTGGGTTGTCCTTCTCAACAGATTACCTTCTCACCACTTCCATCAAATCCTGTCCCTGTCCTCAGACTCATCAAAGCGGCACCATTTGCATCTGAAGATACTCATTCAGGAAACAACCGGACTGCCAGGACGTCACTTCAGGGACCTGAGTCAACCGTATATATATTTTGGAGAAATCCTGCACAATCAATTACCAATGTCGGACAGTACTGAAGAATATTGTACAAAATCTGAATCTGACGCCTAAGGTATTATGGTTACCAGGGCTGCAACAATTTGTCTATTTGTTTTGTCGATCCGTTTTTTATATTTTTATCGTTTGGTAAGTACAATTAAGTACAAATACCTGAAATGTTTTCCTTGATGCTTCAGTAACAGAAATGTTTGGTTCAAAGATCATTATAAAACGAATACTTGAGTTTTTATTTGCTGCTTGTCAGAGCAAGTTTAAGACATCACTTTGGTGACTTGTGACGTTATGTGCTATTTATCACATTGGTTTAATAAATAAAAAAATTGATTAATCAATCGATCGTTAGTTCCAGCCCTAATTTACAGCAGTTTTTTTCTGCAGCCTATTGTGAAACTTATAACAAGGTTCTTACTTTATTTGCCTTGTTTGGCTTAGTTTTTCTTTGAGTATGATAATTCCCCATCTAAGAACTGAAAAGAAATTCTTTAATTAGCTTTTTTTTTTCATACATGTGTGAGCCTGGCCAGAGTTTACCTGGTATGGGGTTCTTACTACATGTGAGCGTGGCCAGTCTTTGAGCTGGCATAGGTACTTCATGTGAGCGTGGCCAGTGTTTTACCTGGCATAGGTATTTCATGTGAGTGTGGCCAGTGTTTGACCTGGCATAGGTACTTCATGTGAGCGTGGCCAGGGTTTGACCTGGCATAGGTACTTCATCTGAGCGTGGCCAGTGTTTTACCTGGCATAGGTACTTCATGTGAGCGTGGCCAGTGTTTGAGCTGGCATAGGGTACTTCATGTGAGCGTGGCCAGTGTTTGACCTGGCATAGGTACTTCATGTGAGCGTGGCCAGGGTTTGACCTGGCATAGGTACTTCATGTGAGCGTGGCCAGGGTTTGACCTGGCATAGGTACTTCATGTGAGCGTGGCCAGGGTTTGACCTGGCATAGGTACTTCATGTGAGCGTGGCCAGGGTTTGACCTGGCATAGGTACTTCATGTGAGCGTGGCCAGTGTTTGACCTGGCATAGGGTACTTCATGTGAGCGTGGCCAGGGTTTGACCTGGCATAGGGTATTTCATGTGAGCGTGGCCAGGGTTTGACCTGGCATAGGGTATTTCATGTGAGTGTGGCCAGTGTTTGACCTGGCATAGGTACTTTATGTGAGTGTGGCCAGAGTTCTATCTGTCATGGGGTATTAAAGGGATTAATCTAACGTGGCACACTATGTGTGAGCAGCTTGACATGGGTGTCATGCAAAAATAAACATGGGATGTGGGGTGACACCTCAAGATTTTAACTGGTTGGTTTTAGGTGGTCTATTTTATCGTTGCATTTTATCTTTTGAATTTTCAGCTACAGTCCGACGCTACAGCATTTAAAACATTGAGTATCTTTTGGCTGGACGTTTCTGGATGACTTCAGTCTGTGGCCAAAATCAACCACTGAAACAAAGCCTTTGCAATCCAGAAAAATCAAGAGCTTGAAGTGGTCCAGCATCTGGCCTTTTATTTAATCTCCTACACATTCAGCTTGGATTGCAGTGTGACTGAATAATGCGAACGGCTTCAGATCGTCACTACAATGGATGATGGACTCCGAATGGACAGAATTGGACAAGTTGGAGAATGTACCAGAACATTTTTATAAATAGTTATTTAAGCTTGACAGTCTGCGACGTGGCTGCGCTTCCTACCCCTGAAATGTCGATGGCTGGCAAGCCCTATGGATTGTCTTCTGTGCTGAGATGCAAGTCTTTCTCATGCTCAATTGTAATGTACTGGACAATACTAGCTGGACCTGGGAAATAGGACCCCTTGAATCTGAAACCATCTCGGAAACATCCCAAGTAGGGTCCTCTTCAAGCTGCAGTTATGCTCTTCTTCAGATGAGGAGGTAAAGAAACCCTCACTGGGGCTTCAAGATCTATGAAGAGGAACATTAAACTGTGCTCCATGGTTCTCTTATGTAAGAGCTAGGATGTATTCTAGTCGCCAAGTGTTAGAGCCCTCACATCCTACCCTTGGCCTTTCTCCTTGGGAGTCCGTGTCATGGTCCTGATGGATATTCCAGTTTGTAACTGATGTTACTACAGCCTTTTGAACACTTGGTTCCTTCTGAGGGGGTAAATCGACAGAACTGTAGACTTCAGACGGCACCTTATCCTAGCATGCATCTCTGGTCACTTAAAGACCACAACCAGATCACTAAGGCAACACTCATGCAATGTTGATGCAATGTTTTTGAGAGTAGCAAGGAAGTGGACAAAAGGTGTCAGAACCCAACAGTATCTCAACTCTTTAGCTCTGTGAAGGGAAGATTATTTCTCGAATTATTGGTTTATTTTATAGAGTTGTATTTTGGGGGAACTGCAATGTATAGTCAAAATGATGAGTGCATAAACCAACAGCAACATACTACTTGATCGCCTCAAGGTAAGTCTGTTGGCTGTATTTTGAAATGAGAAGATGCTCAAAGGACCACAAGCTCTGCCTCCACACCCAGATCCACCCCTCCCTGCTGTCGCCACTGGTCTAAGACGTAATCCAGAACAGTGAGGTCAGTGCACCTTCAGTTTCAGTGCTTGGGCTGAATAACTTCTGTCTTTATGTAATCGCTACTAGACTTCAGAAATGAAAGGAAGTGTTCAATGTTGGCATGCTTATTTGCGTAAATCAAATGGTATAGCTGTTCAGAAGAGTCTAATATGTTAATTGTTGCGCAAATGCTACCATAAAGCTCCAGCTGTAGATGAAATGCCACATAACACAAGGCAACTAAGAACAGTTGCACCCGGTGGTTATTGTATTGGTTTTCTATTTATGGTGAAGCCATGATGTAAATAAAGCTCAATAAATAGTAGTGACAGATTCAGACATACTACAGCTTTTCTCATTTTCAAATTGTTTCTCATTGGCTTGGAAAATGAGGCAGGACAGGTTTTTCATTGCGCATGATGCAAAGCATTTAAAAGTTGCATCACTTCCTGTTTCTGGTAGTTGTTGTTACCATGTGATTCCAGCGTGTGATGTTATCTTGCCGTTGTGATGTCTTGTTTTTTAAATGGTTGAATGTTGTGTGTTAACAGTGGGGGCAACTCCAGTACTTGATGCCTTGAACCTGTGTGATGCGCAAGACGTCGATCCAACCGCACAGGTGAGCGTTTGATAAGGACGGTTTCACATTGATACCCACCGTATTCACCCATCATTTTCTATAACATTATGCCCTTCTCAAAGTGATCTATGCAGAGTGGTCGGGAGGTAGGAGATGTGGGGGTTGAACCAGGCTCACCAGTGTAAAACGGTATTCGATAGTGTAATTTAACTTGCTGTTGTAATATTTATAGAATATATTTGTTACGATGTGTTTATTGATATTGGATGAGAATATGCTTGATTGTGATCCAGTGTGTGGAAGGTCGCCTTCCTGAAGACTGCCAACCTGTATGTTTCCAGTTAATAAATAAAGCTAATGAGATGTAGAACAGCTATTTAGCTATAGCACGTCGTCTTCCGAGATTGAATTACATGTACATATGGTACAAGACAGCTGTGTGAACGTATTTATAAAGATGCTGTCTGACTTTACAGGATCCACTGGACCAGGCATGGGGCACCAGGGTGGACCGGAGGCTGGGGACCAGAGGGTCTCCAGATTTGCTGGACGAGGCTGGGGACCAGAGGGTATCCAGATCCGCTGGACGAGGCTGGGGACCAGAGGGTAACCAGAGCCGCTGGACCAGGCATGGGGCACCAGGGTGGACCAGAGGGTAACCATCACCAAGCTGTTCTGAAACGCTAAAAGCACAGATTATTTTTAGTTCTCGCAAACTATTGTAGAGGGTGATTTATTCGTTTTTCATTCTGTGAAATTTTGCCCAAGCTGTGTTTTGAGGTCATATTTTGGGTCTTCTGAGTCATAGGAGCTGTTTTTGCTCCCATTGCTGCTGCTACTACTATAGTTTAAACATTGCTCAATAAGTCAACTTGTAAACTTAAGAACGTTGGATATTCGCTTCCCCTTTACAAATGCAAGGGTGTTTGTTACCAGATGTTAGACGGAGCTACCACTGTTTGTTACCAGATGTTAGACGGAGCTACCACTGTTTGTTACCAGATGTTAGACGGAGCTACCACTGTTTGTTACCAGATGTTAGACGGAGCTACCACTGTTTGTTACCAGATGTTAGACGGAGCTACCACTGTTTGTTACCAGATGTTAGACCGAGCTGCCACTGTTTGTTACCAGATGTTAGACCGAGCTGCCACTGTTTGTTACAGACCAGGACTCCGTGGCGGAGGGGAGCTGATGGAGGAGCCGTGCTGGAGGACCTGCCTGGTGAAGGACGTCCCTCGTGGGGGTAAGGACACCCGTCTCTAAAGTGATTATCACTCTCACTGCCACCTCTATGAAATAGAGTACAACTACTAAACTAGCCACTCAACTAGTCCCACATCTGTCACTGCAGCCATCCCTTTGATCAAAATGATTTAGAGAAACCTCCCTGGGTTAATGGAGCTATGAGTGAACAGGATTTATTTAGCCTTGCAATTTCTGCTCTAAATGTGAAGGCTGCGCAGTCTGCTCTACTTTCTCACATAAGTTCTAAAAGGTGTAGTTTTTTATTTAAATTAAAAGATTGAGGTGCAAGACGGTTTTTATTAATATCCTGATTGTGTTGTGAGTAGATGACGCAGATTACCCACCAGGATCAGCTTGGAGGACTACGATGGGACTGCTGATGTCTTTGGAAGGTAAATGTCAACATTGTGTTCTGTAGGTCATGTGACAACCAGAAGTACGCTCTTGAGTTCACACACTTCTGTATTTCAGAGTAACAAATAACTGAAGATGCTTGGTCCTACACAACAATTTCCAGAACATCTATGTTAGGGCAGGTTTGAAATATTCAAACAAATCTTTCATCTCTTTTACACTCCATCCAGGACTTCAGTTCAGAATGACTTCCAAAGAATACAGCCCACCCACCCACAGCTCAACTAATGGTGTTGACCAGACCAGGAACCTTGGCTGAGACCTGATGGAGGAGCCGTGCATCTGGAGGAACACCATGAGTCTACCTGCCAAGCATGTTAGTATAAACTGTATTGTTTACTACCAGCCATTACTGCAAAGTACCACTGATACCAGACCGCACAAACCACAACTGTGTGCTATCAGACCATCAAACTACCACTGATACCAGACTGCACAAACCACTGTGTGCCATAATACCAGAGCAGAAAAACTACAACTGGGATTGCTGCCAGACATTGAGGCCAAATTTCCGCTGTTTGTTAAGCCCAGGAATCCATGGCGAGGGAAGCTGATGGCGGAGCCGTACTGGAGGACCTGCCTGGTGAAGGACGTCCCGGTGGGGCGAGTGACACCCGGCTCTAAAGGGATTACCACTGAGGAGAGAGAGCTGGAGCCATGCATCCTGAAGGTGAATCTGATGGTACTCGTACAGGGCAGGATGGGGCGTTGGGCTCTCTCTCCATCACATGGTACTGGGTTCAACCCCCAAGTTCTCAGACCACATGTAATGACATGCATCTGAATTCACTAGGTCTCTTTGGAGAGGAGTGTCCGCTGAATAACTGAATGTTGGATCGTTTTGAATAATGAGAATAATCCATGTCATCCTTTTTTGTAAGGTGCGGTTGAAATGCTGTGTTCAGTCGGGGGCAGACACACCAGAGCTGTATCACAGCTGTATCTCTGAACAGCTGAAGTCCTGCAGGTCAGTAGTCCACTGCTGAAGATAACATGGATATTGTGTTCATTCACTACAGTTGTAATAACCTATTGATACCGTGACACTACTTGGACTTTCAAATAGTCTTAAAGTGAACCATTAGCATTCTTTCTGTGGCCACATTTCAGAGTGACCAACAAACAACGCCTCATCACAGCTAAAGTCATCGCTGGACTGGATTCATCTCCTACACTCACACAACTTGACTTTGTCACCATATGTTGCACATTAGGATCCTCCTAATGTGTTGCATCAAGGTTTCCTTCCTTCCCACAGTGGGAGTGCTCCTTGTCCTTCAAGGCGTTAGGGTTCAGTGTTAGGGAAAGAGTTAGGGAGAGATGGTTGAGGCATGGCCTGGTTTCACAATATACTGCTCTTAATTGTTTTCAAAATGGGTTTGAACAATGCTTCCCCAAAATGTTTCAATGTGCAAATGCTTTTTAAAATGTATACTAATGGTGTTTAATAATATAAAATCCTTGAAAATCCTACCTTGTTTGTGGGTTTTTTTTCAGCATGTTATACTAACCTTAGCCTCCCCCTCCCCTCTAAACTAACTTCACCTCTCTTCTATCCTAACCTTAACCCCCCATCTGCCCTAGCCTCCCTGTTACCCTTACCTTAACCTTCCCACTACCCTCACCTTAACCTCCCTCTACCATAACCTCCCTCCACCTCCCCCACCTTAACATCCCCCCACCCATTTGCCAGCACCGTACCCCCTCTAACCTCCCTCACCTAGGGACCGTCAATAAATTACAGTTTGAGTGACACAAAATCATTATTTACATTCCCTTCGTGGTGACTTGGTCTTATTATTTTCTTTACTAAATTGGTCTCATGTAGCACACCTATCTTGATTGCTAATGTGGCCATAATATAATTTAGATAAATATTTGACTTAAATAATTTCATAAACCTGACAAATATGAATTTTCCATTAAAATCATATAAAATAAAGAGCACTAAAATGAAATAAAAAGAGGTGTCCTGTTTGTACAGTGTTCTGTTGAACACACCACTTCCCGCTCTCTCACCCCCCCCCCCCTCTTGCTCTCACTCTCTCTCTATGCATCTCTGTCCCTCTCTCTCCCTCTCACTATACCCATCTCTCTCCCTCTCTCCCCCTCTCATTCTATACCCATCTCTCCCTCTCTCCCCCTCTCTCTATACCCATCTCCCCCTCTCTCACTATACCCATCTCTCTCCCTCTCTACCCCTCATTCTATACCCATCTCTCCCTCTCTCTCTATACCCATCTCCCCCTCTCTCACTATACCCATCTCTCTCCCCCTCTACCCCTCTCATTCTATATCCTCTCTCCCCCTCTCTATACCCATCTCTCTCACTCTCTATAAGTTGTTTCCATCCACAGGGATTTAAAGGTTAAAGGACACAACCTCTCAACCTGCAAATCTGCATCTAAACTGATCAGGCTGACGACTCATTGTTTGAGGTGACCTTCTAAAGCTGGGCCCGAACAAGGGGATATTATCTGACGCAAAATCCTAAAAAGAGGAAATAAAAGAAAAAAGTGAACAGAATTCTCACTTAGGTTCTATAAAGGTACAGGTGTGACTTTTGTTACCACTGAAGTGCTCTGCTGCAACACTCCATTTAGATTAGCTGTCAAACATGTCCCAACATCAAAGAACTGTCCGACAAAATAAAATGTCATGATTATTTACTTCAGCCAAAGACATAATATGCCAATTAGTGGTTTTAAATGTTATATTTCACAATCCAATCAAAATATGAACAGACAAAAAGAGAGAGGAGGGGGGTGGTGGGGGGGGGGGGGGGGGGGGAGGAGGGATGCAGGAGATACTGGGAAACCGCACAATGTTTACAGCTTCCAATAAGAGGCACTGGAGACAGAATAAACACAATGCTTTGATAAATATTTGTTCACAAGGACGTTGAGTAAAAGTCACTTAGGTATGAGCAAACATGTACACTGTGGTTGCGTGGTGGAAAGAGATTTCCTGTTTTTGTATAAGACTAAGTACTTAGTACAATCATGATTTTACTAAGCACTAAGTACTGAGTAAAATCATGATTACCTTTTGAGGTGAGGCACTTTCCCGTTCCAGCAATTGAAAACATCCTCTTCATGAATATCTGTGAAGTAATTTATTTTCTTTGGTATAATGAAGATCCGTATTCATATCAACATCATCCCAGTTCATTTCTATATACTCTGGTATTGCCACATCAGTACCAATGCACACATGTACATCCATCAAACAGGTTAGAAATTATATTAGGCCTACTTTGTGATAAATATCTGAACGTGTGGGTATTTATAGTAGGTATATTAATCTGTTTATTTTTGAAGAAAGGTGAAGCTAGTTGACTATACAGCTTACTGTAGTTATGTACCTTGAACTTGCACCAATTGCCACTACAAAACATTGTTAACGTTTATTAATCCTTTTGTTTAATCTCCGCAGAAGCCCCAAGCACACGTCACTGACTAACCGTGCCACATGTTATAGGCCAGATGTGTCCCATCCACAACTGCTTAATTCACCTACTGTGGGCGTGCTTCAACATACTTTGACCGAGTGCATAAATAGGCTACCGAAATCCCCTGATTACTTAAATGTACACACTTCACGTTAAGTTTATTGTTAAGGTCAACGACTAACAAGGAAGGAAAAGGACATGCCTTGGACCATAAGAAGTTGTAATTATTTAAACCAGTGAGACGATAGAAAGGCGTCGCCACTGCAGCGGTGGGCGGGGTTATCTCGGAGCCAACCTGCTATGTACCAGGTTTGACCCGGGTTTGATCCAGGTTGACAGCATGAGTCGCCATGGTAACCGAGCTGACTGAGCGCAGGCTAAGCTTCTGTCGTTCCCTGAATCCTGACGGTTAACCCGGAGGTCCAGCTTCTTGGAACGGGCTCCAGGGAACCACCAGCAGCAGCAGCAAGCACGCAAGCGGATGCTGCTGTGATCTTTCGAAGAATGAGCGCTCGAGACGCTGCCGTCGCCGTGCAACCTGTCGCCTCGCGCCGTGCGAACCGCTCGTTGGAGGCGGAAAAGTAACTTTTCAGCAGTGCGCGAGGCAAGCCCCGGCATTCCCATACGCGGTCTGCTCAGCTCATGAACAAAGGTGAGTAGAACAATAGATTACAGAATAGAATTACGTCCTTACGGTAATAATCCGTTATGCACGTTTATTGTTGCCCACACCTCACTGTAGACCTCAGTAGCCGGAGCCCGGCTGACTTGCTTAGCAAATGGACCGTTTTCACAGCTCGTCAAAAGTAGGGTAGCGCCACTTCCTGTTTGCTATTTTAACGCTGGCTTGCTTTTATTTACGTACCTCGCCAGTCGTGTCCACGTTGCCGGACCTAAATCAAACGGGTCCATGACTAATGTGATGAGGATTTCTGTGTCTGTCCAACTGAGCGAGGTTCTCGTAAATGTTTGACCATTTGAACGGAGAGTTATGGTGCGCGTGGCGTCGCGTCACAACACGGGACGCGTCTTCATCTGCGGCCCAAGTTGAGACGCGTCTACGCACCGAACCCGGCGGACGCGGACGGGTCTAGACGTCCGTCCCAGTTGCGAAGATAGTGTGCGCCGCGAGGCTGTCGATGGTGGACTGCGTGGCTTTAAACCTGCCGTCTCGTGATGGCGGTTAGGCCCATCGGAAAGGTCGTGGAGGTCATGGCCTACGGTTAGGCGCGTTCACGCAGCGGGGCTGCAGGGTGCACTCTGCTGCCCGAGGCCGTTCATGCCAGTGGTTATTAAACGGTTCACCGTGTCCATGTTTTGGCAGTACACTCTGTTTACTTTGAGGTCATTACAGCCTATGAAAAAGTCCATTTTAAATTACGTTTTGGTCAAATGAGTAACATTTTAGAAAAACACCTGTTCCCTTCTAATTTAACCAGGCTAAATTGTAGTCCTTTATAATTGGACGACAATAATGTTTGCATTTCATGTCATGATTTTTATAGTGCCCGGACACGGTTAGAGAAGACATGAATACAGCCGTCTTGACAAGTTAATTGCGTTATTTTCTCGGAGTTTGAGCACAACACGCTTAGGACGAAGATAAATACTATCCACACAAAAATGGCGACCCAAAGAAAAGTACAAGGCTACAATTATCGATCACCTAACCAACCAAAGGGCATGGATATTACGCTATTTTTTTAATCACTGCTTTATCGTTTCGTTTGAGCACCTTTTTTCATGTGTCCTTGCCTATTTTGCTGCTCTGAAATGTTCAAAGACGGCACATTTATGCTTTTGTTCTGTTTTATTGTATGATTGGCAGAACCCTCCACAGCCAGTACAAAGTACTGTAAACATGTACAGTACTTACATACATGTAACATGTGTCAAGTGACTGAATATAGCTGCAAAACAAAACATGTAAAAGTACTGCATATGGGGTTATTTTTGTTTAATCTATCATACAATTGAATTATAAATTGAATTCAGTAACATTTAAAGCAAACATTTTATGAAGCACATAACAGTGATTGACATTCAAACCAAACATGAAATCCAGAGTTTGTGTTAAAAAGTATATCGGGTCATTGAGGGCGCAGAGGACCGCTTGCTCTTTTTTTGTGGTTTCTTTATCATATGAATCTTTTATTAACCACCACATCTAACTTAGGTAATAATCTACCCACTAAAGCCAGAGGAAAAGCAGTCAGCTGACTGGGTCTACTGGTGTTGTGCTGTAAACCCAGTTGTCTGGCGGTCATCCCTTGGTGTGTGCAGGTATACGCACGAAAACAAAGAATACAGTGTGACTAACGAGCTATATGGAAACAATTCCTAGAAGAACACAATACTAATTAACTGATCTAATAGGTGCTCATTATCATGTTGGCCAATCAAGGTCTTGTTCATATGAAAGCATGTTTTTTTTTATTGGCGATATTCCAGCACTTTGAGAGGACTCCAGAGAGTTATAGTACAGTACTGTTAAATCCTAAATAAACATAAACCATGGTCATAACCTAGGCTAATAAAAACCTTGTTTTGCCACGCTGGCATGAGAAAAACTGGGGCGGCTTCAAACACAATGTCTTCCCATACTTACAAATAATTCCCGATTGATTACTAAATTAAAAAATGACAAAAACATCACAAAGAACACAAGAACTAACATTCCAATTCCCCTTTGCTTCCAAAATGGAGGCGGCCATATATTGTGATGTACAAGCCCTATACCTTATTCTTTTACATTTTTGCAAATCTCCTTGGTTTTCACAAGGGAAATGAGTTGTACAGTCACAAACACCGCTATTGCTTGAACAGTTTTGTATGTTCTTGTAGGTTTATTAACACACTGACCTTGGGAAATACAGTTGTGGCAACAACAGGAGACTGCTATGCTGGTGATCAAACTGGTTTGCTGTTTGTGTTGTGTTTGTAGTTAGTTCGATCAGAGCACGGGCAATAAGAAAAAAGTTTCTTATATGGTCTCATGTTTGTAATGAGGACCTGACCGGGCACACAACGATTTATTGAAATGTGGAAATTGGTTGATTAGTGTGAGTTTGATTTAAAAGGATGAGGAAAAAGAAAGAAAGCAAGGAAAGAAAGATATGTCCATGCCAACCCCAGTGTCGATGGCATAGAGCTTGAAGAGCCTGAGCAGTTTACGTTCAATTAGATTTTATCGATTTCCACACTGCCCATTTAGTCCTATTGATATCACTGTTGTGATCAGAAGATTCATCTTTCTATTTCTCCTGCGATTCTCAATCAGTCGCACCTATTGATGTCAGATTCATTTGTGAACCTCTAAGATTCAAGGTTGATTTTTCTCAAAACACTGGAGAGCCAAAAACGTAGGTGGTCATTAACCAGAACACAAGTGCCTGTGATCCCCGCCCTTCCCAGTGTTGGTATTCACCCTCTGGGAACTGACAGACCCTTGACCCTTGACAGACAGTTATGACAATATTTGCGAATAATAAAAAAAGAAAGTGCTAAAGAAATGCTTCATAATTCATCGGCTAATGGAATTGAGTGACGTACTAGACTACAACAAATATTTTAAGGATTGCCAAGTGGGAAGATAAACAAGATAGCCTGCCAATGAATCTCTGATTTTCCGTCTACTGCATTGAGCACAGGAAATCGTAAAGGTTAGCTTCTAGGTTAATACAAAGCTATATGTTAAAGTGTACAATCTTACAAAATACTAAGGGCTGGCAAAGGTGCAGGGATCCAAATAATTTGGAAATGTTGAAGTACATTATTACAACTTCGGCGGGAAAGTTATAGTATACAGTTTATTGAAGAATACAAATATTGACTTATGTGCCGGTGTTTTCTTACACTATAAGAAACCGTTTTGTGTTTTACCATTGGTATATTGTTCACAAGCCTTTTTAATAAACGTTTGGCTCTCTCTGCACCCGCACTTTCTCAGCTTAGCAGCTTATTCCCATGGGCCGTTGGTTATGTAAGATGCTATATTCAGAGAGAGCTAATCCTGCGCTTCACCCCTAAGGCCAATTATCAGATCATCGTGATGATGAAATGAAGGCATTCTATTCTTCCTCTAGACTGGTGCTTCCTCTAGACTGGTGCTTCCTCTAGACTGGTGCCTCCTCTAGACTGGTGCTTCCTCTAGACTGGTGCTTCCTCTAGACTGGTGCTTCCTCTAGACTGGTGCTTCCTCTAGAATGGTGCTTCCTATTTCAACCTGTGGTACGTGTACCACTGGTGGTACACGAGGGTACTGCAGGTGGTACGTGGAATTATATTTTTGAAATATACATTTACAATAATGGAAAAAAATAATATATATATATATGTAACTTATAATATATGTTAAATTGTTCAGTAACTATAGTATTATGGCTTATTTAACAAATTGTGGCGTTTTGTGCATTCCATCATAGGTTTTCCAAAAGGTTTCCTTTTGTTTACTGGATTTAAACACTTTTAAATCCAGTGACTTGCCCTGTGTCAGGTATGGTCAGTTGTTATATTCCACCATATTCTGTTGTGGCCTAGGGTTGTGCAAGCTAAGGTAACTTGCACATAGGGTTGGGGTGAGTTAATCTCACAACCAGTGTAGGGTTAAGAGTACTTATTCTTTACACCGTTTAGGATCCAGTTTAGGAAGTTCCCTAACTTTAGGGGAGCACCCATCTTCCCTGATTGAGGGGTGTAAGCTGTCCTTGGTTTGTGGACCCATCAGTGGAAATGTGCTAGAAAAAATGGTCTAGCAAAAGGTATATTGCTAGACCATTACCTTCAGGGTCATTGGATAACTAATTAACTGGGGGTGTGGTTAACTTGGCATTTATGAAGCCAATTGAGCAGTCAGCACCTCAACTTTAAATCACCCTTTGTTTGAAGCGGCAGCTTCTGAGTCTTCATACGAAGACTACTCCCGATCCCACACACCCAGGCTGTCCGGGGGGGGGGGGGGTTTGGAAATGTTTTCCGTACCCCCTGCGTCCCTTCACCGCTGCTTCTTCTCTTCAATGTCATGGTGTGTCTGTAACTTACCCGGTGAAATGAAACACTGCTGTACGCTGCCGCCCACCAGGAGGTCTCGGGGAATCGCTGGAGGAATTAGATGTCCTCCTTTTGGATGTCCCTGAAGTGGGCCCCCCACTGGTACTTCTCTGGGAAGTCAAAATCTCAACTGTTGTTTCTGCAATCTTCTCTCTCTCTCTCTCTCTCTCTCTCTCTCTCTCTCTCTCTCTCTCTCTCTCTCTCTCTCTCTCTCTCTCTCTCTCTCTCTCTCTCTCCAAAACACTTGAGTGTGCAGTCTCTTCCCAATCCAATAGCATTGTTGATCATCTTTGATTATTATAATTACATGTCCAGCTCTATGCTCTATTATATAAGAGGATATGCCCAAAAATCATATAATTCACTATACCTCAAATTACCCTCATATTGTGTACGGGTTGATGATGGTCATCATCATGCTGATATGGTATTCTACACCCCTCAGCTCTGAAGGCAAGCTTGATTGGGATTAGAGAGGGTCAAAGGGTCACCGGGGTTCAATCCGTTACAACGGACACTCATAACAATTATCTAAAATCCCCATTAAGTAAGACAAGTAAGATAAGCAGGGGTCAACTTGTGACCCCTCTCTCCCCTTCTCCCTCTCCCCCTTCTCCCTCTCCCCCTTCTCTCTCCCCCCCCTTCTCCCTCTCCCCCCTTCTCCTTCTCCCTCTCCCCCTTCTTCCTCTCCCCCCTTCTCCTTCTCCTTCTCCCCCTTCCTTTCACCTTCCCTTACTCAACAACTCTATCTGCCTCTCTCCCTCACCATTTCCCCATTCTCCCCCATTATCTGTCGCTCGCGGGATCAGAAGTCCTTGTTTTACCCAGACATCCGCACATGCATGGCATGGTCTCTGGAAAACGTAGCGATCTGTGGATCGCTCACGGGGCGCGTCACCACGTGAGCGATCCACAGATCTGAGGACAGATCTTACAGCCACGTGGACCACAGCTAGCAGGGGGTTAGGCCAGCCAGGATCCTCCCCCTGGTACTGTATTGCCTTCTGTCGCCCACTGCTGCCCTGATTTCAGGGCTTAGTGGGTGGGCCAGCTGGTGGGGCGAGAGAGGAAGGGAGGGACAGAGAGAGGGGGAAGGAACGGAGTGAGTGAGAGGGATAGATAGAGGGGGAGGGAGAGATGAGTGAGAAAAGAGGGGAGGGAGAGACGAGTGAGAAAAGAGGGGAGGGAGGGGAGAGAGGGAGGGAGGGAGGGGAGAGAGTGGGGATAGAGGTTTTGATTAATCCTTAGTAGTGTATACAAGTGGAAGTGATATTGCTGTATTCAATTCCTCAGGCCAATTTCACACAGTTGGACAAGTATCGCATTTAATTTTCTTTGCCTGTCTATTATGATACAAAACAACTAATGGTATTAACTATAAAACATTATGTATAAGTAACCTGTAAAGAACCTTTTTATATGGTTTTATTCATACTTAATTATATTGAGATATATAGCAGGACAGAGCACTTACACTGTTATACTAACATAATACAATTATAAATTTTATCAGTTATTACAAATCGATTGACAATTTAAGTCCCAATTTCCTCTTTAGTTAAGTTAGTTCTTTTTCTTATTGTGACCACACATGTAACTGTTACGCAACCTTGGGTTGAGTATCCACCCTCACCATTGGTGTGTTGCCGTCAACAGGATTTGTTACCAATACAGGTGCTCTCCTGTTCCTGAACCCTACACCTTGTTTCTCCTTTTCAAAGTGGGAAATAACGCCACGATGAGGAGAGCAGTGGGGGCGGCGCTGTTTTTCCTGACGCTGTTCAAAATGGCCGCCACCAAATCAGGTAACAAATCACAGGGAGTCTAACACCCTAACCAATAGACCAAAGGTCAGGAACCTATTACTATGGACCAGGGCCATGCTTGGCCCTTTTGGTGAATGGCTGTCCAACAGCCTGAAATAGGCTCTAATATATTGTAGATCAAATGTAATTTTGCAGCTGTCATCCCAGTGTTTTTGGTGTACAATTTACATTTGACCATGTTACAAAGCTAGGGTCTTTTTTTAGGTCAAATTCAACAACATAAATATACCAAAATACCATCATCTAATCCCTGAATGGTTAATGTGCCATCTTGGAAAGTATCATTCTTTCCACCCTGAATGGTCGTGACTAATTTTCAACTTCTTTGGGTTTCCCCCCGTGTGACTTGTGAAATACTTTGGTGGCTTATCAATTTCATTCTCCTCCCTTTCCTTCCCCCTTGTGGCTGGTACCCAAGACTACAGCCCACCAGGGAGGCCTACGTTGACCAGCTGCCTGTCCCGGGACAAGGAGACCTTCACCTGCTGGTGGGACCCCAGTGAAGGGGACGACGGGCTGCAGACCACCTACGCTCTTTACTACCTCAAGGAGAAGTCAGTGGCGCCCATCCTCTCTACGGTGTCGTCCGTTTCCTATTTGACTTCTGGGAAGAATAGTTCTAGAAAGATTTGTCGGGTGGTCCTCCTAAATGTAAACATAGCGACAATAAAAGTTAATCATTTTCATTTCATTTCATGAGATTGTTGTGAGATTCAGGTGACGACTCTGGTTCACAACGCTGACATTCACTCACCAATAAGCGGTCATTTCCAAGAGGAAACCTGTTTCCCTAGCGCTCACCAAAAATGAACCTACGTGTCAGTATCGTTCTTTTTCCACGCAAACACACAACTCAAAACAGCAGATTCCAAATTCACTTCCTTCCATTTTGCTTCGTTCCCCCCCCCCCCACACACAGTTCTGACGTGGTGCACGCCTGCCCCGACTACCACACCGCCGGGGAGAACTCGTGTTACTTCGACAAAAACAACACGTCCATCTGGGTGAACTACAACATCACCGTGGCCGCCGCCAACGCGCACGGCAGCAGCTTCTCTGAGCCGGTGGTCGTGGACGTGGCGTACATCGGTGAGCGATCAACGACGCCCCTCTTACTCTCCCGGACCAGGGCGTCCTTCCCGCGCTCTTCCGTGCCGCGAGGGCCCAGCCGGATGCCGTTTGCGTTGTCCCGTGAGAGCCTTCGCCACGCTGTCCAGCCACACTGAGACGGCGGCATTCCTTTTCAGTTCGTGGCTTCCCTCGTGCCGGGTCCACTTCAGCTGGCCGGCGACGTCTGCACCACACCGCAGTTACCAGAATCAGAGGCCGAGTCGCTTTTATTACATCTTAGCGTACAAGTACGCAAGAGTACACTTCTTAGGCTTTGCTCCTCAACAGTCACATCAAATACAAGATCAATAACAAAGTATGTAATGATAATAAGTAGCGATCCATATCCGCCATCCATCGTTTTTAGATATATAATATTAACTGTGGAGAGTGTGTGTGGTTGGTGGCGGGTTCAAGCAGTCTAACCAGCGTGACTCAGGTTGGCTCCTTAAGCCCGCCATCAAACACACACACGCCGCCTCTACGCAGCGATGCGAGGCCGGCCCTTTCTTCTGTGTAGCCGGCTTAGCGTGGAAAGAGCCTCAAGGCTCAGCAGACGTGAACGTTGAGACTTTCTTTGTCTTAAATCGCCTCAATGTTGTTTTCTGAAGAGTTGGACGCATTCAAAAAGACGTTCTGTACCATCGCATTGTTTCGAGCTTCACACTAAACACGTGCAGAGGCTATGAGCTTGGTCACGGTTCTATATTTCTTTATATGTGATACGTTGCCGTTCCTCGGGAAGAAACAGCTCTGTCTCTGTAACCACAGACCTCCGTCACGTCTAAGTGGAGATACGTAAAGCTTGTGGCCGGGTTAGCCAGGGTTCGGCAGTTTCTTTTAAAAATAATTAGCTTTAACTTAAATAGCTTTATCGCTTAATGGAGCGCAGTAAAACCTGCTTAGCACACGGGATCGCTTCTCAAATTTGCTCTTGTGAGTTGAACTGCTGTCGTGACCTTGTTTGAAATCATTACACTATGGCAAATATTGACGCAATATTCACAAATTGCCTGTATCTCACACATTGTCTCCCTGTCTCACACTGTGTCCCCCTACTCTGTCTCACACTGTGTCCCCTACTCTGTCTCACACTGTGTCCCCTACTCTGTCTCACACTGTGTCCCCGACTCTGTCTCACACTGTCCCCCTACTCTGTCTCACACTGTGTCCCCCTACTCTGTCTCACACTGTGTCCCCTACTCTGTCTCACACTGTCCCCCTACTCTGTCTCACACTGTGTCCCCTACTCTGTCTCACACTATGTCCCCCTACTCTGTCTCACACTGTGTCCCCCTACTCTGTCTCACACTGTGTCCCCTACTCTGTCTCACACTGTGTCCCCGACTCTGTCTCACACTGTGTCCCCTACTCTGTCTCACGCTGTGTCCCCGACTCTGTCCCCTCCCCCCAGTCCAGCCCCACACCCCAGAGAACCTGACGGTGGTCGTGCTGGAGGACAAGGACGGCACCTTCTTCCGGGTGTCGTGGGAGCCCCCCCACAAGGCCGACACCCGCTCGGGCTGGATCACGCTCGTCTACGAGCTCCGCGCCAAGCTGGATGGGGCGGAGTGGGAGGTAGTAGATGTCATGATGCTTTGGGTGCTGCATGACATGCTGCTTGACCTGCAAAATGGCATGCTGAACGCCTAACAATTTAAATTCTAAAGAAAGACTATTATATTAAATTTAAAGAATAAATATAAAATAATAAAGAATATAGAGTATATAAAGAAGCACGCTAAATTCTGGTCATTCTTCAACCTTGCAGTCCTTCTATACTATTTTATTTTTATACTTTTATCATGCACTAAAACGCAGATGCAGCATTTGCTGTTCCATTGGACGTGTCTTCTACGGTCCCTTTATTCCCACAGGAGCACTTTGCCGGGCAGCAGAAGATGTTCAACCTCTTCAGCCTGCGCTCAGGCGGGACCTACCTGGTCCAGGTGCGCTGTAAGCCTATCCATGGCTTCTGGAGTGAATGGAGTCCCCCTGTTAACGTCACGGCCCCTGATGGTGAGAGCAAGCAGCCGACTAAATTCAGTGAATTCAGAAAAAGGTAGGGGGGGGGGGGGGGGGGTCAGGCACCGTGGGGAGGAACACCTGCAGGTAGGCTGCAGATATTGGGGGATCGCAGGTGAACGCTGGTATAGTCTAGCCAGTGTCTCGGGTGTTCTACTCCCAGCAGAAACGGTTCTGGCTTCAAATCCCAATGTGTGCATCTTTGAGCAGGATGCCGAAGCCCTCTCTGCTCCTGAATGACATCTCAACATATTTACAAAAACAAGAAATTCACTGTGGGACGCTTTGGATAAAAGCTTACGCTAAATACTAAATATAATGAAACGAGGCCCGGAAACCCAAGTATATGAATACGTCTATTTAATCGTTTGGTTTACCGTTGCAAAAGACGATAGTAAATCCTGTACCGTCAACTTTGTGTGTGTGCGTGTGCAACTGTTTTCAGCCGTTCCCCAGGAGAGATCCACGTGGATCATCGTTACGTTCTTCTCAGCCCTCACCTTCCTCATCCTCACCTGGATCCTGACCGTGAAAAGCAGCAGGTGACCGAGAACGTACACCTTTCATTTTTCTTTAATAGTAATAGAACATACACTCTCGCAATTCATAAACCGTTATGCTGCTCAGGAAGGGATTATGAGGAGAAAACTGTGTTGGCTATTGTATGTAATGTAATGTCTTCCTTCCCACCTTCAAGCGTGAAGCATTGCCTTTTCCCGCCGGTTCCGGGGCCAAAGATAAGAGGCTTGGACATACAGCTCCTGAAGGTAAATCGGTGGTCCCCGCGTTGTAATCATCCAACATGAAGCTCTGGTTTTTACTACTCACCCCCCCCCCCCCCCCCCCCCCCCCCCCCCCCCCCCCCAGAACGGCAGGTCGGAGGAGGCCTTCAATGCCCTGGTGGCCCCGGGCCTCCCCCCCATCACCCACTCCAACTACGAAGACCTGCTGGTGTACCTGGAGGTCAGCGGCCACGACAAGCAGGAGCTCATGCAGGCCGAGACCCCCGCCGTCACCACGACCACCAAGGGCGAGAAGCCCCCCAACTCCCCGTCGGACTGCGACTCCGGCCACGGCAGCTGCGATAGCCACACGCTCCTGATAGAGAAGTGTGGGGGAGGGGAGGAGGAGGAGGAGGCGGAGGAGGCGGCGGGGAGGAGTCACGGGGAGAAGCAACGGTGGGGGAGGAGGGGGAAGGAGGAGGAGGAGGAGGAGGGACGGGTGAAGACGTGGCCGTCGGTCTCTGCTCCTCTGGAAGGGTACGCCGGCTCCAAGGCGCTGGATCACGGGGTCACGCTGGGGACGGTCACGCTGCTCCGCTCCTCCGTCCACTCCTTCCCTCCGCCCCCGCCGCCGCCGCCTCCAACGTCTGCGGCCCCCTCCTCGGGCCGCCGGGCCCCCCAGGGCCACAGCATGTGTGAGCAGCACCGGGCCGGTCTCCATGCCCGGGAGGAGCCGTACTGCCGCGGTGAGGCCCACAGCGTGGAGCACAAGCATCAGCAGGGGGGGGGGGAGACGACCACGATCACGACCATCGCCCTGCCGGCCCCGCCCCGCTTCCCCTCCCAGGCCACGGAGTACGTGGAGGTGCAGAGGGTGAACCAGGAGAACATGATGGTGCTCCGGCCCCTCTCCTCAGCACAGGGCCCGAGGGAGACGGGGCCCCAGGGGGAGGAGGACTACAGCAGGGTGAAAGGGCTGAACTCTGCCGACGTGCTCCTGCTTCAGAGAGCCGTGGAGGCAGAGACCGAGGAGGAGGAGGAGGAAGGGCAGGAGGAGGAGGAGGAGGAGGAGCACCCATGTGACATGCAAGAGAAGAGCTGTTTGTTGAGGGAAGACTGCTACACAGCGCCTCCTGCTGTCCCGGGCCAGATGACGGGGGGCGGGAAGCTGTCTGTAGGCCTGCCCCCTGCTGTGTCGCCTCAGGAGGACATCATCCTCGCAGCGAACGGCTATGTGACACCGCAGTGGCCATGATGCCCACACACTAGGTACTCTTTGGGCCCAGCCAGCGGGCCTGAGCACCCCCTCGCTAGCAAGACCCACAGTGCGATTTCCACACAAGGACTACACATGGATCTGCTCCCAGTAGGACATCCTGGTAGCGTTATTGTATATATTCTTTCACATGTTTTCAGCGGTTTTCGTTCATTTTTCCTGACCTTTGCATTAATTTCATGTAATTTATTCTGGAGCAATCTACTTTAATTTTTTTAAAAGACCTCATGATTTCATCAAAATATTGTATTAAAGAATCATAATACAATGAATCCCTTCGATTCTTTGGGGGAAAATGATGTGGTTTTGAATGCAATGTGACTGTTGTGATTGTATTGTGTATGCTCCAATCGTCGCTGTCTGCCGAAGACAAGCTTGCTGTCACGTTCTTCTATACGTTGGTGTGGAAGAAAGGATAGAATTCATTGACATTTGTAAACACTAATAAAACGTCTAAATATGTGACTCAAAGGTGTGGTTCCTCCTGCATTGCCCCAGGTCCTCCGTCACACCGGTGTCCAATCTAGAGAAGACGCATGTTCCCTTCCCCCTGTTGCTATACAACCCTGTATCTTCCCCTGTGTGCTTTGAGGACTCACGGGGTACACCTTCTTATATACATCTTGTAACTCTTCCCATGATCATGCTTTATTAAGCATCAACTCAGTAGCTATCCAGAGGGTCCGACTGAATCTCTTCGTACAGTTGGTGTACTACGGGTAACTTTAATTCAGTGATGTGTGTCAATCAAGCTGCAAAAAGATCAAATAGAAATGCATGGTGTTGAACTTTTGTCTCTTTCTATGTTTTTATCTCGCTAATCTTAAACCGGCTGACTATGCGGGAGGAGTTTAGTTGATGTCTAATAAGCACGATCATGGGAAGAGTTACGAGACACGTAAGAAGTACCGTAAGTCTTCAAAGCACAAAGGCGACGATACACTGAATATATTGGAACATCTCAGCCCACAGAATGATTGAAGAAGGATCTGTTGCCAAGAGAGAGAGAGAGAGAGAGAATCAAGAATCTCTTGCTGTAAGAAAGAAATGCCCGTTGCTCTCCAACGTTCTTCAACTTGGATTGAACCAAGTAGGCCTACGTTTGCAGTAGACATTTCAGGTACTGACACTATCAAATCATAAATCAATTTGATTAATGTTCTCTTCCCTTTCCATACCACTGAGAGGAGGTGAAGGTTCTTGCTCTAAATGGTGAAGCAGCTATCCTGAGTTACTCAGTACTGCAGCAATGCATTGACCTTAACTGAAGGGGTTCGCTGATCTTTAAACCAATCTGCAGGGACCACACCCACACATCCAATTAAGCAAACACAACAATCAATAAAGCAAAACAACTCAACAACAGTGTTCCACTTAAACGGGTGGCTGGGTGGCATGAGTGGGTCGATAGTACGATTCTTGTAAACAAAGAGAGAGGTCCGGGCCGGGCATCATTTTTTTATTTGTAGAATATCAGTTATAGGATGTTATTTTATTGATAACATTATTGAAATCCCTATCGCTCAGCATTGAACTCAGCATCATACACATATGAACAGGTCCTTTTTAAGCTGCGAGCTGGTTAAAATGTTACACAAATGGCACACAAAGAACGATGAACATAACACTAACAACTCAAAAATAGGACCAAGGGTCATCCCAAACCACACACATGCAGGGTAGGAAGCGAGAGTCAAGAGAGAACAGGTGCTCATTGAATGATTCATTCAGTGTGCATGTTCTTTACTTATTATAGAACAACGGTGTGTGTGTGTGTGTGTGTGTGTAGGTCTAGCTGGTTGACTGCACACTCCACACCCACATGGGCAATAACAATAACATGGTTGTATTAAAGGTTTCATTGCCGTCCAATGAGGTACATGGGCGAAATCCTTGAGTTTGTGTTATCGACAAATGGCTAACTGGCTTCCTCTGAAATTTCAGATGCAACAATTTTTAACTGTGCTCTCCTGTAACTATACAGGATAATTATTGTCGGACAATTTTAATAAGTTATATCTCACTTCCCTCTGTGCACACTCTCTCTCTAAAGACCTCCATGCACTCTCTAAAGACATCCATGCTCTCTCTCTCTCTCTAAACACCTCCATGCTCTCGCTCTCTCTCTCTCTCTCTAAACACCTCCATGCTCTCTCTCTCTCTCTCTCTCTCTCTCTCTCTCTCTCTCTCTCTCTCTCTCTCTCTCTCTCTCTCTCTCTCTCTCTCTCTCTCTCTCTCTCTCTCTCTCTCTCTCTCTCTCTCTCTCTCTCTCTCTCTCTAAAGATTACGTCACCTCATCTCTGGCACTGTGCCAGAACCTCCGCATGGAACTGGATGGAACTGACGGAGAAGTTCTCTTCGGAGGCTAGCGGTTAGTACCGCCAGAGGCAGACCGATCTCTCTTGACAACTGTGGAATCACCATGTTTTAGGAGGTCGCCAGATCTATACTATGACACGCGTTGGACAAGGACCTCGATGAAGCAGACCTCCAAACCGAACCCCTACTCAAACCAGGACTGCTCACTTCCGACTAGTTGCTGTTTAGTTATGTAGACGCTTTAATCCAGAGCAATTTATGACACTGTAGGCCTCTGGTATCTAACCCAGATGCCCTAGTAAAATGCAGGTTGTTTTCGAGTCCTTTGCATTCACTGAATAAAAAATAGGAGGGGGATATGTCCCCGTCTTTTCAAACACCCAGTGCCCCACATGGAGGGTTGTTACAACCAATAAAAGAAAAGCTATTTTCTTCTTATTCAGGCCTAGTACATTACTAGTGAGTAACTTGTCCCCGCTAAAAAAGAATCCCAGGGCAACGGAATTTGGTGGATAGAAACAGGGGCCCGAAGTCGCTCCCATGACCTCATTGGAATGCAGCCTTTGTGCCTACCTATATATATATATATATATAAATCGTTTATAGCTCCGTATTTTCCTGCAATAGCTGAAAGGTTGCATTATTGTGATTTTGAAGATGGGTAAAGGAACTCTTAATGACTCCAAAAAATGGGGTTTGTGATTCACTTAAGCGAACGCAGATGATATCTGTAAATTGTGAAGGTAAATAATGGTTGTCGCGGTGTGATTGGCTGGATGCCTTCCGCCCATCGTCACTATCTGTGGAAGAAAAAGCTGCAGGCCGCAGAGCAGCAGGAGCTGTCGCCAGCATGTTGAAGATCATGCCTCGTTTGACAAGCGTGCCATATGTTAGCAGAATGTCCAAAACGGGCCATTTGGTCGCTCTGGCCAAATTCCACCGTGCCACTGGTAAGTTACTGGGAAACTAGCGAATAATACTTTTTTTTTTTTACTACAGTTTTGATTCCAAAACAAACTGACGCTCTTTTCTTTTTTTCTTTTTGGCTTCTTAAATATTTGTGATGAATATATAAAGTGAAGTGCATGCTCATTTTCACTGTGTGTTTTATGTTAGAGTCGTTATTATAGCCTACTGTCCATTTTATTTACGTTGCATAACCGGTGATGCAGTTTAGACCAGAAAATTAAACTATTGATAATTGGTAATAGTAACAGTTCTTATTGACACTCAAGAGAAGCAACGAAATTGTCATAGATGTACAAGCTTCACTTCGTTTATTTTTTCTATGTGAAATGCTTGCTAAAACAACAACTTCAAACTGTTGGAAAAGTGCCAGAAGCTACTAGTCTACAAACTACTGTAAATCAATTATGAATGTCAATTATAAATGCATCATGTGGGTATTTTACACGTAGGCATACTTTTGCTACATGCTTTTTAATTGTACTTACTTGTTGTACTACATAGATGGCCCTTGCCTTGTCATAAAGAAATTCCCTGTACGTAATGATCCCGTTATACTGTAGATTTGATAATATATAACACTATAGCAAACACATTCAATGATATGTTAGAAAATGTGAGCTGTGAGTGGAAAGGGATTGTAAATTAATTAATTAAAAGCAACACAAAGATAATATCTTTCCACAGGGGCAGCATGTCAGAAAGCAGCACACAAGTCACGCGACCTTCCTCCAATGCCGCCCTGCGACTTCAAACCTCAGGAATATCAAGTGAGAACCTGGTTAATCAATACTAGTTAACCAATGACTTGTTGCAATGTGTGTCATTGCATGTGTGGACAGGCAGACAGACAACAAACATGCAAAGACCAAACCATTCACGTGGTCTCTCGCTCTCTTGCTCTCTCTCTCTTGCTCGCTCTCGCTCTCTCTCTCTCGCTCTCTCTCTCTCGCTCTCTCTCTCTTGCTCTCTCTTGCTCGCTCTCGCTCTCTCGCTCTCTCTCTCTCGCTCTCTTCCTCTCTCTCTCGTGCTCTCTTGCTCTCTCGCGCTCTCTCTCTTGCTCTCTCTCTCTCTCCATAGGACATGTCCAAGCAGCGCATGATGGAGATCCGCAAGCTCAACTGCCACCCCATGATCATGAAGGTGACCTACTACAAGAGCCCGGTGTTCATCCACCAGGGACACATGCAGTGGCTGTGGGACGTGGACGGCAAGCGCTACCTGGACTTCTTTGCCGGAGTGGCCACCGTCAGCGTAGGACACTGCCACCCGTAAGACCCCCCCACCACGCCGTCCTCCTCCCGTGTCTCCATGCTACGCTGGGGACTCCTTTAGGTCTTGAGCCGAGGCTTTGAACCAACCCTTAAGGGACCTAGGATCTCATCCTAGTTTGGTTCTCTTCCATGATTGTGTACATTAGTGTGTATATGTGTGTATATATATATATATTGCATCCAGGACAGTGAAGAGACAGGATGGAGTCGCTACAGGGCGTGTCGCCGAGATGGGAAGCGTACCGGCGGGTTGAGCCGCTAAGCAATTCTTCCATGTGTCTTATTCTCTCACAGAAAGGTGACGGCTGCCGCGGCGGCGCAGATGAAGAGGTTATGGCACACGACCAACATTTACGTCCTCCCGGCTCTGCAGGAGTACTGTGAGAAGCTAGCCTCTCTCCTCCCAGATCCTCTCAAGGTAAGTACTGTGAGAAGCTAGCCTCTCTCCTCCCACATCCTCTCAAGGTAAGTACTGTGAGAAGCTAGCCTCTCTCCTCCCACATCCTCTCAAGGTAAGTACTGTGAGAAGCTAGCCTCTCTCCTCCCACATCCTCTCAAGGTAAGTACTGTGAGAAGCTAGCCTCTCTCCTCCCACATCCTCTCAAGGTAAGTACTGTGAGAAGCTAGCCTCTCTCCTCCCACATCCTCTCAAGGTAAGTACTGTGAGAAGCTAGCCTCTCTCCTCCCAGATCCTCTCAAGGTAAGTACTGTGAGAAGCTGGCCTCTCTCCTCCCACATCCTCTCAAGGTAAGTACTGTGAGAAGCTAGCCTCTCTCCTCCCACATCCTCTCAAGGTAAGTACTGTGAGAAGCTAGCCTCTCTCCTCCCACATCCTCTCAAGGTAAGAGGCGCCTTTCGTCGTGTTTGGACTCAAAGTACATTTCTTTCCCCTTACTAGATCTCCCTCTGTCGAAGAAAATGTATAATATTATAATATATATAATGATAATAATTAGACTGTAATTCTTATTTTATTGTAATAATATATACATATATACAGTACATACATACATAAACATATAATACAATTACATCAAACAAATGAAACAGAAATAGCCATATGATTGTGGTACTTTGTCATTATTGACAGCCTCGATCTCTTCGCCAACCAACGATCCACATAAAGAAATAAAACATAAAATGCTAACAACCAAAATGAACATGAATACATTTTTTAATGAGACCAGCTGTAACTAACTAACTATCGGTTGGTGTGAACGGATGGTGTTCTTCCTCCTTTAGGTGGTCTACCTGACCAACAGCGGCTCAGAGGCTAACGACCTAGCTATGCTAATGGCCAGACTTCACACGGGCAACCATGACATCATCACCCTCAGGTGGTTTCATTGAAATACACTTTTTCTTAAAATGAGAATACATGAGCGGTTGGATCATGTACAGAATATTGACATAGAAATGACCAATTCTCTTCAATACGTTACACATAATAGACCCTTTTCAGATACACAGGTGTCGCTCATAACGCTAACTATGGGTCTGCTGCTTTTTGTACCAGGGCACGGGCAGTAGACCAGACTAGCGAAGATAAGCCTGCTACCTTTGCCCTGCTACATACAGGGAGCGGACCCATAATTAGTGTCATGAGCGACACCTGTGTTTGTCCTACGACGACGCCTCTGTGAAAAGGGTCTATGGGCAGCGCCACTGGTTAGATCACTGGAGACTGCAATAAGTGTTTCTGATTGGCTGAAAGGGTTCACGGGGACGCCACTTCCTATCCCAAGCCCGGTAAGAAGTGACGTCACCTGGCCCTGCTTGTGCTTCATTCTGCGAGGTGGGATTTTTTGATTGGTTGCATTTGGATAATAATTCGCAATCAAAAAAAAAAAGAATAAAGAAATGACACACCTGTCTTTTCCAGAGGGTCGTACCATGGCGGTAGCCCACAAACCATGGCGCTGACCTCTAACTCGGCATACAAATACCCCGTCGCCAATGGAGGCTGCACCACCGTATGTACACGCTTGCGGGGGGCGGGGGGGGGACACTTCGTTGTGGTCGTCATGTTATTAAAACAGTATGGCCGTACAACAACCCCGTGATCATCAACAAACCGTCACTATATTATCCTGAGGGGAAGTGGAAGAAGTGGTTAGGGTGGTTTTGACTCCCAGCTGAAAGGTTGTGGGTTCGAACCCCAACATCCACGGTCTACCTGTCGGCATCCCTGAACAAGATGCCCAGCCCCCACCTGCTCATTGACTCATTAACTGTCACTTTGGGGGGGGGGGGGGGGGGGGGACGACATCGGCCAAATCCTAAATAATGAACAGATAGGCAAGTGTTTTGAACAAATCTGTGGGATATGCATGTGGTAGGCCTACAGTTTGTTGTGTATGGCTGCACGCGTGTGATGCGAGTGCGGTTCCAGCTGACATTGGCCTCTGTCCACCGAATAGACCATGTGTCCTGATGTGTTCAGAGGGCCCTGGGGAGGGAGCCACTGCCGGGACTCCCCGGTACAGACCATCCGGACCTGCGAATGCCCTCAAGGTAACGCACAAGTTGATGGACAAAAAACCCCACATATTTCATGTTGTACGTTATTGTTCCGATTGCATGTGCCTCAACAACATCCAACCTCCCATTTCCTCCAAATCCCTATGAACCCACATCTAGGTGACGAGCCGGGTGATATTTGACCCTCCATTTATCTTTAACATAGGTCTGTAGTGTCGGCCACAACCGGTTTTAGTGTTACGCTGGTTACAGTGTGTTAGTTGTACAGGATCACGTGGCACTGTGTAGAAATCCATTCCCCTTATCTTGGGTAAAAGTGTAAGGGAATGGGGTCAGCACAGCAGGTCTAGAGGCAGAGCTATTGGCCGAGGTGTCTGGTTGGCAGTCAAAGTCTCCCACTGTAGATGATTGACTTTCAATGAAATGTCATGTTTGGAAGAGTCACCGAAGGACACTTCTTTGCAGTGTAGTGCACACTGCTAACAAATGCATCCAAAAGGAGTTCAATTAAATCGTTTGAAAGCAATTGAAGGAACCAGCATTGTTAAAAAACAACAGCGAGAGGACATCCCAGAATGACCTATTTGTTCTTTCACATTGCATTTATTTAGCTGATGCTTTTATCCAAAGTGACTTACAATAATGGCATTCACTCATTAAGAATCATGCAAATTCATACAACTAATCAAACAAGCAAACTGCTTCAAGTGCTTCATGTTAGACAGAAAATTGTAGCAAGGTTAGTGAAAACCGGTTCGCTGCAGAGTTTGAAGGACAATGATCCATAGAGATGGTGATCCATGCTGCCATGTAGGAGCCATTTCTTATTTTCATGGGCCAAGATGCAGAGTTTTCAGTCTGTGATGAAAGAAGTGTAGGGTTTCTGCCAACAAACAGGATTTTGTTTAGTGGGAGCTGGGGTCCCCTCATAGTGAGGGAGTAGCGAGCCATTAGGGTCATAGAGCGTCGTGGACAGGCTGGGGTGTATGGCTTGACCAAGTCCCACTCAAAATGTCTTTCTATTTTGGAAAACAACAAACTACACTTTGTTTTAAAATGAATTATATGTCTCCGTTATCTTTGTGACGTCTAGGTCAATGCATGGCCAACGATCAGTATATCGGACAACTTGAAGAGACTTTTGCCACCAGCCTTCCTTCTCGTATTGCTGCTTTCTTTGCAGAGCCTATTCAGGTACCAGCCATAATGTCTTTGTGAACATGTCTCACTGTTACAGTACAAATCCAAAAGTCACACCGTTGAACTTCTTTCAAATAATATTCTCTCTGCATATTTACTAGTTTTAAATACTTGAAGCTCAACTTTTCTACATGCAAAGTCAAAGGGCTGTTCATGTAGTGAAAGTTATTCAGTATGTACCTTTATGTGTAACACCATCATTTCTTTGTATACAGTGGGCCCTGTGAAGCCCTGTGAGACTGTGAGAGGAAGAAGTGCTATTGACATACAACTACCTTGACCTGACAGGGCGTAGGTGGAGCTGTACAATACCCCAAAGACTACCTGAAGCAGGCCTTCAAAATGGTGCGGGAGAGAGCAGGCGTCTGCATCGCTGACGAGGTGAGATAAACCCTCCATTTACGTGACCTTTGACTTAATACGGGATTTCATATCGCCTCTCTTCGTCGTTTAATTGCGTCCATTACATTCGTTATTGATCGATAAGCCTGCCGAATAGATACCTTTAAAGGTGCTGTAGGCCGGATTTGAGAGATGTGAAGAGAGAGGGTAGAAAGGAGCAGAAGAGAGCAAGATGTTTGAGCCAAGTGTGCGTTCACGCACCTGTGATTGACATGCAAGATGGACTCCGAGAACCAATCAGGGAAGAGATGCCCTGATTGGTCAGAAATGAGCCGGCAGCACCATATCATTTAGATTGTCTCATACAGAGGCCTGCGCAGTCAACTCAAAACAGATAGTCTCACAGCGCATTTCACTAGCTTGTAGCTACGGGATGGCTGTGCCATTTCTTACCAATTACACTCAAATAATAGCTCTTGACTCTACAACCTACAGCACCTTAAACCATGCACATGAAACCACTGGAAAGGTTTTTACATCCACCAGGTGCAGACTGGATTCGGAAGAACCGGGAGCCACTTCTGGGGCTTCCAAGGCCACGGGGTGATGCCTGATATAGTGACCATGGCAAAGGGCATCGCCGGCGGCTTCCCCATGGGGGCGCTTGTTACGACCCCTGGTGAGACTAACCCCAACAACTACACAGCCTTAGGAACCACCCATGAAAACAGATACGAATCTCAGGGAACACGAGGATGCATAGAAACACGCCTAATCATGGACCGGTTTGATCATCTAAATCCTAGATGGATTACAGACGTGGTTCTTAGGAAAGAGCCAAGCGGGCATGTGGTGCAGTAACCTCATTGCCCTCCTTCTGTTCGTTGTCCCCGTTCCCTTAAACCCCCATGCGTTCGTCTTAGTTCCCGTTTACTAGTGTTCTTGTATTTTTACTGAGTCTCAAGGAAAGACATGGCCCCGGATGTTATGAAAGGGTAAACGTATGTACTTAGATAAACTATTACACAATGCAATCCCGTGTCCGTGGTAGTGTTTTTGCCGCAGCAACTAGCGCACACAGGTGAATAAGTAACGATGAAGACTGTAAAATGCACTTCATGTGTGGAAGGGGTAAAAAAAGCCTTAAAAAAAGGGTTAATGTCATAAGAGTGTTGACCTCGACCCCGACTACCGCGTGAACTATTGAGCTGATCACACGGCTAGAGTCCCACCGCTAGAGAACTGATTGTCTTTGCTCCCTTTCTTCCAAGAAATCGCCGCTACCTTCGCCAAGGGAGCTCACTTCAACACGTTCGGAGGGAACCCAGTGGCCTGCTCCGTCGGCTCAGCCGTCTTGGACGTGAGCTTTCCCCTTGTTTCCGGTGTTTTAGAGCCACAACACCTCTTAGTGTGTACATATTATATCTTAGTCTTAATACTGTCCTGTTCTTTCTGCTGTGACACCCTCATGGCACGCGAACACCGAGGTGCAAACGTTGGACACGGACGTCTGGATAAGAGTGAACCGCCAGCGGTTCTGAAACACTCTGGTAAAGGGTTTCTCTCGACAGGTAATGAAAGAGGACGGCACGCAGCAGAACAGCCACGCCGTGGGCACGCACCTCTTGACAGAGCTGGCCAAGCTGCGCGACAAACACGAGATTGTCGGCGACGTCCGCGGCAAAGGCCTGCAGATCGGTGTGGAGATGGTCGAAGACAAGGTAAGGCCAGGACATCATCCCCGGGAAGGTGTGACGCAAGACACGTGTCTCTCTCTCTCTCTCGCTCTCTCTCTCTCTCTCTCGCTCTCTCTCTCGCTCTCTCACGTGCTCGTTCGGCGTGCGAAGGAAGAGAAAATGGCGGCCTTTGACGAATCCATTGGAGTGACCTTCCCGCCCTGGCCCCTTTGGGTGCAGGAGAGGAGCAGCGAGGTTAACCATTAGCCTGGAGTTGCAGTCGTGCCGTTCGTTGTCATCAGCGATTGACGGACCAAAATGGCTTGCTATTCGTCCTCTGAAACACAAACGGGTCACGCTGTAACCCTGGTAACAGTGTGGGGGGGGGGGGGGGGGGGGGGGGGGATAATAGCCGTGGTGTTTTTGTCTTTCTTGCATGAATGTCCTTGTGAACGGTTCATTGGAACGCTAATAACCCTTTAGGTCAGCAGAACCCCTCTATCTCCCGCGGCCATGAACCACATCTTTGAGGACACCAAAGACATGGGCGTGCTGATCGGGAAGGGAGGCGTGTACGGACAGGTGAGCAACGACCGGTTTATACCGCTTTCTGTTATTATAACGACCTGTTTATACCACTTTCTGTTACCACAACGACCGGTTTATACACTTTCTGTTACCACAACGACCGGTTTATACCACTTTGCTACTATAACGACCGGTTTATACCACTTTCTGTTACCACAACGACCGGTTTATACCACTTTCTGTTACCACAACGACCGGTTTATACCACTTTCTGTTACTATAACGACTGCAACGACCGGTTTATACCACTTTGTTACTATAACGACCGGTTAATACCACTTTCGGTTACTACAACGACCGGTTTATACCACTTTGTTACTATAACGACCTCAACGACCGGTTAATACCACTTTCAGTTACTATTTAGTCATTTAGCAGACTTTACTTTATCACTATGTAGTCATTAGGCAGACCCTTACTCTGTTACTATTAAGTCATAAATCAGCTTACTCTATTGCTATACTATAATTTAGCAGACCCGTACTCTTAAACTACTAAGTCATTCAGCAGACCCGTACTCTTAAACTACTAAGTCATTCAGCAGACCCGTACTCTTAAACTACTAAGTCATTCAGCAGACCCTTGCTCTATTCATATTTGGTGATTTAGCACGGTTTTAAGTCTCTCTAGATGTATGTTAATATAAGCAGCTGAGGGGTAAAAGGCTACATACATTGGGGGATCGAACATTACATTTGAACCTCTGCTAATGCTGCCCCTCATCACCATTGTTGTTGTGGTTTTGACCAAAGAACTTCAGGGTCCAGCCTCCGATGTGCATCACTAAAGACGATGCAGATTACTTCCTGGCGGTCTTCGACAGATCCATCCAGAACTACATGGACCGACGATAACACCGCCCGCCTGTGGCCCGTCTCACAACATAGGCCTGCAAGAATGAAACCCCACTCTACACCGACCAACCGGTTCACTTAGGCCCACACCGTTGGGGGTCAAAGGGCAAACACATGTTTTCAGGGTCTGAATTGAACTAATTTTTTTTTGGCCAGCCTTGGTCGTGGCTGTTTGGATGCAGACTGTTGTCAACCTGCCACCTGATCATGTGGGAAACATTGGACCTTCACACACGAGAGCAGCCACCTGTCAGCCTAGCACCTACGGATACCGGCACTGATCAGAGATGGAGAGAGATGGAGAGAGATGGAGAGACAGACATATAGAGGAAGAAAGATGGATAGAGATGAGGGAAAGAGATATAGATGTAGTGTGTGGAAAATTGATCATTAATCTTGATAGCAATTATTGCACTTTATAAAGAACCATGTAATGTAGCTGGTTTTAAAATGGCAATGGTAGCGGGCTGTAGAAACACATTTTATGATTCACAAATTGTACTGCTATACTTTCATTGTATATCTTTAGATTTTATTATAACATTGTTCTTTGGATTGACCACCCATTTTTTAATAATGTACAGCCCAGATTTTATTACAATGAGGTTTGCTTTGGGCAAATTTCAGTAAAATATGTCTATGGCTGGCATGTCACATGCTGTGAATGATAAATAAATAAAGAAAGGCCTATTGTTGACGGGAAACGGAAGATACGGAGAGCAATCGGACCAAATGGTTTTTCTGTTCCAATTTCTGAACGCCACTCAAATCAACACGAGACCTTCAACAGATGGAATGAATCCCTCACTGGAGAGGGTCTCTCAACCAGCCGCAACCATTACACTTCTAGAAGGTTCTTCCTTTCTGATGTAGGATGAAGTACATTATTTCTAATAAAGGGACACGCAGATGTACAGAAAACCAATCTCTCTTAAATATGCATCGCACAACACTCACTGCCACACAAAACACTAAAAGCATCTCAGAGCATTTTCCACAATACGTCTCCTTGAGATGTCTCCCCCCCGAGGTAAATGGTCATTTCCATCTTCTGGATCCACGAAAAAGTCAAACCACTCTCGGTGTTCAGGCACACCATCTGTTATCTGGCCTTCTTCTTGTCCTTCTTGCTCTTGCTGGGGGGGGCGGCGCCAGAGGACAGGGGCGTGGCATGGCCGGTGGTCTTCAGGTGGTCAAACAGCTTGTTCCTGGTGGAGAACTCGTAGTTGCAGGTGACACAGTGGAGGATCCCATCCTTCTGTAGAGGACATAGCAGAAGGGGTTTGGTGTGGGAAATGCATATCTTCTGGTCTTTCCATCGCTCATTATACAGTGCATTCATCCTGTGTTTAGAAGATACTGACCATAAAGGATATGGGATTTTGATGACGCCATATCATGTTAACTGACCAGATGTTTGAAAAAATGTATGTCTTAAGCGGTCAGCGAATTCCATGTGGAAAATAAGTTCCTGATTGCCTAGAGAACTCCTCGCCATACTTATTTTTCAGCACCTCCGAGATTTTGTGACTTGCTGAAATCTCCACAGATAACCGCAGTGTGAACCTAAGTTGAGGTGATTTTATTCTCCGCTGGTCCTAACTAACTGAACGTTCGGTACACTGTAATCATAACACAATCATACGGACGACATACCTCCTGTTTACCCTCCGTCGAGCTCATCTGGACCACCTTCTTCTCCTTTCCTCCTCCCTTCTTTCCCTTGGTCCCAGCTGGACTGCTGGGTCATCGTATAGACAACGGGAGGGGGGGGGGGGGGGGAGAGAAGAGATCTTAATTTAAACAACATGCAGGGTTAATGGGACGTTATTATCGCTAAGGCAGGGAATTCCTCTGCGGCCCCAGGACATTGTGTTTGTGTATTATTTGATTATTAAAGTTAGTGGATGGACTCACTCACCTTTTGACCTCTGTAGGGGGAGGGGTTGCCTGCCCCTGGGACTCCGGCGTGGACTCTTTCGTTGGTTCGGACTCATCTTCACAGTGGGACTTAGCCGTCTCTTCCTCCTTCTCCTCCTCCTTCCTCTCCTCCTTCTCTTCCACCACCTCTCCCTCTCCTGCAGTATGCTGCTGAGGCAGAACGAGTGTCGTCATACACAGCGTTATGCATATCGTACATCAGCTGACATCACCCCCAAAAAAAGATGGCATGGATGGATATCAGCATCCACATTTAGCAGCTTATGAATATCGGTATCTGTAAAATAACTATATTTATTGTGGTGATCAACGTATTATTGTACTCTCATCGTGTAGTCAGTATTTCAACCAATCGAGCGAGGGCACTCCGAACACCCAGCCAATGAGCCCCAGACTGTGTACTCACTTGCTCCGCCTTCTGCAGTTTCTTCTTCTTCTTCTGCTTTTTGGACAGCCTGAGTTGGGGGACACACACAACATCTCACTATCCTATCATCGCCTCTGTGCGGTCGGTGAGCCGCCATCGTTAACACTGAACAGCAAACTGCAGGAGGCCTGTAACGTTAACCCCCACAGAGTGGATGGATGAGAGTCATACTTCATCCTTGGCCCCTGTTCCTCTGCCTCTTCCTCCTCTTCCTCTCCCTTGCTTTTCCCTTCAGAGTTCAAGCCAAGCGTGTCGTCTTCCTCTTCCAGCTGTTGCCGAAGTAACGCCGCCATCTCCTTGTGCTTTTTGGACTTCTCGTGGTTCATCATGCTGTTGATGAAACACACACGCCTCTTGAAGCCAGCTTCTAGTAATAATCCCTAACGAGTCATCTGTTGCATTGCTGCTCCTGTTGGAAAAATGCAGCCCGGGAGCAACATGAGCTACTCACGCTTTCTCAGACTTGAAGGATTTATCGCACGCTGGACAGTACAGGTCATCGTAGTATTCCACCACCAGCTCATCTTCACCAGGTCGGCCTGCATCCGTACAACCCCACCGGACAGAAAGACAAGACACAATACGACGGTAAGATATAGATTAATCCCCGACAGGAGACAAGGGAGTTGTTTTCATCATAAATGCTAACTTCCATAACACTTTGCATTCATAATGAAAACGATGAAAAATTGACTCTCAAGTCATACTCCAGGAACTCATTGATTTTGTCCTAAACAAAAGGTCAGGCGCCCCCACCTTCTCCTCCTCCGTTGGCTTTGTCTTGCCCATCGACACCCTCCTCCTCCTCCTCCTCCTCGCTCTCCGACGCGTCTCCAAACTCCTTCCCGTACTGCGCCTCCATCTGCTGCAGCTCCTTCTCCAGCTCCGACATGGCCGCCCAGCTCTGCTCCTTGTACTCCCCCGCCAGCCTGCCACACAGTGGGAGGGCACAGCGTCACCGAGGGCACAGCGTCACCGAGGGCACAGCATCACCGAGGACACAGCATCACCGAGGGCACAGCATCACCGAGGGCACAGCATCACCGAGGGCACAGCATCACCGAGGACACAGCATCACTGACACACAGCATCACCCAACACATCATCTATCCCTCCAGTCCATCCATTCATCTTGTCTATCCAGCTATCCATCCAATCCCCTCTATCCATCCATCCCTCCAGTCCATCCATTCATCTAGCCCATCCATTCATCTTGTCTATCCAGCCATCCATCCCTCCAGCCCATCCATCCATCTTGTCGAGCCTTCCAGTCCCTCCGCCCCACCCAGCAACACCCACTTGGCGTGGTCGAGCTTCTGCTGCCGCCGCATCTCCTCCGCCTTCTTGGCCTTCTCTGCGTTCTGCTCCTCCACCAGCACCTTGTGGGCCTGCACGCGCCGGTCGCGCTTGCGCACGTAGGCCACCAGCTGGCGCACCAGCTCGTTGCGCTCCTTGCGGGCCTTCTCGCGCGTCTTCTTGTTCTCCTTCTCCATGGCGCGCTTCTCCCAGCGGTTGGACGCCTGCCGCGTGTCGTAGTCCTCCTTCCAGGCAAAGGTCTTCCGCGTGCAGAAGCTCTGCCAGTAGCCGTAGAACAGGTGCACCACCTGGTGGACGGAAGGGGGGGGGCGGGGGGGGAATGATTTAACGCGCAATGATTGGGTCAGGTCTTTGATTGCGTTATACACACAGGATTCTGATTCTGGTTCTAAAGTTATGTTTTTGGATCGTCTTAGTATGCTTGCTTATTGCTTTAAGATTCAAGCGGATAGAATTGTTGGCTAATGAAATGCTAGATGTGGAGTAAAAAAAAAAAAGTTTAACTGTGAATTTGGCCTTTCCTTGCGAACTACTAATAGTGATGTTAGTTTCGATACGCTTACGTTTATTCTATGAGTTCCGAGTACAGGAATGTTACGAAACAATTGAATATGAGAAAATCGAATTTCTAACCCGTAACGAATTCGGTCTTTGACCTAAACCTCCTAATTCTTGGTGTTTTTTGATAGTTGCCTATCTTGATTCTTTTAGAACTGTATGCTGTTTAAAGGCTCCAATGTGATGACATCTGTCAGCATTGTGACGTTCTTATGATGGGCTCCTCGACGATGACTCACCGTATCGTAGTCACTCTGGGAGTCTCCGAAGGAGGGGAAGCCTTCGTCGTCGTCCTCGTCTTCATCCTTGCTGTGCTCCATCTCCTCCTTGACAATGGACTCAAACAGGCTGCGGTACACAGTGTAGAAACCCTGGACATGAGAGATGAGGGGACAGAGAAATGTGAGAGGGATAACGCACAACAGCTAGGTCAAGCATTATTTTACAGTATTTGACCTTGATGTCTGCAATATTTTCGATAGTTACTTAGTGCGCATAATCTTGTAGTGTGCAGTAATTTAGCAAAAAGAAATTTTAATGCTGCTAAAAAATTTTTTTGTGGAAATAAGGTAATAATTTAACACTTTCCTAATTTGCAATAGCTGGAGAATAAGTAAAGTACTCTTCTTTAGTCTCAAAGGGCTTAACAAGCCAACACACATTCATTATTGAAATGTAGCTCTATTGAATGTCCCCAAACAGCGGCCCCATTCGTGGAAAATAATACTTATGCTGCACCCTGGTGGTACTAAACTAGAACAGCAGTCAACTACAGCCAAGCACCCAATTCAAAATCTGTACGCAATCCAATATATTATCAATATAACAAAACGCGTGCATAACTTCAAATGAAAGGAAATGAAGCCTGTAGCTCATGCATACGCCCCTATGTTGGTGGTAGGTACAAGTGTGGTGCTGCCTGTCACACTCCAGTCCACTAGTTCTTCAATGAATAATGTTTTAATGTTCTGTAATAGCAACCCTTTCATATTCATAAAAACCTCAATGACGCAAAGGAAACCCCCGAAACATCTGTCTGCCACAGTCAGTGCGGCCCTTACATGTTATACACCCCCGCCTGTGAGTAGTTGCACTGATCGTCACAACATTGAACAGCCCACCTTCTCATCGTCCCCAAAGCCGGAGTAGCAGGCGACGGTGAAGAAGTGTAGCAGATCCACGCTGTCGTCGCGGTACTCCCCGCTCACTCCTCCCTTCAGCAGGGCCTCTCTGTGGTTGTCGTACCTGCCATGGAGAGAAGGCAATGATGTATTGTTCAGATCTCTTCATTCTTTACTTGAAGTATTCTAGTCATAGTATATTTTACCCACTTATGTGGGTAGTTATGTACCCAGAAAGGAGGTAAAACCTCAAATGTGCCCTCTATAGGACCCCAATAGTATAGTAGATGGGTCACATGTGCAGCTATTATATGTATACAAACTGATAATGTGGAATTTGTGTAAATCGTGTACCAGGCTCTTTCTTGAGGATCACTCAGCACCTCGTAGGCTGCCTGGATGAGCTTGAAGTGCTCTGATGCCTCCTCCGCATTGTCCAGGTTCTTGTCTGTTCAACGGGAGAAGGGTACCATTGTTCAGAGTTCATAACACATACACAACTGTAAATGTATGTGATCATAAAATGTAGCAATCAAGAGTGTGCGCAATGATCTGTGTTAGGGAAAAGCTCAATCATACTTAGAAGAACGTCTGAGATGATGCTGATCGCACCATTGTCTTGATAAAGTCCATGTCACTTCATCGGGGTATCAACTCACCAGGATGCCATTGCAATGCCAATCTGCGATAGGATTTCTTGAGATCATCGTCTCCTGCGTCCCGTTTCACCCCCAAAATTTCATAATGGCACTTCATAGTGAATATGATCCAAATCCGTTAGAAATACAGAAGAATGGCTGATCACGTTGTCCAGACCGAAGACAGCGATAGTTGGTGGCTAGCTAGCTCTTTTACATTGACATAGCATGCTAACTGAAGTGTCGTTCAACATAAACTGTTACATAACACTGACTCAAGCTACTTTAAACGTACCATTGCAATTTCTTGATATTATGTGTCAAAGGCCTAACAATAGAAAATGTCTATACACATTTCCGAAACGAGACATATAAAGTCACGCATGTTTTGAACTGATCTCGAAGCGGCATACACACACACACTGCTGATGACGTAACGAGGCCGGCGAGCAGCAACGTGCGACGCATTCCCGCGATAGTTGACCGTTTCCACATGGCGTTCCTGGCACACCGCGCGCCATGACGTGCGATACACCTCCTGCTCACTAGGCGGAGTCCTTTCTTTCTTTGGAACTTGTGACGTTTTTCACGTGCGTCTTTTCCCCCTGAGCTAGCAGCAGCTTGTGTTGTCGCACACACACTTCCAAACATGTCGCCACCCAAGAGAAAACGTGGAAGCAATGGCCCGGCGGGGAAAAAGGCGAAACAGGCCAAATTTGTGGATAATGAGGACGTCGAAGCTGTACCTACAACGGCGCAAGAGGAAATAACAGTCCCGGCACCAGTTTCTATGGTAAATTGAGCTTGTGTTGGCTAAGTTATTAGGCTATGCAGCTAGATTAGAATAAACCCAATACAATTGTATTTTTTTTAATTAATAATAATAAACCGTTGGATTTCGTCATGGTCATAAACTGTTTATTTTCTTCATTAGGGCAAATGGAAAAACAAAGAAAGAGTCTTAATTTTCTCTTCGAGAGGCGTCAACTTCAGAACGAGGCATCTGATGAACGATCTGAGGACCATGATGCCTCACTCCAAAGCAGGTTCGTTTCCGGTCGGGCTCAGCCCCCCCCCCCCTCCCCCCCCCCCCTCCCCCCCCCCCTCCCCTCCCCCCTCCCCCTCCCTCCCTCCCTCATTCATCATCATCATCATCATCATCTCATTTGTGGACGTCACACTGTGGCCAGGCATCAGCCACTTCACTGACTGTGCATGTGTTCCCTTCAGATACTAAAATGGACAGAAAGGACAAACTCTTCGTCATAAACGAGGTGGGTCTGCTTGACTTGACCGCTTGGCATGTGCAGATTTCATGATTTTAGTTCACTTTTAACTATTTGCTAAATGTTCCCGCAGGTTTGTGAAATAAAAAACTGCAACAAATGTCTCTATTTTGAGGCGAAGAAGAAGCAGGATCTTTACATGTGGTAAGTATCTCCCATTTCCCGTTTGTATGCTTTTATTCGTCCACATTGTTGTGTTGGATTGACTTAAATACACATTTGTTCGTCTTCACAGGATGTCAAACAGCCCCCATGGACCGTCTGTAAAGTTTCTTGTACAAAATAGTGAGTACTTTTTTTTTTTATTGTATATTACATGCATGTCAATGTGTCTGAAGTTTATATTCAAAGTAAAGGTTACGCCAGTGAAGGGTTTCGATTCATATTTACCATCTCATCCGTTGCACAGTACACACACTGGCTGAACTGAAAATGACGGGAAACTGCCTCAAAGGCTCCAGGCCACTGCTGTCTTTTGATCCCGTAAGTACAATGTTTGCTTTAAGATTAAAGCTTGCTCTGTTCCATATTTGAATCTATTTGACTAGTTTACTTGAGTCTATGTATGGTCAGGCTGGATATTGACATATGGACACATGTCCTTGGTGCAGTCGATTCCCAGAAGTCAGTCAGTCTTCTTAGTAACTTGTAGGTCCATTTTTTTTCAAATTTAATTGCTTTGCTGAATAATGCATAATTTTTTTGTTTTGATCCACAGACGTTCGACAAGGAACCTCACTTTGCTTTACTGAAGGAGTTGTTCATCCAGGTACGTTTACTACTATGCGATTTTGTCAGTGAACGGATATCTCTATGGCCTGCTGTAAATCAGGCTGAATCATCAAAAATAACTAAGTTTTCTGTTTTAGACATTTGCCACACCCCACTATCACCCCAAAAGTCAACCGTTTGTGGACCATGTCTTCACATTCAGCATCGCAGACAACCGGATCTGGTTCAGAAACTACCAGGTGAGTTTTTTTTATTTGAGTTAAAGTGGTGACGTCTAGTGTAGTGAATAGGGTGTTCGTCTCCCAGCCGAAAGGTTCTGCATTCAATCCCCAATGTCCAGTCTACTTGTAGGCAGCCTTAGCAAGATGCCTAACCCCTCCCTAATGGACATGTATCTCCGTCGTTGCTCTGTGATGTAGATTATTGAAGAGGACGGCGCTCTGGTGGAGGTTGGCCCTCGCTTCGTTCTCAACATCATCAAGATCTTCCAGGGGAGCTTCGGAGGTCCCACCCTCTATGAGAATCCACACTTCCAGTCTCCCAACATGGTACGGTTCTAGACTAGCAACTTGGAATACCCATTTTGGAACATTTCCAACAAGTTATTTTTGCTGTTGATTATTATTATTATATTATTTCTAAACGTGACAAACCTAATGTTACAGTGTTATAAACGCTCACGACAAAGTTAACCACAAACTGAATCCGGTTATACATTGTGCACCGCTTCACCACGCGGTGTCAAGTTCACAGCAAGCATCCACATCGTTGCGTACTTGACATCCCGTGGGAAAGCTGTAAACGGACGTCGGCTTTTGTAAAGCTGCGCTGGGTGTCGGCCACGATGGGCTCAACGCGTGCCTGTTCTCCGTCCACCCTGCAGCACCGGCGGGAGCTGCGACAGGCCACCACGGCCAAGCTGCGCGAGAAGCAGATGCTGAAGGAGCTCCAGAAGATGAAGCGGACCGAGAACAAGGAGGTGGCCACCAAGGACGTGACGGCGGACGTGTTCGCCACGCCGGGGGTCGAGAAGCCCGTCCACATCCAGGAGGAGGAGCCGGGCCAGGACCCGAAGAAGAGGAAGCCCAAGCCCTTCAAGAGGAGACGCATGCAGATGAGCCGTTAGGTCCGGAGCGGGGTTTGAACTGTAAGAGATTCTGAAGTATTGTAGCGTTGCAATGTTTATTGGTTTATTGGTTTCAGTGCGATTTAAGGGGATTGTTTTTTTCTATCCCAACTGTGGATTTCAAATGTTTTTGTTCTTGTATGTCACTACATTATGTACACCAACTCAATTCCAACTTTCGACAAGTCTGCAAGGACAAAGCCTTATAAAACAGATTTTATCAGGAACCTTATTTGTAATAAATCCTACATCACAAATTCTAAATGTTTTGATACACTTCACTCTGTTCTAGTAGTTTATTTCTGTGGCCTTAAATAAATATAAACCAGGGAAAAACAAGATGCTTTGGTAGGAGGAAGTGGGTGCCTCTGTAATTGCAGTTTGGTTAATAGTCTGGAGAAAACATTTAATATAACATTTTAAGTTTTCTTTTCACCTTTTGAGAAAAATGGTAGCCAGGTAGATACATGTTGTGACTATACTGGTATGTGCCCAATACCACCACCATGTGTGATGTCCTAGAGGGTAATTTTGGAAAGCTTGTAATGGCTAATCACTCTTCATCTAGTGGTAAAATAGGGGTCCTTTAATACCTCTGTATAGAAAAATACTTGTAGTCTAGTACAAATATCAAATAACCAAGACAATTACTCCAAATAAAGAGTTGAGTTTTATTAAATTAGTAAACATTTTATAATTGCCTTCAATACTCAAACATTTGAACCGAGCTTCCTAATTGGTCAATGGTCTAAATGTAACATGTACAGGTATATATATGTGCATAACGCAAACTCAATAATGAAAAAAAGCATTCACTCACAGCCGATATACCAACATTTGTGAAAATGGGTTAAGTTGACAGTGGCAACATCATCTTGCACCTCACTGGCCCAGAGGCCATCCTCTAATGACATCGGTTGTAGAATAAACCAAGGCTTTACCTTTCTGTAACCTGTGCTTCATTGGTGCAACCTTTCTGGGGAAACTAGTGCTTTACCCAAACTATCTTGTTTTGAAAGTGACTGCTGGTGGCCTATAGACCGCTTCCATCAGTCCTCCCCCACTTCCTCATCTGGACAGCAGTAGTACTCCACAAAGCATATCTGTCCGTCGTCGTTCCTGACCAGGTACTGCAGGGACAGGAAGCCTCTGCTGTCCGTCCTCACAGAGACCTTGCAGGACAAGGCCAGGGCCTTGGTGGACGGCTTCAGCAGGGACATCTTATACCTGTGTGTTCGTCGACAGAGGATAGCAGAGAGTGTATAAGATCATTTTTCAGTTGTACAGGGAGTGAGCAACTTTACTGTGATGGCACCGTCCACGCAGTTTGGGAATATAACGTGATTAACCTGTTAATCTGTGTCTTGGTGCACTGGAAGAGCTCCATCATGTCCGAGTCTTTGGGATAGTCATAGTGGGCGTTTCCCGAGTTCCCAAATGTAGACAACCTGGAGAACAAAATGTCATAATTGTAAGGAAGAGTTGAATTGAGGTTTAATAATCAAATATTTTTTTCTTAGCTTCTTAATACTAATGTTCTTCTCTCTTATTTCCCAATTTAGCACAAATGACCGGTCTAAAGTTCACATCTCTTCCATATGTTTTATTAATCAGTCAAATATTTCACAGTGATTTGGTTATCATGCTCTTGCAAAGGTACTGATCAATCTAAAGGAAAATAGACATACTAGACATAGCAGGACTCTGGTGGTTTACAATTGCAATACATGTGTAAGGACTGAACTGTGGAATATGGAATAAAAAACGACAACAGCGACCTGAAGTAAGGCTGGCTGGGGGACATGGTGATCTGTAGCACCTCACTGGTCATATCCAGCTCAGAGAAGGCCTCCTTTAGGCTCTCCGACTGGAGAATAACCTTGTGTAGGAGGGAAAATAAATAAACAGCGTCTTTAATGTTAAAGAAAATAATACATTTGAGTGTACCCTCTACGTACAAAATCGTAAAGGTCTACCTTATTTGTGACATTGCTGCTGCAGAAGTCAAAATCAATGGGCTCCTCTGGCTCTTGTGTGTTGATCTTACAGACGGTCACCACCCCACCTTCCTCCAGGAACAAGGTGAGCGGGTAGCCGTAGCCCATGTAGCACATCCGCAGGGCTGTGCTCACTCCTGTCCACACGATGTGGGGAAATTTAAAAAGAAAGAGACAAGCTATTACTAGAGAGTAGCTATTGAGAGTGGCCTTGTTTTTAAATGCATTCAGTACAGCAATAACTAAAGTGCTTTTTTCAGTTTTTTGCAAAAGCACAGTCCATTAACCATTAATACAGATGGATCAAATCAGTATGTTTAGTGTAATTTACCTGGCACAGCGCTCCCTCCAAAGATTGTGAGGCAATCCAACAGAACAGTCAGATTGATCTGAAACCCCACAGAGTCTTCCTTAATGGTAAACTCTTGAAAGATGTCAGCCTGGAAAAAGAAAGACGATTATTTTAAACATATCATTATGGTGACAGACAAAAATTACCATGAAGTCATTTCGCTTAAAGGCCATACGTAAACAATAACTGTCAAGTTAAGTGTTACATTTACTTCGTTGTGATTCAGTTACACACACCTGGATGAAGGCGTTGGCTTGAAGACATTTGGAGTCTTCCACGGTGACCTTAAGGCCGTTAGGAGTGGCACTGAAAATGGCGTGGTCTTTGAAGGTGATCGCCTTCAATATGTTGGAGATGTTACGAGCATTATCCAAACTAGCCACCAGAATGTACTGGGCATCGTCCGTCTGGGACTGCGTTGACAGGGGCATTACGACACTGAAATCAACAGAAACAATTGGGTTTATTGTTTAAGACGTTAAATACATCTGCATCTTACAAGGTGCCTTGTAAATAAATAAATAAAACTGAATAACGTCAACCAAAGGGCATTCATTCCCAGTACGTGACGTTTGGTCCACGGTCGTTTTATAAGGCATAGGCCGATCAACACGTCAAAATGTTGATGTGCTATGTCTCCACGCCACTTTTTTATGTGTGTGTGTGTGTGTGCTAAGTGAACTAGCTGAGCTTCACTGTAACATAACACGAGTTTAAGAAAGACAGTGGCCAATTGAGGTAAAAAAATGTGTCTTGTTCATCGTACAGCTTACTTGGTACTCGCTGTGGTTGTTGGTGTTTTGAAGAAACGCGCCTTGTGTGTTTTCATTCAACTTCCGGGTTTGTTTGTTTGTTTGTTTTTTGCTGCGGAAGTCCTAGTTTGCGCATGCGTCAATTTATTCTAGCAGCATCCGATGCTACATCCATGATCCGAGGCGGAGACGACGATTTGTCTAATTTAAACTGTGGGACAGCGATTAACATTGGTGCTTGGTTCTCGAAAAGGTGAGACGCCTAGCTAGGAACCTGTCCCATGTGGACATTCATAAACATAATACCGCTGATCACGCTCAGCGATCGTTTACGACCAGGCAACTGTTAGCTTTTTGAAGTAGCCTTGCAGTCAGCTAGTTCAATGAAAACGTCGATGAGACAATACTAGGTCGTGACATCAAACGGGAAAACGTCGAGTGAAGAACGATCATTTGTACTCCGTTCATTTGTTGGGACGTTGTCTGTTAAGCCATTAACTGAAGTGGAACTTTTTCAGGCGATGCTTTCAGATAACGCACATGCGCAGACATGGCATCCGCGACAGGTTACATCATAACGAGGCAAATGGGACCTTCAGTGACGAACCATAACAATTTTCAAAAACTTTGAATTTTGGTGATGTGTATGCAATTTATCTATGTGTAGACACCAGGGCAAGAGGGATAGTAAACAGCCCATCAAGCCAGTGGGATAGTAAACAGCCCATCAAGCCAGTGGGAGGGAACATACAGCATAGGATGGATTAAATTAAGATTCTAGTTAAACCCGATGTGTTGAGTCAGGATTCAGGGAATGGCAGAATATTTGCTGCAAGCCTAATTTGCAGTAATCCAGGTTAGCTCAGAGATAACTCCACCCACGGCTGCAAATAAGAATTATTAATTGCTGTAGTTAATGCATATCGATGCATATCTATGCAATGCATACAAAATGCATTGCATAGATAACTATGTTGACGATAAGACATATTGCAACGTAATATGCTTCTAAAACCGCTCCCCTCGTTTACAGGGTTTTCTACAATTGGATCCCAACCTTCATCAAAACCATGGTTTGCATCCCCTGCATTGTGATCCCCGTCCTCCTGTGGGTCTACAAGAGGTTCATTGAGCCTATCATCTACCCCTTCATAGCCCCTTTCATTAACAAGTTCTGGACAAAGAAGGCAGTACAGGAGCCGGGCCTAGACAATGCCAAAAAAGCCGAAACGAGCAATGGAACCAGCACGGTAAATCACTATCCTGATAGAAATCGACAGCATCATGAGCTACTGGTTATTGATGTATGGTTATTTGTGGTTATAAGCACTGTAGATTGTGGCACACATCTGTAGATTCAGATCTGTGGTTCAAGGTTCCTTGAAATACATTCTCTTAGTTGAGTTGCACAGCAGCTTGTTTATAAAGTTTAGCTGCCAAACAGTTTGACTTGTCGTTGACTGACTGACTCATGTATTCAGCTACGGTTTGTGTTCCTAAAATGCATCTACATTTTTATATGCACGCTATTTTTATTATTATTTTTCTAAATTGCCTTTTCTATATTGCCTTAATGTACATTTGTGTTAAAACACAAATGTATAATAAGGCAATACAAACTATAGATTAATACATTTTCTATAAAGTGAGCAGAGCAACAGAAGCAATTCCCCCTGGATTAATAAAGCTATCTGATTCGGTGTGTGGCAGCCATTTTGACTAATGTGGGTTTTTCATGTGTTTCAGCCTCAAAGTAATGGTGATGCCACAGCCAACGGGCCAGCTACAATAGCAGATAAGAAGACTGATTGACAGCTGCATGACGTTGTTAAAAAATATGTACTTTTTTTGTAAATAACTAATTCCCAATGCAGAAAATATATTAACTTATTAATTCAACCTTCATTATCATAGATCTGGTAGTCAACATTTGAAAAATAATTGTATCTCTGTATATCTGAACACTCTTCTCTTAGGGGTAAGACATTTTTAGATGGGCCTTTTGATTGATCCCATATTCATTTAGTGATATTTTAAGTTGTCATTCCATAAACTGTCAGGTCATTTTTGCATATCAGCTTCAGATTTGTGTCCACAAATACAACTGCTTTCTATGAACATTATCCAAATAAAGTTTGTTTATGCATAAGTGGGTCTCACTACCTTCACTTTGTAGACTGTATAATTGCTGTTTAATTAGTATTTTATATATTCACTAAAATGATCTTTGATCCTTCATTATTTATATTATGATGTATTGAACACTATGGATATAGTAGTATCGTTTTTATTCGAAAACGATGGTAACCGCAGACTACAAGATGAGTTAAGAACGTTCCAGACAAACGGTATACAGTTAAAGTTAAAAATGTATAAAATAATGTAAAAGTCGTTTTTAGTGGGATTGGGATAGCCGATTCTTTGATAATTGCCACAGAATGTGTTCCGATCTATTGCCATAGTTCTATCGGCGACGTCACTGACGTAAAGCCCTGCGTGATCATGACGCAAGGGGTGGCGACGTGGAAATATGGTGGAGAGCAGTAACCAAAGCAAAGTTAGCTGTCTCATATTGCTCAGAACTGATGACCATTCTCCAGTATTTATAGGTGAATAGCATATCGATCGGTCATCGATCGCTGCCAGAAGGCTCGTGATAAGTGGACGGATTGAAGAAAGCTACGGCTGCCACGACAACACCGAGAAGAAACACATGACAGGTAAACTGAGCTGTCAGCTGATCGCAATGAAACGGCTTACTGGGTGCTGAACACCAATATTAGACGACTAAAGTGAACCTAATTGACTTTAGTGGCACGTTGACCGCATCAGTTGAAACTGCGGTCTTTGACTGAACCCTCTTTTCCTGAGCGCATGGATGTTTTGAACGCACCACCGGCTGAGGAAACGCTCTCGGTGCGCATTCGCATTGGAAACATCATCAGCAATTGCTCGCAAATGAATGCTTATTTATAAACGACTTTATTTAATACGTGATCCTCGTGACGAGGAGCAGGGTTTGCCATGGAAACGCCAGTTAACTAAATGAACAGTATTGATGATTTTTTTTTGGGGGGGGGGGGGGGGAACAAGACAGCGTGGATATAAAACGAGCATGGCTATTTGCAATGTCCTCTGCATGAAGTCCTCACTGGAACAGGCGTTGCTCCACCTCAGTATTCTTCTACCACCCGTCTTTGCTGATCTATATGCAAAAGGCGTGGCGTTGTGGTGTTTAAAGCAGATTTACATCCTGCTTGCTATCTGAAACCTCTCCCATGAATGAAACCCTCTTTTGTTGTGAACGCCCACTGAGCAGTGCATACTCTTAATCAACTCACAGCAGTAGCACGCACCCAACGGCCAGGATCTGACAAGTAGGTCCTGATGAGAGGCACCGTGACCCAGTGGGGCAAACGCAGACTGTTTGGTTGGTAAACGTTTGACATTGCACACAACTGCTGTCAGCTGTATTTTTAATAATACAACTTCTGCTAATAGTTCCATACTTCATGATTGGTGTGGTTTGAAATGTTGCTTAGTGACTGATCATAATGACATGTTGTTGTACTGCATTAACGTTGAAATGGTCTACGTAAGAAAAAAACAATGCTACAATTCTTGCGCATGTTACTTCAAGAAGTCACTGCGGCTCAGGAAAATCCTATAGAGAAAAATAGGAAAACCTTGGCGTATTAATACAGTATTATTACTACTGGTATACAGTGTATTACAAAGTTAAGTGCCATAAAAATATGTGGCGCAGTACTGGACTGTCCAATGTGTACTGTTGGCTAGGTCTCCTTTAGGCAAGAGGCAAACAGTTCTCCAACATCCAAGCCCCTTCATTTACTGAAGGTAGACTGGGTGAAGGTCCACATATGTTGTCATCTCATCCTATTCTCTCTCGACTAGAGTTTGGGCGAGATTAAGAGCTCCATGTATGTTGTTCAAAATGTTACCATTTTGAAAATGGTTGCAGAAAGTGAGGTCATCCGAGTTGGTGATTTAAGGGTTAAACTGTTGTTGTTTTTTTCCTCAAAGGTGAGACTGGGGATGTATTTAAGAAATAAGCTTTCAGACTGTTGTGTCTTTACCTGCCAAATGGTCAAATCAATCCGCTGGTGGCTGGTGTTCATTTTGAACCCTGGAAGAACATAAGGGTTTCAGATTTTAGGGCAAACACTGGTGTCGCTCATAACACTAATGATGGTTCTGGTAGTTTTATGTTCCAGGGCACGGGCAGTTGACTTATCTTCACTAGTTTTGTCTACTATCCATGCCGTGGTACACACAACGAGGACCCATAATTAGTGTTATGAGCGGTGTTTGTCCTAGAATGACACCTCTGTGAAAAGGGTCCATTGCGCACAGTTCTTAATGGTGGGGAGAATGGGGAGCGGGGAATGTTATGGCCAGTGTACAATAGAGAGTAGAGAGACCCAATTCCTCTTGTCAGCCCATTCTGTTAAATATAGGCTAACGACCCACTTCTGATCCAGATGCATACTGTAGGCTGTGTGTGTGTGTGTGTGTGTGTGTGTGTGTGTGTGTGTGTGTGTGTGTGTGTGTGTGTGTGTGTGTGTGTGTGTGTGTGTGTGTGTGTGTGTGTGTGTGTGTGTGTGTGTGTGCGCGCGCGCGCGCAGATGGGCAGGAGGCTGTAAGGTGTTGACTGTATATATTGTACTGCCATTAGGTGAGGTGAGCCAGTCCTCATGCATGAACCAAACCAAGATGTGTTATACTTTGATCCGGTCATCATGGGTGATGGCGTTTCATCGAAACACCAATATAAGTGTTGAGTAATCGTACTGCATTGATTCAATTTGTAACAATACACGACCCTCTTCAAATTACGAAGCAACCAAATGAAAGAGGTCAGCCCAGGTGACGAGCTAATGCTTGTTCTATCTATAGAACTACAATTACAAGCATGGCTTGCTTCCTGAACAGCAAGACATCGATTTGAGTCTATCAGTTTGGAGGAAAAGTACAACTTGCATAGCCTTAGTAACATGTATTGTGACATCGGTCATGGCCAAAAAAAAAGCTGTGGTTTTGACGTAGTTATGTATCCTCTAATCATTAGAGGATAGGCTCATGGTGAAGGAGAACATGAAACATAAACATAAAGGGGAACATGAAACAACATCAAACCATCCATTAGAGTCTAATGGATGGTTTTATGTTGTTTCATGTTCTCCTTTTATACCTATCTGAACACATGTTTTGTTGTACTTGTAGATTCAGTTCATCACTATCTGATGAGGCAGTGAGGCGAGGGGCTTGTGGCTGAGACACTCAGGGGCCTCGGGGGAGAGGAGAGAGGGAGACAGAGAGATGGGAGCCAACACCAGCCAGGTCAGTGACCTGTCTGAGAACCCCAGCCTCAGGACTCTGGTGGGGACCGAGTCCGTGTCGGAGAATGAGCCCTTCTGGAACCAGCTCATCTCCTTCACCTTCATCAGTCCCGCCAACAGGTAAACACGTCAGGGCCTTTATTTTGAAAATCCAATCAAAAAAATCAAAAACCATTGAACATCCAACAGGACGATTTGTTTTGTGATGACGAAAAAGGGTTAGAGATGCTAACTCTGGCCCAAGTGCACAGTTTGATCAACTTTTTTCTTTGGAACTTTTAGTTTGCAAAAAACGTCAAAATGCAGGATTGGATAGCAACGTAGTTGGAGAACATGTGAAAAAAGCACATGAATAAAATACCCTATAAATCATGTTGCGTGTCGGTTGAAACAAATTCACACTAGAAATTGATATTTTAACATTTCTTAAACATTGTTCTCACTACTTACTCTGTGTGTAAGCTGTCTCCAGTGTAATTTACAGTAACCTGAGTGGATAGGTTAAATATTAAACCAACTATCAATTAGAATCGGCTCTTCTTACTTCCATCTAGTGTGCGGCCGTCCATGTTAGTTACTTCACATCATGGACTGCTTGTTTGCAAAACTCACCTGATCGGCTGATGAGCCAACAGATTTTTGTTTGTCTGTCAAGTGGGAATGGTTGAACAAGTTAACTGACGCTGTTCAATGATTGACATGCTATACTGTATGACACACATCAACTTAACTCTCTCTCTCTCTCTCTCTCTCTCCCCCTCTCTCTCTCTCTTACTCTCTCTCTCTCTCTCTCTCTCTCTCTCTCTCTCTCTCTCTCTCTCTCTCTCTCTCTCTCTCGTTCGTAGTGGGGACTCAAAGATACTAGAAGAGGCAGTCATCCCCCTGGCAAAGACCCTCAGTACGTTAATTAGCCTTTTTATTGTTTTTTATTTTATTTTGTCACTTCTGTGGTATTATGCATCAGTTAGTACATTTGAAAAGGTTTGTTTTTATGTACTGTTATACGTGTTTTTAGTTGTAAGTATTGGATCTAGTAGGGCCTATAACACACATTGGTACTAATCAATAACACATAGAACTAAATGTAATTCGGTGTATTTCATTTGAAGGTGTATTCGTGCTGCTTTGGCTATGACACCGTGAAAGTGACACCTGTTCTCTGTTTCCTTTGCTTTTGCCAGTTGAAAATAACCCCAGGACGGGGAACTTTGGCGCTTTAATAAAAGTTTTCCTCAGTAGAACCAAAGAGTTGAAGATTTCCACAGAATGTCAAGAGTGAGTATGAATGTACTTAGGACTTGTGACTCCTTACTGTGTCTGATTCTCACACAAGTTACGAGTGATTTACGTATATTTTATTATACAATGTGTATTATTATATACATTGTTTAATCCTAAACAGTTTGGGACTCTGTGTGTTTTAAAGCCCTTCTAAGCATGGGTGAGCTACACATGACTAGTAAACCATAAACATGTTCTCTGCTTTCCCTCATTAGAGGGTGAAGACAATTATCAACAATATAAATGATCTAAAACCATGGATTAAAAATGTATAAAATGAACATTGTGCTTCTACTGTCAGCGGCCCTCATCCCATCTTTGCCTTGGTGTTTTAGCGCCCCCTGGGGGTTATTTGTGTAATTAACAGGCTAGTGATCTTAAACCGAATAGAATACGTTTAACAGAGAACATTAATCAGCCTCTTTGTAGATAATGTGTTGTATTAAGCCCAAATGTACACAGTGAACATTACTGTTGTATTGCAACTGTGTCCTGGCTAGTAATGATCATTTCCCATCAATTCAGTAGCGTTTATGTGGATCATTTAATTTAATATTTGCGTGGTTTAAGCAGTCTATTTTGCTCAAGTGGCGTTCAAAAAGTTATCATTTCAAGCTGTACACCTTTATACACACCTGTGGCAGTCCCCTCATTTAGTATTCATATTGAATAACTACACACAAAAAAAGTGTGCTAAATTAATGTGTTGCTTTGTTGTGTTTTCTTCTGCAGTCAGTTGTTCATTTGGCAGGCCCACAATGCACTGTTCATAATCCGCTGCCTGCTCAAAGTGTTCATCAGAGAGATGAGCGAGGAGGAGCTGCACCAGCAGTTCTCCTACCAGGAGAGGGCGACAAACTCCACTGGAGGTAAGCGCAGTCAAAGCCCATGCGAAGGTGGTCAAAATAATCCGAAAATTACTGATATTGTTATTAATGCTATACAAATGTACTTGCATTCATTGTTTTATAAAATGTTTGATTAAATGCTGTCAATTGAGGTCTACTGTTTTTTTTATGTAAGATGTGCATACAGAAATTATGCTCACTTGTAGATCGAACATAATTGATTCACAACTTGATTCATTGACTTAACCACTCCATCAATTGAAACAATGTTAAAATAGTTAATTATTATTAATATCCTCCAATACCACTGTAAGATGATGCATCAATCACACTCGAATAGGAAATCACTGTGGTGTCGTTGTCTTAATACATCTTGTAGATGAATAGCTGAATAGAGCAATGCTATGATTATTCATAGCATTGATCGATTGAAATAGGACTCTATGAATGATAAAAAAAATAAGGATGGCCATTTGTTCCAGCCCTATCAAGAGACAGTGAGTAAAGATGGTGGGTCTGGCTAACATGAGCAGTCCTGGATTTGACTAATGATGAACAATGTTCTTCTCTGTACCCCCCCCCCCACTTCCCCTCCTCCTCCTCCTCCTCCTCCTCCTCCTCCTCCTCCTCCTCCTCCTCCTCCTCCTCCTCCTCCTCCTCCTCTCCAGAAGGGGGTGGTGAGGACCTCCTTGAGGAGCTGATGTCCAACCTAGTGCACCTCATCGTTGAAGTACCTCTGCTGTGAGTGTGCTCCTCTCCTCTCCTCTTCTTCCTCTCTTTCTCGTCTCTCTAGCTCTCGTCTCCTCTCTTTTCCGCTTCCTCTTCTCTCTCCTCTCCTCCCCTCTTCCCCCTCTCCTCTCCTTGTTTCTCCTCTTCCTCTCTCTTCTCTTCTCCCTCCCCTCCTTTCTGTTTCTCTCCTCGCCTCCCCATATCTCTTCCCCTCTCCTCTCATATTTTCCTTCTCTCCTCACCTGGCCCCTCTGCTTTCCAGCTCTAGTGTTCTCATGTAGGTCCTCTGGGCCCTGCGTGTGTGCGTGTGTGTGTGTGTGTGTGTGTTTATCGTGAGGCCTGCTTGGCGAGAGTGTGGTGTTTTGGTTCAGAGTGCTCGGTGAAAGAGCTTGTTTTTGTCTGAGTGCATGCGTGCGCGTGTGTTTGTGTGTGTGTGTGTGTTGCGTGTTCGTGCATGTGTGCATGTGTGCACTTGACTATAGTACCACTGTGGCTAGCCAGGCAATCAATGAAAGAGAGAGAGCAGACAGACGGAGAGAGGGAGAGAGAGAAAACCCAGGGGACGCGGACGAGGGTGTGTGTGTGTGTGTGTGTGTGTGTGTGTGTGTGTGTGTGTGTGTGTGTGTGTGTGTGTGTGTGTGTGTGTGTGTGTGTGTGTGTGTGTGTGTGTGTGTGTGTGTGTGTGTGTGTGTGTGTGTGTGTGTGTGTGTGTGTATAAATAGATGAAGCTATCTCCATCTCAGTGCCGGGGCTCTTCACACACCAGTGGTCCGCTATGGTACACTAAGGACCGGCCAGGCACCCAGAGATAAAACTGTTTCCATAAAAACATCTTCATCTTCTCTTCCTGTGTCTGACATCCGCCATCATTTGTCCTCCTCCTCGTCGTTCTCAATGTTCCCTGCTGCTTTTCCTGTGATAGTGCTGTGCTTGTCTCTCTCTCTCTGCCAGTGTGTACGTACATTCTCTTTCTCTCGGTCAGTTATTTTTTCTGTTCCCTTTGTTTCTTTCTCGCTCTCTGTCTCTGTCTGCTTTTTTCTTTTTTCGATCTCTCTGTCAGTCTCTTACACACACACACACACACACACACACACACACACACACACACACACACACACACACACACACACACACACACACACACACACACACACACACACACACACACACACACACACACACACACACACACACACACTCTTGATCTCTCTCTGGTCCCACTCCTCCTCTAGAGCTCTTATCTCTGGTATCAAACCCTGGCTGTTATCTAAGTGGATACACCAGACAGTCTTTGTTGATGGGAAATGTGGGATTAGCCCGCTTTTTTGTAGTAGTACCTTATATCGTTGCCAAGGGTTACCACTCTGTGTAGTTGAAGAAGGTTTGAGCAAATACAGAGCCTTTATTTCTATGTGCTGTCCACTCCCCCACCACCCTTCTTGAATATCTGTCTAAATCCCCATAGATTCATCAGCATAACTTTTATTTTGAAAATGTACATTTCACAAGAAACAGGCCATTGACCGAAACATTTGGAAGAGGTTATAATACATAATCTTCAACAATCCCTGTGTAACAAACTGGTACATGTGGCGTTTGTCATAATTTGATCAACCTAATCTCAAAGATATCCGTTTCGTTGTCTTTGGCGACACCTTTGGCCGTAAGCGGTACTTTCTCCCAGAGATACAAACCGTGTCACCAGCGAAACCCGGTTTGTTAAATTCCTAATACTGCAAATGCAAGGGCTGTCATCAGCGGGCCGTAGGCTCAATCACCATCGCCTTACCTCTTCAGCGATAGATAGTGATATAACGGAGACTCATTTAAATGAAAGAGATTTCCACTTGAACTATACTTCTTTCCGCTGTGCTAAAGCTAGCGTGTGGTTGTGTCTGCGTAGGGACCTCACCTACAGCATCCTGTTTGAGGCGGTGACCACCCTGCTAGTCCTGTTCTCCTACCAGCTCTTCCAGAAGGACATCCTGCACGACGGCATCATCTACCAGCACATTATGAAGGGCCGATGGTGAGGACACACTCAGGGACACATACAGGGACACACACACACAGGGACACACACACACAGGAACACATACAGGGACACACACACACAGGAACACATACAGGGACACACACACACAGGGACACACACACACAGGGACACACACACACAGGAACACATACAGGGACACACACACACAGGAACACATACAGGGACACACACACACAGGGACACACACACACAGGAACACATACAGGGACGCACACAGGAACACATACAGGGACACACTCAGGGACACACAGGGACACACACAGGAACACACACAGGGACACACACAGGGACACACACACACAGGAACACATACAGGGACACACACAGGGACACACACAGGGACACACACAGGGACACACACAGGAACACACACAGGGACACACACAGGGACACACACAGGGACACACACACACAGGAACACATACAGGGACACACACAGGGACACACACAGGGACACACACAGGGACACACACAGGAACACACACAGGGACACACACACACACGGGGACACATGCACACAGGGACACATGCAGGGACACACACAGGGACACACACAGGGACACACACAGGGACACACACAGGAACACACACAGGGACACACACACACACGGGGACACATGCACACAGGGACACATGCAGGGACACATACAGGGACACACACAGGGACACACACAGGGACACACACAGGAACACACACAGGGACACACACACACACGGGGACACATGCACACAGGGACACATGCAGGGACACATACAGGGACACACACAGGGACACATACAGGGACACACACACGGGGACACACACAGGGACACACACAGGGACACACACACACGGGGACACATACACACAGGGACACATGCAGGGACACATACAGGGACACACACAGGGACACATACAGGGACACACACACGGGGACACACACAGGGACACACACAGGGACACACACAGGGACACACACAGGGACACACACACAGGGACACACACAGGGACACACACAGGGACACACACACACGGGGACACATGCAGGGACACATACAGGGACACACACAGGGACACATACAGGGACACACACACGGGGACACACACAGGGACACACACAGGGACACACACACACGGGGACACATACACACAGGGACACATACAGGGACACACACACGGGGACACACACAGGGACACATACAGGGACACACACAGGGACACACACAGGGACACACACAGGGACACACACAGGGACACACACACACAGGAACACATACAGGGACACACACAGGGACACACACAGGGACACATACAGGGACACACACAGGGACACATACAGGGACACACACAGGGGCACGCGCGCACAGACGCAGACACAGATACATGGGCATGCTCACACGCGTGCACACATCAACACATAACGCACAAAGACACATCCACCTCCAAATAGGGACCCACACACAAAAAAGTGCACGCATGCTTGTACACACATGTATGAAGACTAAACAAACACACACACACACACACACGTCAGATTCCAGATTGCTCTATATCTCTTCACAGTATTGTCTCGTCTCTCTACAGTCTGTCCCTGACCAGCCGGCTGGTGAAGACGCTGCTCTACAACTTTATCAGGCAGGAGAAGTGTCCTCCGCCCGCCACTCACATCTTCCAGCCCCAGGGAGAGGAAGGAGGCGTGCTCTATGGCCTGGTGTCCGGGGTGGCAAGTACGGAGACACACACGCACACACACACACATGCACGCAGACACACACGCACACACATGCACGCAGACACACACACACGCAGACAGAACATGGCTGCATAACACCCCCCCTGGTGGAACAAACATGGCTGCATAACACCCCCCCTGTGGAACAAACATGGCTGCATAACACACCCCCTGGTGGAACAAACATGGCTGCATAACACACCCCCTGGTGGAACAAACATGGCTGCATAACACCCCCTGGTGGAACAAACATGGCTGCATAACACCCCCCCTGGTGGAACAAACATGGCTGCATAACGGGATGCATTTAAATCCTTCTGCGCTGGGATTAACGCTTCAGCACCGGACTGAATGCAGGTCGGTCGTTGTTGCGGTGCGCTGCAACGTGCACGCTCGCGGGGGATCGACGTGAACACACCTGCCGGCTGAGTCGCTCTCGCTCTCATCCACCGGAGCAAAGACATCAAGCGCTCGCTCATCTGCCGATCAAGACGGGATCAGCGAGCTAATCCCGGGGGCCAGGCGATAGGGGCGGCATGCGAAGGTCATGCCTGGGGGTGGGTGGGTGGGTGTGTGTGTGTGTGTGTGTGTGTGTGTGTGTGTGTTTGTGTGTGTGCGTCCGCGAGTAACAATAGTTTGTTTGTTTGTTATTTTGAGCGTGAGAACGGGCCAACTCCCACGGGTCGACCCTGACATGGGTGACCTTTCCGTGGGTGGCAGTTGCCGTGTCGGTGAGCCCGTGTGTGTGCACCCATCTCTGGAACTCAGCCTGTCTGCCTGCAGGGCTGTCTGTCTGTCTGTCAGCATGTCTTGGCTGTCTGTCGGTCTGTCTCTCTGTCTGCCAGTCAGTCAGTAAGTCAGCCAGTCAGCCTCTCTGCTGGCTGGTCTGTCTGTCTGTCTGCAGGCCCGTCTGTCTGTCTGCAGGTCCGTCTGTCGCTCTGTGATCGTGGCAGGGAGTTATGGCACGCTGTCCTGCTATGTAAATCCCAGAGAGCCTGCTTGTCTGCAGCCTCCTTTGCACACACACACACACGCACGCACGCACGCACGCACGCACGCACGCACGCGCAAACATGCATACACAAATATATATATATATCATTGATTAGCTTTCCTCCCCTGATTATGTGCGAACACATGCATGGCTCTGCAGTTAGACTCCATGGGTATGACATCATAGCCCGGTGCGCGGTGAGAACAAAGCTCCCCCCCCCCCCCCCCCAGCTGCAGCAGCAAGGTGGGACAGATCCCTCCCCAGTGACAGACACCAGGCTGCCGCGGCCCGCCCCCTCTCCATCGAGCTGTCACCGCTCAGCGCGGCGTCACACCGGCCCTCGCCGGCGTGTGTGTCATCTGGCGGCACTCCGTTCACCAGGTCACGCACCAACACACACTGCTTGACCGCACGCACGCACGCACGCACGCACGCACGCACACACGCACACACACGGGCGTGCATGGGTTCTCACAGACGGACCGGCTCTCGCCTGGAACCGAACACTCGCCAGATGACATAGCAGAGCGGCTCTCTCTCTCTCTCTCTCTCTCTCTCTCTCTCTCTCTCTCTCTCTCTCTCTCTCTCTCTCTCTCTCTCTCTCTCTCTCTCTCTCTCTCTCTCTCTCTCTCTCTCTCTCTCTCTCTCTCTCTCTCTCTCTCTCTCTCTCTTGTCCTCTGGTCTAATTTTGAATGAAGGAAATATGTGAGGTGTGTGAATGTATAGTCCAGTGGGTTTGTTAACTATAACGATTCACACACACACACACACACGCAGTGTTATGAAAGCATTCTGTCTCCACTAGGGTCAGGATGAAGGCTGCACTTGAAAACAATCTTAAAAACCTGTTTCGCATTAGGAGAAGAACAGTGGGACTATCGCTAGCCATACGTTGCTTCTGGAACAGTCCTTACAGACTATTAGGAATGCTCATGGCTGCATGACTAATAGTCCTGCGTTGGCTCTGAGCACTGAGTCATCCATGAAGAAAATCCATGGGAAATAGTTTTCCGTGTTTCGCATTTGGAAAAACTTGAAGCCTGCGGTAAATGTGGGACCTAATTACATTTGAAAACAAACGTATGGTTCAAAATGAACGATAATTAGGACAAGGCGCCGATGTCTGTGCTCTGTGAGTGCTGGTGTGCAAACTTCTTTTTTGGGGTTAATTAGTGCTGGCGTTATTAAGTAGGAGTACTTCTTCGCTGCGACACGACGTTAGAGGAGATCACTGATTTGGTGTTCGGGAACAACAGCACGGGACCAAATTGCTAGCCCTGAGGAACACCAGGGCTTGAAGTCCATTGCCAGATACTACATTCCCTGATAAAAGTCAAGTTGGATTCAAACGGGGTGACTGAGGATTCTAAAATGACAAACCCAGAAAGAATGCAGTGAAATATCTTGTTTGACAAAAATGTATTTGTCGTGGAGAATCTCTCCATAGTATTTTGTGCCTGATTTCAGCCATATAAAAATATATTTTGGGATCTTTATTTTAAAGAAATTGTACATCTGTATTGTATTGGTAGACCGCTAATTACTACTAATGATAGTGCACAAATGATCATTGAATGAATAATGAACAGCGCTGGATAACTCCTCGGTTAGACACACACATATTTGTACATGTGTAGTGTCAAACATCTGGTTCATAATTGGCACGATCTCGTATGGATTTCAGTAAATATGGTCTTCTTGAACGCCCGATAACGGTGTGCAACGTACCCTCACACACACGACCAACAGAGGGGACTGAACGGGAGGGAAAGCCGTTGACCCCAAGCAAGACCCCATGTTCAGGGGCCCGCAGTCTTCATGCCAGCATCTGAACCCGCAGCTCCGCCCAACTTTCCCCTCCTCTCTTCCTCTCTTCCCCACACTTTCCTCCCTTCTCCCTCTCTACCATTCCTCTTTTTTTCTGTTTCCACTGGGCAGTTGGCCAGGGCCAGATCAGGCTGGGAGTGGAGCATTATAGGGTTCATTCTGTAGGCAGACTGGCAGGCAAGGGGAAACCAAGCCAGATGGATAACCAAGAGCACCCACTGAGGGAAATAAGGTGTGTGTGTGTGTGTGTGTGTGTGTGTGTGTGTGTGTGTGTGTGTGTGTGTGTGTGTGTGTGTGTGTGTGTACGTGCACGTTGGACAAGGCTTCCTGGCACTATTGGTCTAGCCGCCGTGGTGCCAGTGATTAGATGAGAGGAGGCCAGTCACAGCTTCTTCCTCCAAATCTCTCTCTCTCTCTCTCTCTCTCTCTCTCTCTCTCTCTCTCTCTCTCTCTCTCTCTCTCTCTCTCTCTCTCTCTCTCTCTCTGGAGATTCGTCCGTTGTTCTCGCTCTTTTCCTCTCTGGTTTTTAGTTGTTGTTACGGGTAAACGAAGAACAGTACTTTTTGAGAAATGCATTTGACTGGTTGCATTTGTCAGCATTGCGTTGTCAACATTAGGTTGGATAGACCGCGTCAAAGAGGCTGTTGAAAAAAAATACCAACACACATATTATTGGTAAGAATAACTGTCGACAAATTGACGGTCGACTATCACTGTTATTTTCTCATCTCCCATTCTATCCTAGCGTGAAAAGGTTGCCTAAAGGGACAATGCTCAATTTAAACACTTTTCTTCAATTGCTGAATTGCAGATATGGAGGAAGCGTTCTATGTACTCAAGTCAGACACCCCCAACCTCTCTGTCCTGTAATAAAGTCTCCGGCAGTCTCCACCCAATCCTGCGGCGCAACAGGACACCAAAACACTCCACGTTGTTAAATCGAAGCCAAGCCAGAAATATCCTGCGGTTCCCTGTCCCGCCTCTAGATGGCAACGTGTACCTGATTTCATGTGGATTCAAAAGCAGGACTCACTTTCTGAACGACGCCGAACTGTTGACGTAGCTGTCTGGCTTATTCATATTTTTGTAGGTTTTCATGGCTATAAAATGTTTGTTTTAGAAAAAAAGCCATCACTAATCCTTTTTTTCTAATGAAATGGTTTCTTGAATCCAAAACTAAATCACCAATCTTTATTGTTGTCTGGAAGGAACTGCAGAGGAAAGGTTTAAATTAGAAATGTTGAATTGCCTTGGTTGGAGGTAATAAACGAATAAATCCCTCTGATTATCCGCACTGTGGCACTGTTGTAAATCATATTCAAGTACAAAGTAGTAAATAAAAGCAAGCATGTGTGTACGTTTCCCTCTCCACACACACGTGTGTGTGTGTGTGTGTGTGTGTGTGTGTGTGTGTGTGTGTGTGTGTGTGTGTGTGTGTGTGTGTGTGTGTGTGTGTGTGTGTGTGTGTGTGTGTGTGTGTGTGTGTGTGTGTGTGTGTGTGTGTGTGTACATGCTCACTAAATCATGCATGTGCCCCTCTCCACACAGGCGGTCTATGGAGCGTTTTTACGTTGGGTGGATCTGGAACCAAGGTCGGGGTGGACCAGGAGTCCAACCCTCTGCCCTTGTCCAATCAGAGTCTTCTCCTACTGCTGGTCCTAGCCAATCTGACAGACGGACCCGATTGGCCCAACCCCTATCGCCAGGCCGTCACCTGCTTCAGAAACACCCAAGGTAACCTCAGGCTGCCAAAACAAGACCTCCATTTTGTACACTCTGAACTCTTGTGTCTACTTGTATACTCTTTTTGTATGCCACTTGTGCTCAATCGATACTTAATAACAGTCATGCCTATGGGGAAGGATAGTGTAGTGCTTACACTGTTCGACCCCCAGCCAAAAAAAACTGGGTTCGATCCCTAATGTCCACAGCCTATCCGTAGACATCAAGATGTCCTAACCCCTTACCCTAATATGTTCGTTTAGGATTTGTGCATCTCCTAAATAACTTAATAGTCAATAATACTTCCTGTAATAACTTCCTGCAACTCTTCCTACTTCCTGTAACACCCCGACTTCCTGTAATACTTCTTACTTCATGTAAAGACTTCCTACTTCCTATAACACCCCTACTTCCTGTATTACTTCTTACTTCATGTAACGACTTCCTGCTTCCTGTAACACCCCTACTTCCTGTAACACTTCTTACTTCATGTAACGACTTCCTGCTTCCTGTAACACCTCTACTTCCTGTAACACTTCTTACTTCATGTAACGACTTCCTGCTTCCTGTAACACCCCTGCTTCCTGTAACACTTCTTACTTCACGTAACGACTTCCTGCTTCCTGTAACGCCCCTAATTCCTGTAACACTTCTTACTTCATGTAACGACTTCCTGCTTCCTGTAACACCCCTACTTCCTGTAACACTTCTTACTTCACGTAACGACTTCCTGCTTCCTGTAACGCCCCTACTTCCTGTAACACTTCTTACTTCATGTAACGACTTCCTGCTTCCTGTAACACCCCTACTTCCTGTAACACTTCTTACTTCATGTAACGACTTCCTGCTTCCTGTAACACCCCTACTTCCTGTAACACTTCTTACTTCATGTAACGACTTCCTGCTTCCTGTAACGCCCCTATTTCCTGTAACGCTCCCTGTAACGACCTCCCACTTCAGGTCGCCCTCCTCCCGTCGCGTGGCCTTTCCCACTTCCTCTAACAACCCTTACTTGGTGCTCCCTGTAACCCTTCCTGTGTCCCCCCGCGCCTCAGACACGTCGCCGCTGCCGGCCGAGCCGCCCCACGGCTTCCAGATCAACTTCAACAGCCTGTACACGGCGCTGTGCGAGCAGCAGCGCTCGGACCAGGCCACGCTGCTGCTGTACACGCTGCTGCACCAGAACGCCAACATGCGCACCTACGTGCTCTCCCGGACCGACATGGACAACCTGGTGGGCGCCGGCACCCTGCTCGTCCGAAGGGCCCTCCTCTGGGTTCCGTTCCGTTTGTGTGTTCAGTCGTTTGTGGTCGTCCACGGCCGACGAACCGTGCGTACCGCACACCACTCTACATGCGAAAACGACAATTGCGTTAATAGACATTACTTTACATCAATGTACAATAATAATAATTAAAGAAATGTTCATTGACATGAAAAAATATATTATAATAATAATAATAATATATAAATACATTCATCTTCATAGCCGGTCAACGCTGATCATACAATTAGGTAGAATAATGAATCAAAACACAACCAGCCCAGAGTTATACCTCCTGTTATTCAGTCCGTCATCTGCGTGCCAATAGACGCCTCTGCATATTATCTTTAAAGGGTGATTTCTTTTTCATGAGACGGACATTAAGGGGTCAATGGTTCTGCTTATGGCTCTGTAAATGACAGTTGAACTCCATTTAAATGTCTTTGTTTATTGAGGACCGTCCCAAGTTCAGATTGCCCCCTCAAGGACGGCCAACAGGATGTAAGTCGACCGCTAACATCCCAGGGACAATCTTAACTTGTGATGCTCCTCGATAAGGAAGTCTTTCTTTGCTCGCTAGGGATTTCCAGGCTTGTAAAGCCCTTCCTGTAGCCAGTGGGACTATCCTTGATAACGTGGAGCGCTGCCAGGCCTGTCGGTGACTCGTGCGTCATCCACCGGTCTGGCTTTTTGATACGGGCCGAAGACCACCACGACCACGCTTCCTAGACCTCGTTCGCAGTGCGCACGCTCGGGCGTGTCTTCTGATCTCGTGTCCCCCCCCCCCCCCCACCCACCCACCCACCCAGGTGATGCCCATCCTGGAGATCCTGTACCACGTGGAGGAGAGGAACTCCCACCACGTCTACATGGCCCTCATCATCCTCCTCATCCTCACCGAGGACGAAGCCTTCAACCGCTCTGTGCATGAAGTGGTGAGCTACAGCCGTCCCGCCGTGTGTGTGTGTGGGGGGGGGGGGGGGGGGGGGGGGGGGGGGGCATTTAGGGCTTGTGCAATGCATCACGGGATTTTCTTGGTGGCCATGCTCCGCCATTTTGAGAGAGTTGCATTGTGAAGTCCTTGATTGGTCCATATCTACCGTGAGCTGGGCCAATGGAAGCGTTGCTTTGCCCCGTCTCTCATGAGGAACGCTGTGGCAGTCTCAAACACCACAATGCCTTCCCATAACGACAAAACATTGAACGATTAATCGCTAAACAATGACCCCAAAAAACATTGCTTCCAGCATAATACCTAACGTTCTGGGATGTTCAAACAGCCGGTTAAATTTTTTTCGTGTTGTCAATATAATTGCAGGGATTACAAAGAATCGCACAAAGATTGTTTTCTTCTCCGCTCCCCTCTCTGGCCCCGCTCTCTCACGCTGACGTCTTGGTCGCGTCACACTCGGCTGTTTTCTAAAATAAGCAAGTACTGCTTCATGTGTGTGTCAGCCGCAACATTAACGTCTGGGTACTCTCTCGCTCTCTGTCTGTCTGTCTGTGTCTCTCTTTCTGTCTCTCTCTCTGTCTCTCTCTGCCCTTCCGTCTCTCCCTCCCTCCCTCCCTCCCTCCCTCCCTCCCTCCCTCCCTCCCTCCCTCCCTCCCCCTCTCTTCTCTCCCCCTCCCTCTCTCTCTCCCTTCCTCCCCCTCTCTTCTTTCTCCCCCCTCCCCCTCCCTCTCTCTCCCTCCCTCCCCCTCTCTTCTCTCTCCCTCCCTCCCCCTCTCTTCTCTCTCCCCCCTCTCTCTCCCCTCCCCCTCTCTTCTCTCCCCCCCCCTCTCTTCTCCCCCCCCCCCCCCCCTCCAGGTGTTGAAGAACATCTCGTGGTACAGTGAGCGGACGCTGACCGAGATCTCTCTGGGCAGTCTGCTCATCCTGGTGGTCATCCGCACCATCCAGTTCAACATGACCAGGACCAGGGTGAGGGCCGCCTGCTGCCAAAACACTTCTTTTACAAGCCTCCCGTCAGGGAAAAACGGGTTCTCAAAACGTAAAAGAAGTCAAGAAAGTGGGGGGGGGGGGGGGGAGAAAGGATGATATTAAATTATTTTATTAATGTACATGTCAAAGTCGGCTAATAAACTCTCTTGGACGGACTCAGGGTTGTGGGGTCCGTCCAAGAGATCACCCCCACCCCCACCCCCACCCCCACCCCCACTCCCTACCTGTAGGCGTCCTTGAGAAAGGCGTGCATCAGAATTCACACAGAGAATAGAAGGATAGCTTCTGCCGAGTGATGAACCAAGTCTGCAACGCTGGGTTGGTCCTCACCTTCTTTGTGACTCCCCAGGATAAATACCTGCACACCAACTGCCTGGCGGCGTTGGCCAACATGTCGGCCCAGTTTCGCTGCCTGCACCAGTACGCCGCCCAGCGCATCATCAGGTAGATGATGCCGTCTCTTGGAGTACCGTGTACCTGGACACACAGCCCCCCGTTCCTGTAGCAGGGGTGCAGGGTGGTCCAAGGGTTGAATCTGCAGCCGGGGGACACACACACACACACACACACACACACACACACACACACACACACACACATACACACACACACACACACACACACACACACACACACACACACACACACACACACACACACACACACACACACACACACACACACACACACACACACACACACACACACACACTCGCACGCACACACTCTCACACACACACGCACGCTCTCACACACACACACACACACACACTTACATGCACATACACACACACTCGCACACACACACACTCGCACGCACGCACACACACACACACACACTTACATGCACATACACACACGCATGTGTTTGATGTGTGTCACCCCCTCCTCAAAGACATTTTTCTGTTTTGATAAGAGAAAAGCGTGTGTGGTCTTGTGTCTATCTATCCATCTATCTCTCTGTCACTCGGTCTGGCTCTCTGTCACTGTGTGTGTATCTCTGCCTCCTTTCCTCTCTCTATCTCTCTCTCTCTCTCTGTCTCTGTCTGTCTCTGTCTGTCTCTGTCTGTCTCTGTCTGTCTGTCTGTCTGTCTGTCTGTCTGTCTGTCTCTCTCTCTCTCTCTCTCTCTCTCTCTCTCTCTCTCTCTCTCTCTCTCTCTCTCTCTCTCTCTCTCTCTCTCTCTCTCTCTCTCTCTCTCTCTCTCTCTCTCTCTCTCTCTCCCATGTCGTACACTTTAAGACCGAGCCAAAATGTTGATCTCTGCTTTCGTGATGTGGCACATTCCCAACTATTCAAATGTAAACCAGTAAATAGCAGCCACCAGGAAGGGATATTGTGTATTAACCCTGCATGATTTTAATTTCCGTAATGGGAGTACTTAAGAACGCATCAACTGTGTTATCGATATTATGTGGGTGTATTGTTATGTTTACCCAACATGCATGCACGCACGGACGCACTCACACGGTCTGTTACAGAGGAAATGACTACATTTCCCATGTCGCGTAGTCTTTGATGAGGGGCATGATAAAAGACAGCATAACGTCGCAGTATTGTTGTTGACACTATTTACTATTTAGCTATTTAGTCATTTTAGCAGATGCTTTTGTCCAAAAGTACTTGACCAGTGAGATACATCATTACAGAGCACGTGGCTCAAGGATGCATACTGGGAATATTGGGGATCAAACCCAGTATCTTTTGGCTGGGAGTTGAATACCCTGGTCACTATACTGTCCGCCCGCACACAGCGCAACAACAACATGTGTTTTGGTTTGCTGTTCTATTCTGATGTTTTCTTAGAGCGATACACACATTTCTTTGTGTTTCCCCCATGGCTGCAGATTCAAATCAAGAAATCTCAAAATTGTTTTCTGGTTCAGAATAAAAAAAAAACGGTGTGTTGTGCCATATAGAGAGAGGAGTGGGATGTCTGTCTGTCAGCATGTAAGCCTTTAAGAACCCTGCATCGGGGATCAGACTAGTGCAATTGACGTGTGTGTGTGTGTGTGTGTGTGTGTGTGTGTGTGTGTGTGTGTGTGTGTGTGTGTGTGTGTGTGTGTGTGTGTGTGTGTGTGTGTGTGTGTGTGTGTGTGTGTGTGTGTGTGTGTGTGTGTGTTGAGAACTTGTCTGTCTGTCACTGCCTCAGCATAACCAGAAGATGGGGGATTAAAGTAGCAGTTTTTTATTATTATTATTATTATCCAGGTGTAGCCTACCTGGTGGTCCGGACTTGACTTGTACAAAAGAGCTCCATTATGAATGGCGTGACCTTTGACCCAGATAGGCAGGTTAAACATGGAGCTCAATTTAGCTGCTTCGGGTCGTCTTTCACTGGGCCAATTAGCCTGGATGGAAAATTCAGGTGTGTGTGTGTGTGTGTGTGTGTTTACTGTTATTTATGTATATTCATTGTAATATTGTAACTGACGTGGACAGTTTTATTAAATTTTCTGTGAATCAAATTTGAATTATTATTATTAGATAGCGAAAGCACTGGGAAGTCTGTCAGTATTCACGCCTTTACAAACCCGGCATCAGGTATCAAACCAGCGACATTGACATGACCGTGTCTGTGTGTGTGTTTGCGCCCCCCCCCCCCCCGCGCCTCATATCCAAGGTTATCTGACTTGACCCTGAGTGTCTTGATGTATGTGTGTGTTCCCAAGCCATTACAAGCAACCTCATCACACACAATCTCTCTTCCAACCACGCACGCACGTACGCACACTCACACACACACCCAACGCTCAGCCAAGTCTGTCGACCAGGCCGTCTTCCACAAATGGATGTGAAGGACAAGATGGTCCAGGGTTACCAATGACCCTTAGCTTAACCATAGGACCATACGTCTGTTCCCTCATCCTGTGTTTCAGGTGATTTCTTTGGGGGGTTGTACGGTCCTCTGTTGACATTAGCTATCCATCTGTAAACCTTTTAATCATTTAGCAGACGCCTTTGACAAATATTGAATCATTTAGCAGACGCCTTTGATAAATAATTAATCATTTAACAGACACCTTTGACAAGTGTATATAATCATTAATTAGACACTTTTACCAGGTATGGGTTAGGCATCTCGCTCTAGGATGCCTGCAGGTAGAATGCGAAGTTGGGAATCGAACCCAGAACCTTCTGTCTGGGATTTGGAACCCAGTTTTCACTCGACAAGTGTACCTCAAATGGGGTTCCGCGTGCCGAAGGGGTCTTTGAAGGATTATAGGGGGTACCGTAATAAAATAAGTTGAATCTGAATACCGCCTTACCACCACCCATTTAATGTTCCCGTTTTACATCAAGTACCATGCACACACATTGCTTCTATTCATTGTCATTTTGACCCTCCCCCAAAATGTTCTTGGAGGGGGTCCACTAGATAAAAAAAGACGCTAGGCTATCGTGCGGTTATTACAGGTCTCCGTTCAGCCCTCATCCTCTCTCCCCGTTTCTCTTGCAGCCTGTTTGCTCTGCTCTCCAAAAAGCACAACAAAGTTCTAGAACAGGCGACGCAGTCCCTACGGCGCCGAGAGGGAGACAACACTACGCTGCCCGACTATGTGAGTAACACACACACACACAGACACGCAACACACACACGCACACACGCCACACACACGCACACAACGCACGCACACACGCAACACACACAGACACGCAACACACACACGCCACACACACGGACGCACGCACGCACGCACACACGCCACACACACGCACACACACACGCAACACACACAGACACGCAACACACACACGCCACACACACGGACGCACGCACGCACGCAACGCACGCACACACACGCAACACACACACACACACACGCAACATACACACACACACACACACACACACACACGCAACACACCACACACTCGCAGGCGAAGTTTGTCTGAGGATGTCTTTTGGAGCGTTTTTCCAAAAAGTAAAATAACTTTATTTCAATCGACGCAAAAATGGATATTCGTCAGTGTAGGGGATTTCAGAATATATAAATATAGTCGTTTTTCTTTTGTTGTTGTTTTGTTTTGTTTGAAATTGTACCGCTATGGGTTCCTTAGCAACAAGGCAGACGAGCGCTGTTCTTTTGGGCGGTTGTTGCGTTGCCAGATTGGTGGTGACCCGGTGTGCGCCAGGCACACCGGGTCCTATTCCACCCCGCCACACTGGCGAGAACAGCGGCATCCATTGTCTAGCGTTACAATGGCTTCGGGTTATTGTACTGGGATGCCCGTCATCTCCCCCCCCCCCCCCCCCCCCCCTCTTTTTAGTCGTAATGAAATGCTGTTTCATCTCCCAGTGTTCCCCAGTGTTCCCCTTCGGATCGGGTTCTGTGGAATGAGCAGACTTGGCATCAGTTGGAGGGGATTTGAACTCGGGTCTGAGCTACCGTTTTTGTTCTTTCAGGGGAGATTCTTGGACACAGTGGCCCTAACGTTGTATCTCAGCCTTCATAGCCATTTTTGTATGTGCTGGACGACCGTTTAACATTCATTCTCATGATTAGTTTTTGTTGCCGCACTGAGAGACAACATTGCTGAGTTTTTCCGGTCACACACAAACAAACCTTCCCACATGGCTTGACTTTTTGAAGATGAACAGAGTCTTAACATTCAATGCGAGTACCCATTTATAGCAAAATATTGCTTTATTCTTTTTTCCCAGTGCGCTCTTGATGTAAGTCAAGGTCTCCTGTGTGGTGTCAATGTTAGTCTGTGTTAAGTTGTTTGTAGACTATCTATCCTTTTACTCTGACTAGGTCTAACCTAGTAGCCTGATTAGGCCTAACCTAGTACCCAGACTAGGTCTATCAGTCTATTCCTGGTGATTAGCCTGTATAACCCACTTTAATTACTATTATTATCCACTATTACCCTGATTAGGTACCACGTCACTGCTGTCCTTCCTAAAGGACTTAAAAGGACTTCAGCCGAACAGTGTTACCTCAACAACACAACGACTCAAAATTGAGTTATTTTACTGAAACTCAGCCAAATTCTGCTAATTGTGCGTAAAGCCT